>CM042554.1:13458194-13805694 GCA_023630585.1 Cranoglanis bouderius
GCATGTAACTTTGAGCGCAGCGTTTTATTTAACAACCTGAAAACTGCTTGATTTGCACTTAAATAATCAAACATCAATAATATAAATAGCTCTAAATAGAGTTTACATAACTACCTGCAGGTCATGTTGGAAACAGTTCAGGTTTCTGTCTGATTTTTGGGGGGTAAAAGCTCACCTCCATAAGTCATTCATTGTTTTTCAGTAACTGATTCATCCTGGTCAAAGTCACAGTGTATCCAGAGTCTATCCCAGGAACGCTGGGCATGAAGTGGGAATACACCCTGGATGAGATACCAGTCCATTGCAACAGTTCCATAACTGTGTTTTATTTATTTATTTATTTTATTTATTTTTTATTTGAAGGAACCTTGACAGAAAAAAATCGCCTCTCAGCTTCATCAAAAAATAATTTTCCTCTCCGTTTTCTTCTTTCCTGCAATCTTTGATAACTGTAGTCTCCTGGATGTTTTCCTCTTATTGTCTAACTGTCTCAACCCCTGCATGCAGTGGTGCTTGAAAGTTTGTGAACACAATATTACATTATCTGTGAGTGGCAAAAGTATATGAACCTTTGCTTTCACTGCAACTAAGTGTTTCCGGTAACTGTTGATCAGTCCTGCACTTCGGCTTGGAGGATTTTTTTGCCCATTCCTCAGTACAGAACAGCTGCAACTCTGGGATGTTGGCAGGTTTCCTCACATGAACTGCTTGTTTCAGGTCCTTCCACAACATTTCTATTGGATTAAGGTCAGGACTTGGCCATTCCAAAACTTTATTCTTCTTCAACCATTCTATGGCACTTGGGTGCTTAGCGTCGTTGTACATTTACATTTATGCCATTTTGGCAGACACCCTTATCCAGAGCGACTTGCGTTCATTTAATTTTTATACAACTGAGCAATTGAGGATTAAGGGCCTTGCTCAAGGGCCCAGTGGTGACAGCTTGGCAGTGCTGGGATTTGAACTCCGTACCTTCCGATCAGAAGTCAGAAGCTACCACTTAGCTACTGTCTTGATGTATGACCCGCTTTCTCTTGAGATTCAGTTCACAGACAGATGTCCTGACATTTTCCTTTAGAATTCGCTGGTATACTTCAGAATTCATTGCATGATCAGTGATGGCAAGTCGTCCAGGCCCAGATGCAGCAAAACAGGCCCAAACCATGATACTACCACCACCATGTTTCACAGATGGGATAAAGGTCTTGTGCTGGAATGCAGTGTTTTCCTTTCCCCAAACATAACGCTTCTCATTTAAACAAAAAAAATTCTATTTTGGTCTCATCCTTCCACAAAACATTTTTCCAATAGCCTTTTGGCTTGTCCATGTGATCTTTCACAAACTGCAGACAGGCAGCAGTGTTCTTTTTGGAGAGCTGTGGCTTTCTCCTTGCAACCCTGCCATGTACACCATAGTTGTTCAGTGTTCTCCTGATGGTGGACTCATGAACATTAACATTAGCCAATGTGAGAGAGGCCTTTAGTTGCTTAGAAGTTACCGTGGGTTCCTCTGTGACCTTGTAGACTATTGCATGTCTTGCTCTTGGAGTGATCTTTGTTGGTTGACAACTCCTGGGGAGGGTAACAGTGGTGTTAAATTTCCTCCATTTGTACACAGTCTGTCTGACTGTGGATTGGTGAATCAAGCATCAACAACTCTTCAACATTTTTTGAGTTCCTCAAAAATCTTTGTTCCTGCCGTGATACACTTCCACAAAGATCAGACTTTTCCCGTTCCTTAAATAAAACAGGACGCTCACTCACACCTGATTGTCATCCCATTGATTGAAAACACCTGACTCTAATTTCACTTTCAAATTAACTGCTAATCCTAGAGGTTCACATACTTTTGCCACTCACAGATATGTAACATTTGGATCATTTTCCTCAATAAATAAATGACCGAGTATTATTTTTTTGTCTCATTTGTTTAGTTGGGTTCTCTTTGTTTACTTTTAGGACTTGTGTGAAAATCAGATGATGTTTTAGGTCATATTAATGCAGATATCTAGAAAATTCTAACTGTCACAAACGTTTGAGCACCACTGTATATTAGAGCGTTTCCTGTAAAGAGAATGTTTTTAAAGGTCTATTGGGGCAAGTAATATGTCATGTAAATAAGGGGTGATGAGGGCTTGATGAAACTGATTCGTCCTTTGAGCTCAAATCAACCCTTGATTTGATGTCATATGACAGTTTAATGAATCCATATCATATTTGTCCTGTGCCATGCTTGTTTTCATGCAGCGTTGCTGATCATTGTGTTTTTTTTCTAGCATTATTTAAAAACCCATAGAATGGAAGGAAATGAAATGGCTTTTTGCTTACTGATGAGTTCCTCTTAACTTTTTACAGGACAACATAAGTTTGGGTTCAGCTGTTACAGTTGAAGCACCAGGTAAGGAATCACCACAGATGTACAGAATAAAAACTGAACACTTATTTATTTATTTTATTTTATTATTATTATTTCTTTTTATCGCTTGTCATTTCTAGGTTTTCTTAAGCAAATACACCAGTGTGCTTATACTTTTCCAGTCTAATCTCCATCTACAGCATGTGTAGTGTTTCTGCGATACAAGGATTTTTATCACATCTCTCTGTACTGAGAAAAGAACAAATGCCTGGTTGCATAAAACATTCATAATGAAAGTAAAAGGGCAGGTGTTGAATTCAGTTAAAAAAATGCTTAAAATGTGCAGCTATTACAACACTGATGCTATAGTATAAAACAGGGGTATTCAAATACAATTTGAGAAGGTCCGGTCGCACAAATTACCTAAGTGGGAAAGGTCTGAATAGATATTGTCATTTATTGGTGCTCTATTACAGCACAGTAAAAAAAACATACTTGTCCATACTATGATTTGGGATCGGATGTTTTCAGGACTATTATTAATGAACTACAAACAACATTCTCTATTTTGACTGTGAAAATGTGCATTGTACAGGCTGTACTTGTAGTCAGTAGGCTATTACTATTTGTCTTGCTGCATCAAGAAAATTTAAGAAATTAGTAAAAAAAAAAAAAAAAAAAAATTAACAAATGGTTTCATTTTTTACAAAAATGAATTAAACTGCACATTTGTGACAACATATCTGAGCAAAAGTGGTTGCATAGTAATCTGTTTGCAAAACAAAATGTCACTGTGAGCCTTATAATTTTACATTATGTTTGACACAAAAACCTTAAATAATGTAAAAACATCAAACACTATTACATTTATGGCATTTGGCAGACGCCCTTATCCAGAGCGACTTACATTTATGTCATTTATACAACTGAGCAGTTGAGGGTTAAGGGCCTTGCTCAAGGGCCCAACAGTGGCAGCTTGGCAGTGCTGGCATTTGAACTCAGTAGTCCAACGACTTAACCACTGCCTACATGCCTATTACACGTGTATTGAAAGTTTTATTTATATTGAACTATCCAAATCACAAACCATTCCAAACAAATCACACTCTCTGCACTGTGGGTGTACAATTCTGATATGGCTGTGAAGGTTGTCAGTAGACCCTGCTCCATACGATATTTTTACTTTACAAATTCTACATTTTGCCTTTATGTTGTCTGTTATTAAAATGCATGTATTAAATGTATTAAAACGAAGACTGTTATCACACGTGATTGGTCGCACGCACATATATGTCAACACAACATTCAGTCCATGCATGGAGTGCGCGTGGCCGAAGAGTGTGGCGAAAAGATCGTCCTATTATTCTGTCTTGTATTAATTCATACAAATCAGCTCTCAGACAGGAGACGGCTCATAGAGCCGACTCGTTTGCGAACGACCCATCACTAATAGAGGACGAGAGCAAAGCGCTGCACTGGGTCGATCATGTCAGAAATTATTTTATTGGCTTCGATATTGTTTAATGCTGTTCGGTCCGTATTGGCCCTTTGCTGGGTCCGGATACGGACCGCGGTGAGAAAGTGAGGGGGAAAAAAAACAACATTGAGAACCGTGCCATAGAAAATGTTAGTCTCGTCAGGCCGAGTACGCAGTACACAACATCTCCAAATCCCTGACCCATTCACACTACATGATTTGAATCACTTGTGATCATTTGTTTGGTGTTGTAGGGGTGTGCACATTACAGATGAGTCTCACAAACTGCACAATTTTTCACCTGAAGAGATCCCTGTCGGAGCCTGTCTAATCCCCAAATCCCATTTTTTTTGTGATAATTGCAAGATCATGTTTCACTATTTTGGAAACAAGAGCTAAGAGAAAATGTGGAGGAAATACTGTTTGGGGATACTCAGGCCAGTCTCTCCAGGACTTTGTGATCGCGGAAATGAACTCAAAGTCAAGCAAACTCCGCAATATTTGGAGTAGGTTGCAATTTTTACCACAAAATTACCACAGATTTGGGCCAAGATGCGTGATGTGACGTCATCACAACACACATTCAGCCAGCGCCCTCTTCGATTCACATGCTTCGAACACGAGTACAGCTTAAAGGTCTCATTTACCAACAAACGTCACTGTGAAAGAGCGTGCAAAACGATTTCGCCAATTCAAGATGTTTTCTGCACAAAAAAAGCATCAAAGTCTCTAAGCTGCATCGCAAATTTTGAGAGGGAAAAAAGCCGCAGCAAAATCAAGCATTCTCAACAAATAAAGAGATAGCTGGATGATAAACTGGGTTCGGGGATCTGCAGTGCTTGGTAGCATGAATTTGATTTCGTCTCATCTCATCGCTGTTCTTGCAACTAGTCACAGAGGGGTTCATGCTAGGGATTAATCACCGAGAAAATCAAACGTGCTTGAAAATATCAGCGCCTCGGCAATCGCTCATGTCCCACGAGTGTACAGCGAGTAGTCGCCGAGTCACAAAATTAGTTGAGACCGGGAGATCTGGGCTAAAATCATGAAGTGTGAACTGAATATGAAGAGATTCATGATCTGAAATTGAAATCTAGTTAAATATAACAATTTGGCTATTTTTGGAATTCTCCCCGGTGTGCGATGTGGCAATCCACTTCAATTGTAGCTACATTCAGTCAAGTCACACTAGCAGCTCTTCTTGACTTTATGCCTCAGCTCCAGAGTTAAACCAATCTTTATTTAGTCTTAATAAGTCTAATCTAGGTAAATCAGCACAAAACACGTCCTGGCCAGCACGACTCCTGTAAAAGCGGCCTAGACAGGTTTTCTGTTCTTAGTGCATAAACACCCACATGTGAGCTACAGGTGCAGTAGACGGAGATTGGAGAATATTCCTTGATTCAAAGTGTGTTAGCCTATTCACATGAAGTACAAGAAAAGCTTGGTAATCAGTTTTATTTCTGTCTCAGCACCTCAGCCAAAGGAGCCAGTGGAAGTGAAGAAGGAGGTGGCCATCACTCCTCAGGCGACCCCCAAAAAAGAAGCTCCCCCTCCTGAACCCGTAGCCAGTCAGGATGCTGAGCCGTCCCCCAAACAACCATCGGAGAAGGACCACGAGCCGCGCCTCGGACCTCGGCCACGCTCGCACAACAGAGTGCTCAACCCCCCTGGTGGAAAATCCAGCGTGGTCTTCTACTGACCAGTGCTGTGTTCTCTCGCTCTCTCTCTCTCTCCCTCACAATCACACTCTCGCGCAGTTCGGTCTTATTAACACTGCTACTTACCTTTTAAATCATTTACCTTCTTCATAGTCTATTTTCTTTGTTGTTTTGTTTTGTTTTTTCCCATATTCTTTGGTTTAGTTTTCCCTCTTGCACTTTCTAACTCATTCCTTAACTAACCCTCTTCCCTGCTATCTGACGGTTTGAGTAACGGTTGCGCTCAATCAATCAAATGGTTCCTTTCCCATCAATCACACTTGGAGGTCGATTGTTTTATGTGAATGTGTGCTCTGAATTTGATACTGTATAGAATTCAAGTCTGATGATGAAATGTAAAGCGTGTGTGTGTGTGTGTGTGTGCGCGTGCGTGTGTGTGTGCGCGCAACGGTAAACTGGAACCATTGTCATAATAATGGCGCAGGTATGTGTCTCAGTCTGAATGAGTTCTCATGCAGCGGTTCACAATCCCCGTCCCAGTGCTCAAGCTTTGCTGCATGCTGTTCAGCCCGGTGTGTTAGAGCGTAGAAAACACAAAACCAGCAATAAGTCCTGAGGACTGAAGTTTTGTTCTAGCGTAGCTCTGAAACTCCGATATAATCAGCTCCATACTAGTGTGATGACTTCTTCCTGTTTTTTTTTTTTTTTTCTCCTTCTTATTGGAGATTGCAATGCCATTTGGTTCTCAAGCAGTATAGGGATGTAGGCTCTATTAACCACATTCCTTTTCTGTTCCACCATGGGCTTAGGAACACGCACTGTTCAAGGAGATGCAGCCCAACACTACCAAAATGATTTCACTCCGAAACTAGATCAAACCAAAAAAAAAAAAAAAAAAGCCCACACAGATGATTGGATTGTAACACATACACAGTAGTACAAAAGGCTGACTTCAGAGTATGCTCATACTCAGCATGGATTCTTTAGCAAAAATAAAAATAAATCAACGTCATTTTTGTTAAATAAAAACAAAATCTAAAGGTATTTGGAACATCAGAAATATTCTCTTGCAAGAAAATGCTCTGGATAACTGAATGTTCTGATAGTCATTTGTACCAAATACCAAAGTGTTATGTTTTCACACTTGAATCTGTTTTTCCTTCCTACACCTTGAGCTGCCGGTTTAAATTAAAACTGCAGCAGGGAGGCAGATGGTGGTGCATGTTTGTGTGAAAGTGTGTTTCTCACATGTTGATGGAAGCACTGCCCCAAGTGCCTGTGTGGTTGAACGGCAATGTCACAGAAAACTGTGTTACAATAAACTATTTTGATGATTCATACACTGTTTTGTTTTGTTTGGTTATGAATTCTTGTCATTTTCCTCTTCTCTGCATTTCCTCTTTTGTCTAAACTCTTAGGACTGTCACACGGAGAACTCTCAACGGTGCTCCAGTTTGTCCCTTATGTGGAAACCATTTGAGCTTCTCTGAGAAGCTATAAACCCTTAACAAGGTTTTAGACTCCAAGTCGGTCAGAGTGAGCAAGCATGAGTTCCCTGTGTACAAACGATTAGTTTTCGGTTTTAGTTTCTTCTATTTTTATGCCTCCGCCACCATGTGGTGGATAGCTCAAGAACAAGTGCTTGAATGTTTGTAGCCAGCAGATGAACTGATTACATTTTGGATTTGATCCAAACAGGGTCAGGGTTACGGCAAGGTCAAATATCTGAAATATTTTTTTTTTCTATAGCTTCCTTCTTGTTTGAAGAATATTTTAAGGGTATTTCAGGCAAACAAATTACTAACAAGAAGGACTAGACTTCTTGGTGGTGAATGCATCCCTGTTGATATCACTGGTAAGGAGTTCAGCTTGTTTGTGAAAGCAATGTTTCACTCATTTATCATTTATCAACTTGATTGAATCTTTGACTTTCAAAACACTTTTGGGGAAAATTCTTTAACTATCCTGGTTTAATTTGATTGGACAAGAGGCGTTCCAATCGGAGAGCCTGGAACCCATTGCATGGCACGATAGCGCACACACTCACAAGCCCGTTTACACACTACGGACAACTTAGAGATGCCAATCAGCCTACGCATGTCTTTGGACTGGGGGAGGAAACCAGAGTACCCAGAGGAAACCCCCAAAGCACAGGGAGAACTCTACGCACGCAGGGTGGAGGCGGGAGTCAAAGCCCCAACCCTGGAGGTGCGAGGCAAACGTGCTAACCACTAAGCCACGGTGCACCCCGTTCCAAGAGATATTTAGTATAACAGCACTGGTACATTTAACTTTTTTTGACACTGCTTGTCTACATAAAATTCAAATTCTAGCAATAGTTTGTTACATTATAACCATTATTACACTTACTACGAGTTGTCAGTGTGTGGGTTGCATGGCAACATGCAACGCTCTGTCTACCTGTAGCTTCTTTTGGAGCTATTTTGGTTGATGAAACAAAACAAAATAAGATATTTGGCCATATCGTATCTGAATTGTGTCGGTTCCTCGATATTAATTTCTTGTTTATAGAACTGTTGTTACAATCAGTTCTGAGTACCTGCAGCCTCGGCTTGTGCCTACGGCTGAATCACAGCCATGCTGATATTCAGTAACACAGCTCTTGTTTGTGTGATGTTGCTTAAATAGCGGCAGGGTTTTATTTGACATCAGGTCCTGTTTTAAAGACTGTCCATTGTCAGAGGAGTGTAGACTTATGCACATATGAATACCATGGAAACTCATTCATTCATTCATCTGTCTTCAGTTACTGCTTTATCCTGATCAGGGTAGAGATGGATCATGGGAACATTGAGAACGAAATGGGAAAACACCCTGGATGGGGACGCCAGTTTAGTGTAACCAGTTCACCTACTGATATTTTTAGACGCTGGGAGGAAACCAGAGGAAAACTACACCGACAGCAAATTATGAGCATTTAAACATTTAAAATCTTTCCAGTAATCCTCACCTTGACCCCCAATTTGATATGTAGTAGTCACCACATGACATACAAGCCTCATGCATAGACTAAAGCTTTCTCCGCTACCACATCAGTCAAACTCAGTGGCAGAACATCAGTTTTGGCTCAGGGCTGAGACATGTCAACAGAGGAATATAACTTAGGATGCCAGATTTTAACTGAAATGATCAAATTTCACCCCAATTTCACCTATTTTGGAGGTGTTGAGCCACCTGTCAGTCATGACACAATGGTGTGTGTAAGAAACGTACCTCAAAAGCATACTATTTACTATAAAATCAACAACAAGATGTGAGATTGGCTGCTAGCTTATGTGGTGAGCAGCACCAGATGTGTTGTGACTGGAGGAAGTTGAGGTATTTGAACTAATTCCACTGTCCCTGACTTTGCCTCAGTACATTTCTTCTTAAAATTTTCTTTCTAGATACACATATTTATATAGATAGTTTATGTTTATTTTGCCTATCCTGTGCACAGCGTATAGTCTGTACATTGAGGTTCAGTAGCTACTTATAAAGGTTGTGTAGCCTAGGCTATACTGATTATTGTATTATCAATGTACATATTCATACAGTACATATATTTATAGGTGAAGCTAGTGATTACAGAAGACTAAACGTTTCCTCCAATTATATGTGTTTTAAATGTTTAATATACAGCTGTCATCAATGAAATTATTCTGATTAACCCTAAATAAAGAGCAGCTGTTTCTGTAGGATTTTCTTCACATATTCTTGGTTTCATCTGACTGCTAAAGCCATGGTCCACAAAGAGCTTACAAAGCATGTACGGTTTCTCACTTGTCGAAAGGTAACGATTAGGGGAACACCATGAAGGCCATCATCAACAAATCGAGAAAATGGAGCACCACAGTGACATTACCAAGAGCTGGACTTCCCTCCAAAATGTACAAAAGGACAAGACAAAACCTTACCAGCGAGGCTGCCAAGAGACCAATGGCAACATTAAAGGAGCTGCAGGAATATCTGACAAGTACTGATTACTCTCTGCATGTGACAACAATCTCTCATATTCTTCAGATGTCTGGGCTATGGGGTAGGGTGGCTAGACAGAAGCCCTTTCTCACAAAAAACATCCAGGCTCAACTAGATCACCCCAAACCGTGTGGCAAAATGTGTTATGGTCTGATGAGACCAATTCCAAGAGGAATAATAATTCCAAAAGGTACTGTATGTTTGGTGCAAAAAAATCATCACCATACCCACGTTGAAGCATGGTGGTGGCAGCATTATGCTTTAGGTCTGTTTTTCTTCAGCCAGAACTGGGGCTTTTATCAAGGTGGACGGAATCACGAGTAGCTACAAATACCAGTCGATTTTAGTGCAAAAGCTTCAGGTGTCTGCGGGTAAGCTGCAGATGAAAAGGAATTTCACCTTTCAGCATGACCGTGACCCAAAACATACATCCAAATCAACAAAGGAATGGCTTAACCAAAAGAAGTTCAATGTTTTCGAATGACCTAGCTAGAGCCCAGACCTGAATCTAACTACAAATCTGTGGGGTGACCTGAAGTGAGCTGTGCACAGGAAATGCCCTTACAATTTGATGGATCTAGAATGTATCTGCAAGAAAGAGTGGGAAGTCAAGTCAAGATGCCAAGTCAAGATGTGCCACGCTGATAGACTCAGCCAAAAAGACTGAGTGGTGTAATAAAAGGTGCTTCGACAAAGTATTAGTATAGGGGTGTGCACACTTATACAACCAGGTTATTGTACGTTTTTTATTAATTTTTTCCCTAAAAGTTTCTGATTGTTTTTCACTTTATTTGTATACTTCGCAATTTCAAATTAAAGGTGGGAGAAGTTCTGACATGATTTATCTTAGTTTTACATCACAAAAAGCTACCATTTTAACAGGGGTGTGCAGACTTTTTTTTTTTTTTTTTAGTCGGTTATTCTGATGCACATAAACATACAGATACAGTCTGAAGTATACAATGGAAAACAATGAGAAGCATACAATCAGGTAGAAAAGTTAATACAGTCAGGTTAGAAGCTAAATATGTACCATAGAACAGAAGATCAAGAGAGGTTGATAATGCAGCACCAGAGAGGTGTCCATATCTGCCAAAAATCATTAGACTTTTGATGTATATCATAGGTGAGTTTCTCAAGTGGAAGTAACGTAGACATTTGAGACAACCATTTTAAAAGAGGGTACCTGAGGAGATGACCACAGTAACAATAAACATTTCTTTGCCAGATAAACCAAAATTAGAAACAGTTGTTTGGTGTGGAAGTCAAACACCGTCTCCATTCCACTATATAACACTATATGACACAGTTCCAGAGAAAAACGAAATTTCATCTTAAAAAGCCTTTGTAAAAAATTATGTACTTTAGTCCAAAAAGAAAAGATTTTGTCACAGTACCAGAAGCAGTGAAGGAATGTTCCTTTGCGTTTTTTGGTGTGTAGACTTTTTATATACATTGTAATTTTGCAGCTGGTCACTTCAGCCTCTGGTTTTTAACCCTACTGAAAAGCCATGATCTGAATTATAGAAGGCAGTTCAACATGCATAAATCTAAGAATATAGAGAATCTTGAAATGCTGAGCATTAAAAAGTGGTTCAATATTATTCTAGACATTACTAGAAGAGATTCGAGTTGTTGTTTTTTTTTTCCAGGGAAGACTTCTTTAACTATTAATGAGATCAGAGTGGCAATTTTGAAACTGTAATGTTTTGCTGAGAAAAATGCAGGTGTTCAACATTTTGTTAAAATCAAACTATACAGCACCACCATATGTTTAAGTATGACTAATGTTAAAATATCACTCCCTGTGAATATTTTATATTTAAATTTTTTACTCGCTTTTGTAAAGGGGATGAATAATTCTATACTTCACTACATATTAATTCATGCCGCTGGATTGATTAGAATTTACTGGAATAAAAACTGGAGACCAAAATCATGCATTAGTCTATTCTAAATTCCCTCCACCTCTTCTGTCATTTTATTCTCTTGTATTATCCTACATTCAATACGTGATAGATCATGACATCCTAACTCATTATAACATGAAAACAGAATGCAAGCAAAGAATTATTCATTATGCATTATTCATTACTTAAAATTAGGTTTGCCGTCACAGTCTTTTTCAGAAAAGTCCACACGCCATTCGCATCCCAATATGTCATTCATGTAACTGTTTAAAATTCTTCCCTGACCCATCTCTGTAATGTATGGAAGCCTATTTCCGCTACACTGAAAAAAAGGGAATGTGTGGTTGGTCAAATTTAAAAGAACATATTACAGTGCTGTGAAAAAGTATTTGCCCCGTCCTGATTTCTTCTGTTTTTGTGTATGTCTCATACTAAATAGTTTTAGATCTTCAAACGAAATACAACATAAACAAAGGTAACCTGAGTAAACACACAGTAGTTTTTATTTATTTGTTTATTTTATTTTCCATACCGCTTATCCTATACAGGGTCGCAGGGGAGCTTGGAGCCTACCCCAGGGGCCTCGGGGTACAAGGCGGGGGACACACTAGATGGGGTGCCAACTCATTGCACGGCACAATCACACACACATTCACACACCACAGACAATTTAGAGATGCCAGTCAGCCTACAACGCATGTCTTTGGACTGGGGGAGGAAACCGGAGTACCCGGAGGAAACCCCCCGAAGCACTGGGAGAACATGCAAACGCCGCGCACACAAGGCAGAGGTGGGATTCGAACCCAGAACCCTGGAGGTGCGAGGCAAACATGCTAACCACTAAATATTAAATGAAATTGATTGAAGCATGTGTGGCATGACAGCGCAGTGGATACTGTCACTGCCTCACAACACCAGGGTTCGATTTTACACATGATCAAATCATTTTAGATGCATGAAAACGAACTGTATTAATGTAACTCAGTTCAATCAGATGGAACCGATATACGCATTTGAATAAAGTAAAATCTGTGAGCTTTTTTTTTTCAGTGCTGTTAGAAATAACATTTAACATAACATCTTTATTTTTGGCAGCAGTAGTATTGACGTTTTGAGATAACGAGTCAGAATTTCTGAGATTTTGAGAGGCCAAATAGGTGAATATTTTAAGAGAAAAAAAAAATCGACATACTGCTGATGCCAAAAAAAACAATGAAAAGGTTATGTTCTTTTTCCCTTCTTTTCTTGGGCTTCCATAGTGTCCATAAGCTCACCGCTGCACGAGCTCTACGCAGACGCGGTGGCACCACCCGCGCCATGACGTCACCCCTTTGACGCCCACCCCCCTCTCCGCACAGCTCGCACGCGACTCTCCCAGTACCCGGAGAGAGCGAATGGGAAGCGGCATCACCGCCCCACAAACACCGCACCGACTGTGGATGCCAGAAACCGAAATGTGCCGCTATGCTTTATAGATACTACAACCGGGCATCGAACGGCGGGCAGGTGACATCCGTCTGTATGTATATATAAACGATTTGTTTACATTTTATTTATTTATTTATATCCTGTTTTTTTTTTTTTTTGTCGGCGCAGTAATGGCCGCGGAGAGGCAGGTGCAGCGTCGCGGATGTTTGTGCGCGTGATGTGACGGGTTCCGCCCGCGCGCTGGGATGGGACACACCGAACCGAGGCCCGATCTTTCCGGTGACACATCTGATGAGGGTTTACACCGAGGCGTAGGGCTGAGGTTTTAATATCGCCAGCTGAGGGGCCTCCTCTCGCATAGCGGCACACGGACTAAACAAACAATCCGCGCGGCCGAGATCTCATCGTGACACTGCGGCGCATCCTGATGCTTTTTCACATCACATCATGGAGTAATGTGGCAGCGCGTGCACCTTGATGACGCCCCTGTAAATTAACCCATATCCTCCCCCCCCACCAAAAAAAAAGCGCGTCTGGATGTAAAAAAAAAATAATCCCACTCTATCTGAATCACTCGTTTATTTATTTATTTGTTTCCCTGCGTTAAAAAAACAAACAAACAAAAAAAAACAACAACAATAACATCGCCAAGATGATGGAGCTGCCGCTGGACGAGGTCGTTTACCAGGACGACTACGGCTCGGTGTCCGTGATGTCGGAGCGCGTGTCCGGCCTGGCCAACAGCATCTACCGCGAGTTCGAGCGCCTCATTCGCAGCTACGACGAAGAGGTGGTGAAGGAGCTCATGCCGCTCGTGGTGAACGTGTTGGAGAACCTGGACGCCGTGCTCACCGAGAACCAGGAGCATGAGGTGGAGCTCGAGCTGCTCAAGGAGGACAACGAGCAGCTCATCACACAGTATGAGCGAGAGAAGGCGCTGCGCAAGCAGGCCGAGGAGGTGAGCGCGCATGCGCGGCCCCGGTGTGACAAAACAGCACAATACAGTATAACAGCAACAATATGATCTGAACAATATGATCTATTCTTTATTGACTAATAGACGTGGCTGGGTCAGAGGTCACGATTGGCTCGCTTGCGTGAACCTGAATGAAAGGCTTGGAGGAAAATCTATTTTAAACTACACACACACAAAAAAAATACTAAACTGTAGCTTTCCTTGTCACTAGGGTGGTACCCTCAGGGGACATCTTTTGTATTTTGTAGTGTATATCTATTGCATGGTAATATGAATATAGTATACCTTTAACATGATTTAAATACATAATTGGACCTTTAGAACCACATTGTATCTTTAATAAGGTTTTAGAGAAATACTTTAAAGGTACGCTACATCCAGATTTCCAGGTACAAACCATCATTGACATTCCAGTGACAAGGAAAGGTACTTTTTGTTTCCTGAGAGTACATGCCTTTTCTTCTTGCTTTAAATGGAGTCGACCAACCAAGTCTTCTGGAGCTAAATATCTATTTATTCATTTGGCTTCAAAATCGGAAAGAAAAAGAAAAACGGTGACAGGGTGCAATCAACGCGGTTAAGAGATAATGGCTAAACAGTGGTTCTCAGGCAGTCCTGGGATTTGATCTCACAACCTTATGATCACTAGACCCTTAACCATTAAGCCACCACTGCCCCTTGAAACCTTATCCTTATGACTACCAGTTAGCATAATGCAAAGTGCATACTGAATTCATTACACATTTCCCTCAAATAACATGTTTCCTTATATACAATTTTATAAATAGCACAAATCCCTAAGTCCATCATAAGTTCCAAAACCCTACCATTATACTTTGTAGTGGTTATGCAAGATAATTTTATTTCCTTGTATCGATAATACAGTGCATAAACTACATTGCTTGTGATTTGAGGCATGTGTGTAATGACGACATGCTGTTTGTAGGATGCTAGTTGGTGTTTATTGAGATTCCACTAGCTGTTTACTATATTTGCCTCATTGCAAAGTTGGAACGCCAAACATGTTTTGGCTGATTAAATACATTTGACCGAAGTGAAAAAAAGAAATGTATAGACTGTATAGAATGTAATGCTTCCTAAAATGTTTGAATTTAAAAAACGGTTGCCGATATTTACTTAGATATGCACACTAATTCTGATACTTATTTTCAACCACTATCTAGTTTGTTTTGACAGCTCCGTTACTGTAATTCTGCTGTAATTTGGGGTCCTTAAGGTTTATCTTGCTCACGCAAAATGATCTCAGAGGAAGCATAACTTTTATGAAATGTAATAATGTTGTGAAAGATTCCGTCTCCTTTGCTTAAGCAAGATCATCTTTGGAACCAAAGGAATTACACAATTCTTATGTGAACACACATATAGACACTCTAACACATCAGATTTTTCCTTGCACTCCACTGAGCAACTCCAGATGATTTCATGGAAATATGTAACAAAACATGACTCTAAATTGTATTATTTCTTATGTTGATCATTTCTGAATTTTAAAAATGATCATGTTTTATAAGTAAGTTGGGGGTCGGCCGACTTATTTATAAGTACGCTGTCAAAACGCTGGTAAATATGAGCAAAGAAGGCTGTGAAAATTTGTCTTTATTGTTTAACCTTTTGATCTTTTGTTCAAAAAATTCACAAAAATACTCTGCTCTTATTTATATGAAACAATTGCAAACAAAACACAGGTTTATAAAAAAAAAAATGTCTTCGTTAAATATAGGTGTGCAACAATTATTGGCACCCTTTTAGTCAATACTTTGTGCTACCTCCCAGATAACAGCTCTGAGTCTTCTCCTATAATGCCTGATGAGGTTGGAGAATACATGGCAAGGGATCTGAGACCATTCCTCCATACAGAATCTCTCCAGATCCTTAAAATTTCGAGGTCCACGCTGGTGGACTCTCCTCTTCAGTTTACCCCACAGGTTTTCTATGGGTTTCAAGTCAGGGGACTGGGATGACCATGGAAGGACATTGATTTTGTGGTCAGTAAACCATTTTTGTGTTGATTTTGATGTATGTTTTGGATCATTGTCCTGCTGGAAGATCCAGCCATGACCCATTTTAAGTTTTCTGGCAGAGGCAGTCAGGGTTTACTTTAATATCTGTTGATATTTGAGTCCATGATGCCATGTATCCTAACAAAATGTCCAGGTCCTCTGGCAGAAAAACAGCCCCAAAACATTAAAGAGCCTCCACCATATTTAATCGTGGGCATGAGGTACTTTTCAATATGGCTACCTCTCTGTGTACGCCAAAACCACCTCTGGTGTTTATTGCCAAAAAGCTCTATTTTGGTTTCATCTGACCATAGAACCCGATCCCATTTGAAGTTCCAGTAGTGTCTGGCAAACTGAAGACGCTTGAGTTTGTTTTTGGATGAGAGTACAGGTTTTTTTTCTTGAAACCCTTCCAAACAACTTGTGGTGATGTAGGTGACTTCGGATTGTTCGGACTTTCTGACCCCAAGACGCAACTAACTTCTGCAATTCTCCAGCTGTGAGATTTTTTGTCCACTCGAACCATCCTCTTCACAGTGCGTTGAGACAGTATAGACACTCATCCAATTCCAGGTTGATTCATAACATTTCCAGTTGACTGGAACTTCTTAATTATTGCCCTGATGGTGGAAATGGGCATTTTCAATGCTTGTGCTATTTTCTTATAGCCACTTCCCATTTTGTGAAGCTCAACAACCTTTTGCCTCACATCACAGCTATATTCCATGGTCTTACCCATTGTTATGAATGACTAAGGGAATTTGGCTATGTGTTACCTCATAATTATATCCCTGTGAAACAGTAAGTCATGGTTGAACAATTTCCTGTTCCTAATCACCCAGGTGTACTAAAAAAATGTAAAATATCTATTGGAATATACTTCAAATATATTTTTCTCATATGAAGTCATGGGGGTGCCAATAATTGTTGCACACCTATATTTAACAACGCTATTTTTTTTGGATAAACCTGTGTTGTGTTTGCAATTGTTTGATATCTATGAGAGCAGAGTATTTTTGTGAATTGTTTGAACAAAAGATCAAAAGGTTAAACAATAAAGACAATTTTTCACAGCCTTCTTTGCTCATATTTACCAAGGGTGCCAATATTAGTGGAGGGCACTGTACATTCACACTCACTGTCCACTTTATTAGGACACCTTTATTAGGACACGTCTTTATTAACACCTCTACACCTGCACATTCATGCAGTTATCCAATCAGCCAATCATGTGGCAGCAGCACAATGCATAAAATCATGCAGATACGGGTCAAGAGCTTCAGTTAATGTTCACATCAAACATCAGAATGGGGAAAAAATGTGACTTTAACCATGGCATGGCTGTTTGTTCTAGATGGGCTGGTTTGAGTATTTCATAAATGGCTGATCTCCTGGGAATTTCACACACAACAAAAAAACACTGAGTGAGCGACAGTTCTGTGGGTGGAAATGCCTTGTTCAGAGGTCAGAGGAAAATGGCCAGGAAAATGGTCATTCTCCTCTGATCCCTCTCATCAGCAAGGTGTTTCAGCCTGCAAACCCTCCACACACAGGGTGTTTTTTGTTTTTCGCACCATTCTCTGTAAACTCTAGAAACTGTTGTGTGTGAAAATCCCAGGAGATCAGCAGTTTCTGAAATACTCAAACCAGCTCATCTGGCACTAACAACCATGCCACGGTTAAAGTCACTGAGATCACATTCTTTCCCCATTCTGATGTTTAATGTGAACTTTAACTGGAGGTCTTGACCTGTATCTGCATGATTATTATGCATTGCACTGCTGCCACATGATTGGCTGATTGGATAATTGCGTGAATGTGCGACTGTACAGGTGTTCCTAATAAAGTATATATGATGACTTGCGCAGGAGCATCGCAGCTATTATATATATATATATATATATATATATACACACATTTTTTTCTGATTGAAATGCATGCAAATAGTGTCAAAATTATACCAAATTTTACCCAGACTGCCACACATTTATGTTTCCATAATCTACAAGTACGATGGTTTATTCTGCATTAACACAATTTCACAACCGTTAGGTCGGTCACCTAAAAAGTGTTACTCTACTCACTTTAAAAAAAAAAGAATCCTTCACAAATAGGTTTCTTTCTAAACTCTCTCTCTCTTACACACACTACTCCACATTCCCTCTCCACACTCCACTAACCATGCCGTCATTGTGTGCATCTGGCACTAAAGCAGGCACTGCCAGACTGACCAAGCAGCTGCTGAAAAATCAGATGGCTTTTAAAACCCTCACACAAAGCCTCTGCAGTGTTATCGCAAAACACTGGCACTGCCAAGACCCCCTCCACATGTTACCACTGTGTCACACCCAGTGCTCCATGGCAGCTCAGTGACTCAGAAGGAATTAGAAAGATGTTGGAGAAATCACAAGGAATGACATAATATTAGAAATGCAAGTGTAGCTGAGTGTGCTGAAGATTAAATATCACCTCTGTAGTAAACTCAAAGTGGAGGAGGTGATTTATGGTGGTAGGATTGAGAATTCACTGAAGATCTATTTGGTACAAAGTATTACATTGATGATAGAGCACAACTAAAATTAATAAACCTCCAGTTACTTCAAATTCCTTGCTTACAAAGGTCTGGATAAGCAAATAACATGACTGAATGGTGACCACATTTACCTTTTAATAATTAACCATTAGTGATTAGTTATTGGCTATAATCAACAAGACAGTTTGAAGTGGTTATGTTTTGTTTCACACTGGCACTCATCATGCTACTACTTTTGACTTATGCCATGAACCCTGCACAGATAAGACACATCTATTTTGAACGTGATGCAAGGAGAATAAATGCATACATCAGTTTTTAGGGATGTTTCATCTGTGAATACGTGATCCTTTACTGAAAACGTTTGCACTTAGAGGGCTTTGGTAAAGCATTTTGATTGTCGTTGTTTTTTAAACCAGAAAACAGTGAAGCTACAAAAAGGATTCAATGATATGACTAGGAATAAAACGCATCAGGGCCTGTTAGTACAGGAAAGTAATCAACGACTGGTCGATGTGATGCTGCCCACCATGAAGCGAGTTACTGTTATCACCCCAAAGTTAATTATTTTCCCATAACTGCACATTCCAAAGTGTTTTATTCCACTTATACCATAGAAGTTTGGCTACAATTACATTAAAAAAAAAATAATTAAAGAATCTCACATCATTTTTTTTTTTTACCCATTTATAGTTACATTTAATATTGTGGAATGTCCACAAATCACTTGCTTGTAATAACTTACATTATAACAGCTATAAACAGCTGTTCTCTCACCACCATTTCTTTTTTCCTCTCTGAAGTTAAGAAGACAAAAAAAAAAAAAAAATGCATCCGGTCATGTTAGCAGGATACCGGAAAATTCTCTGTCCTAAAGAGTCTCTTTGTAAGATTGTAAAGAGTGCTTTGTAACATTCTTACACTGCCACTGACACTGGAGACCCCTTACAGAAATCCTAAATAAATGTCTCCTCACAGAAAATGTCAACATATCAACAATTCCACACTTTAAATCCAGTTATGTGGGGTGTCCACCATACAAATTCCTCTGTAAGCGGTAACTATAGAAAGAATAACATATTAGAATGGGCAAATTAATGTAAATGATGATTTAATCAATGAATAATGGATTAGAAACAAATTTCAACCCTAAGCCTGTATCAAAATGTGTGTAAGACAATGACAGTAAATATATATTTAATCTAGTATGTTCTAGTATGTTGAGTTTACATGGTCTTCCCATGCTTCGGGGGTTTCCTCTGGGTACTCCGGTTTCCTCCCCCAGTCCAAAGACATGCGTCGTAGGCTGATTGGAATCTCTAAATTGTCCGTAGTGTGTGAATGGGTGTGTGAGTGTGTGTGCGATTGCCTTGTGCCCCGAGTTCCCTGGGATAGGCTCCAGGCTTCCCGCAACCCGGTGTAGGATAAGCGGTACAGAAAATTGTGCAGACCAATGCATCCCTTAAATGCATCAGACTGGATGCGCAGTCTGAGCTATCTTTTGAATCTCCATGCTTGCCAGCCTCACAGACAAGCACAGCAAAATTGAGATTTTCCTGTAAATAAGACGAATGTTGCTAAAGATATACTGGTTATTTATAGAATTCTTAAGTATTATTATAGTCTATAGGTTTTGCTCCTGCAGGAGAAGTAGGACTGCTGGGTCATCCAGGTTGGGGTTTTTTCAGCAGTAAGACAAAAGAGCAGTCTAACCCAAGAGGTGTTTTTTGGATCTAAAGTGTAGAGAACGTGTAGCTGTGGGTGCAGAGTATTTTTGGCTGCAGGATGCAGGGTTTAATGCATGAATAACAGCTTTGAGTTACAAACATTACAGTTTGTAGGGACTTATCTGGAGCAGATGGTGGAGAATGGTGTTATTTTGCTCCTAATTTCAAAATCAGAAGATGGTTTATTTTTTAATGGAATTGTTTTAATATCTGGACATGCGTTTTTGGTGTTGTGTCTTAGGTGTAGAGGACAGCAGTGAGAGGAGGATGGGTGGAGAAGGTGATTACGGGTAATCAATAACCCACAACAGCCTGGCGCTGTAACCTGACGCTCTTATTATGAGAAAGAAGGAAATAACGGGGGGGGGGGATGGAGAGACAGGAGGAAAGAGACAAATGCAGGGATACAGAGAGGAGTGGAGGGTTAGAGAGTAGACAGCATTCTCCAGTTTCTTCTCCTGCGGGATTATGACAGCAGTCTATATTGGACACAACGAGGACGGCTCCTGCTGAATATGCCAGACTGATCTTTCAAACACTGCCACGCATTGATCAGTATGATATTATCCCCCCCGAGTCAAATCATTAGTGTAATTACTATTCTAATACTGAAGAACAACAAAAACGAATTGATAGCGTCCAAAATTGGGTGTGTACATCATTTGTTATGTGGACGGGCTTGAAATTTACACTTGCATTCTTTCCTTGCCATCGAAATTCAATTTTATTTGTACACAAAGCAGTCACAAAGCAACTTTGTGATCTAGATCTCTCGCTGAAATTACACGAGGAAAAAACCTTGAGAGGAATCAAAAGGGAAACTCTTCTGGGTGACATTGGTTATTGGAATTTTATAAATCATTACAATAAAAAGGTGTAGAAGAGAAACAGTACTAAATGTGTTGAAAGGATGTTCGGTGTGAGCAGATTGTGAATAAGTGTCCCAGGAGTGAGCACAGTAGTACTGATTATGATTACAGCGGCAGTTCTTGGGTACAAATCTATCCAGGTGTGATTATTCACTAAAACAAGAGTGAGACTTTGGCGTAAACTGTTTTTGGAAATCTTTAGGGTATCTGTGTGGGACCATGGACACCTGACCATCGTACCCATATGTGGTTCTTCCCCAAACTGTTGCCACAAAGTTGGAAGTGCACAATTGTATAGGATATCTTTATATACTGTAGCATTAAGAATTCCTCTTTACTGGAACTAAGTGGGCCAAACCTGTTCCAGCATGACGAGGTCCATGAAGACGTGGTTTGTCAAGGTTGGAGTGGAAGAACTCTTTGGGATGATTCCTCACCTGACATCAGTGCCTGACCTCACTAATGTTCTTGTGGCTGAATGAGCACAAATCCCCACAGCCACACTCCACAATCTAGTGGAACCCCAGAACAGTTGAGGTTATGTTCAAAATGCATAGTTTTTCAGTTCATGAATCTGATTGGTCAGAAGGTGTTGATTAATTTTTTTTTTTAGAACAGCAGCTCTGTCGGCTTCAAGGCTGTTACAAATAACAGATTTACGTATATTAATGTGCTTGTTCTAATACGTTGGCGTTCTGTAAGAAGATGCTCAAAGTGTGTTATTCCTTATTTAATTATTCAGTTGTAGTATCTAATTTGTACAGCCTAGTACATAGATTGTAATTTGTACATATGATGGCACATACCATGATGACATTTATTCATTAATAATTGTCCTTATGACAATAAAATTCACAATTCGACCAGATATATTTTGCAGCAAGAAGTTCCAACTTGAGCATAACCATAACAGAGTAATCTCAAGATCGATTTTGATGTAAATTTAAGCAAAAGGCAATGTTGGTTTGTTTTAAACTCTTTTGATGGGTCCAGATGTTTACGTCCTACTCTTATAAATACACAAAGACACATATTTTTGTATTGTAGTTGCTGAATAATTCACAGTAGTGACAGGGGGATAAGACAGTTTTGACATTGTGGGGACACTGTTGCTGGTCCCAATTAAAAAAAAAAATAAATAAATAAAAAAAGTGCTTAAAATGAGAAATAGTGGGTGTGTGGGTGTGAGCGTGTGAGCGTGTGTGAGCAGCATGGAATGAGGATTACTGATTTCAGTAGTTTCACAGTGGTTCAGTTGCACTACTGCAGAAAGAATCTATTGTGTTCCACTAAAACTCCCACAGCCCCAAGTCAACATGCAAACTCATCGTTTGTGTGTGTGTGTGTGTGTGTGTGTGTGTGAGAGAGATATTTCCAGATGGATATATTTGTTCATGAGTAAAACCCTCCCTTCTCTTCGACCTCTATCTTTCCTTTAGATCGACAGTGATATTTTGCAAAGGCTGATGTACACACACACACACACACACACACACACATACACATACACATACTGCAGTGCTACTCACACTGATCATACCGCAGGCAGCTCAGATATCTCTTGCATGTACATACACACACACACACACACACACACACTTTGCATAGAAAAAAGGCAATCTCACATTGGTTTATCTCACAGTGTGTGGGTAGGTGCATATGTACAGTACAATGAAGTTCTTCTCTTTGCATATCCTAGCCTGTAGTTCAGGGTCAGCCATGGTGTGATGCCTATGGAGCAGCAGGGGTTAAGAGGCTTGCTGATTGGCCAAAAATGTGGCAGCTTGGCAGTGCCGGGATTTGAACTCATAATCTTTGGAATGTGAGTCCCAAATTTGGGGACATTAGCAGTAGATACCCATCTATGTCATATTGCTTAATTACACATCATAACAAATTACTATTACAATTTCTTTGGTATGTTCAGTTTTTTTTATATGTACCATATATGGGTAAGTTTAATCAGTCCGTACAGGAGTTTTTTTGTGATTGTTGCGGCCAAAAATCAAAATGCTTGATTTTGCTGCAGCTTTTTTCAGCATTTCAAAAGAGATTTTTGTGCTTTTTGCGGAAAACTACTTGAATTGGCGAAATTGCAATTGCACAAAATGGTTTTGCGCGCTCTTTCACAGTGATGTTTGTTGGTAAATGAGACCTTTTAGCTGTACTCATGTTCGATGTGTATGAATCAAAGTGGGCTTTGACTGAGTGCATGTTGTGATGTGATGTCACATGACACGTCTTGGCCCAAATCTGTGGAAAATCTGCAGTAATTTTGAAAAATTTCAAGCTCCTTTGAATATTGCGGAGTTTGCTTGATTTTGCGTTAATTTCTGCGATCGCAAAATCGTGGAATCCTGGAGGGACTGTTTAATGTCCACCTGTAACCATTTGTTTATACATAAGGATAATAAATAATTAAAAATATAGCACATAGCAGGGGTCATCAACTGGCAGTACTGATACAGACCCAGCAAAGTATTTCAGCAGAATGAAACGATTACTCAAACAATACTGTAGCAGAAGCAGTTAATGTATGAAAGACAAGTGTTTGTAGTTCAGCTACTCTAAACCTGAATCAGCTCGGCTTCTGGAGCAGATCCTCTGTGTCAGCTTATCCAGTCACCTACATTTATGTAAATTATTTAGCTGAATTCAGCTCATCTGACCAAAGGCTAGCTACAGGGCTAGGGTTCTTAGGTCAGAAATGGTAGCGTCATAGATGGTAGATTTTTCTCTCTCTGGTCTGATTAGGGAACTGAAGACATTGTTTGTTTTGAATGAAAAAGTAGACGACAAAAACAGAATGTTTAAAGATGATTGGACAGGGAGGTAAGCGTTTATTCTCCAAGCATCACATTCAAAACCAATGTGCCTCATCTCTTCATGATGCTTGTCAAAAGTTGTAACATGATGCGTCACTACAAAACAAAACATAACCACTTTAGTCTTATTTATAGCAATAAACTTATCATTAAAAATATATATATTAAAAAGTACACTATACGGCACCTATATACTATACACTATAGGGCGTCCACTATATGTGGACGTCTGACCATAAACCCCATATGTGGTCCTTCTCTAAACTTTTGCCACAAAGTTGGACGCACATGATTGTCTAAAATGTCTATAATGCTGTGGCATTATGATTTCCCGTCATTGGAACTAAGAGACCCAAACCTATTCCAGTATGACAATGCCCCTGTGCACAAAGCAAGCTCCATAAAGACATGGTTTGTCAAGGTTGGTTTGGAAGCACTCAAGTGGCCTGCACAGAGCCCTGACCTCAACCTCATTGAACACCTTTGGGATGGCTTAGAATGCCGACTTGCCCAACATCAGTGCCAGACCTCACTAATGCAATCCTTACGTTGGCTTCTCATCAGGTTTCGAGTTGATTGTAAAATTCTCATGCTTACATATAACGCTCTTCATGTATGGCTCTCCAGTATTAGTCTAAGCTCTTAACACTAAACACCCCAAAATGTAACATTCGCTTTTCTCAATCTGGTCTTCTAGTTGTCCCTCTGTGTCCCTGTGATAGGGCTTTCTCCTCTTATGCTCCTAAACTATGGCATTCACTTCCAGGTGATATCAGACACGCACAGTCATTTGGTATTTTTAAATTTTATCTTAAAACATAGTTGTTTTTTTTTAGGTTAGCTTTTACTTGACTGCTGAATTAATTTTGTATCTGATTTATTTTAATTGAGTTATTTATATGCATGCTTATTTTTTATGATTTGTATTTATACATGATAGTGTTTTTTATGTAAAGCACATTGAGAAGCTACTTTTAAATGTGCTAAGTAAAGTAAAGTTTATTATTATTATTATTATTATTATTATTATTATTATTATTAATGCAACATTCTAAAATCTAGTGGAAAGCCTGCCCAGAAGAGTGTTATAGAAGCAAAGGAGGGGCCAACTCCTCACATTAATGCCATGCCTTTGAAATAGGATGTTCAACAAGCACATCTGGGTGTCATGGTTAAGTGTCCACATACTTTTGGCCATATAGTGTAATTGTTGTCCACATTCAGTCATGTTAGTTGCTTATCGAGGCCTTTGTAAGCAAGAAAAGCAAGAAACATAGCTTACAAAGTTATGTAGCTGAGTCAAATACCGTTTGTATATATTATATATCAATAGGGGTGAAGCTTTTACTAATCGACTTCACTGCTTTTGGATTCTTAGCACTGATTAGGCTGCAGCCTCTGTGTGTGTAAATCTGTCAGACCGCCAAAAGCTGTTGCCAAAATCAGTGTTGAAGTGAAGCTCAGCAGCTGGCCTGGAAATGATTTTAATTTGTGTGGTGAACCCATTGAGGACAACCTGATTTAATGTGCTAAGATCTGATGTGCTAAGATTACATACTGTGTGTGTGCGTGTGTGTGTGTTTGTTCATTAACAGAAGTTTATCGAGTTTGAGGACGCGTTGGAGGCAGAAAAGAAGGATCTCCAGGCCCAAGTGGACTTTTTAGAATTACAGGGAAAACAGTTGGAACTGAAGACCAAGAACTACGCAGATCAGAGTGAGTCAACACACACACCCACAGAAGCACATGAATGAGATTGCAGCATGCATTCACACAAGCCCTTTTTAACAAACTCAAAATACAAATACCCCACTGGTGTGTAATTGTGGTTTCTGACTCATTTTGAAGTCTCCCGTTTGGAAGAACGTGAGTCAGACATGAAGAAAGAGTACAACGCTCTTCATCAGCGGCACACAGAAGTAAGAGCTCCTCTGGCTGCCTCACACACACACATATAAACACACACAATGCCTGTATCTATATCTATATGCAGTCATGTGAAAACAGTAAGTACGTCCCATGGAAATTGTTGCCTTTTATGACATTTTTGGACAACCAAACATTTGATCCTTTTTGAAACAGTGCCTATTAATGAAGTTGATACACTCTATCAAATGATACATAAAATTGACATTTTGAAGTAATTTTCACAATTTAAATAAACAAAAAACAGATTAGTCACATTGAAAAAGTAAGTACACCCCTAGATCTATCACACTTTCAAATCCAAAAAATTAGAATCAGGTGTTCAAGATCGGGTGCCAGTGATTAGAACCTGCTTAGGGAGTACAGGTGGAACCCGTCTTATTTATACCCCTTTAATATCTAGTGTCTGGTGTCGTCATGCCAAGAACTAAAGACTTCTGTAAGGCCTCCAGAAAAAAGGTTGTGGATGCCTATGAGTCTGGAATGGTATTTAAAAAGATCTCCAAATTATTTAAATGCACCATGCCAATTTGTGCAAGACTGGCTGTCCCAGCAAATTCAGCCCAAGAGCAGACCGTCTGATGCAAAAAGAAGTCTCCAAGAACCCCAATATTTCATCACAGGGTCTGCTAGTAAGTCTTGCAACTGTTGGTGTCAAAGTGCATGCGTCTACAATCAGAAAGAGATTGCACAAATTTGACCTGCATGGGAGGCGTGCCAGGAAAAAGCCTTTGCAAGACTATAGTTTGCCAATGAGCATATAGGCAAAGACCAGGCCTTTCAGAATAATGTGCTCTGGACAGTCGAATCAAAGATAGAGTTCTTTGGCCACAGTAAAAGCAGACATGTTTGGCGCAGACCAAAGACAGCTTTTCAACTGTGAAGCACGACGGTGGAAATGTTATGGTTTGGGGTTGCGTCACTGCCTCAGGGACTGGACAACTTGAATTCATGAATCAACTATGAATTCTGCATCATATCAAAGAGTGCTTGAAGATAATGTGAGGCCATCTGTCCGAAAGTTGAAGTTGAAATGAAAGTGGACCTTTCAACAGGATAATGATCCTAAGCACACTAGCAAATCCATCAAGGAATGGCTCAAAAAGAAGAAATTGAGGGTTATGGAATGGCCTAGTCAAAGCCTGGATTTGAATCCCATTGAAATGTTGTGGGGAGATTTGAAATGGGCGGTACATGCAAGAAAACCCTCAAACATTTTGCAACTGAAAAAATATTGCATGGAAGAGTGGTTAAAAATTCCAGCAAGCCTGGTGGACAATTATGGAAAACGGCTACAAGAAGTTATTTCTGCTAAAGGGGGCAACATTAACTTCTGAGGCCAAGGGTGTATTTACTTATTCCACAGAAGAATATTACATCTATTGATATTTCTGTTGAATAACTAATTGAAAAATCTAATTTTCCTTGTGGTTTTTTTTCAATTATATCAGCTTTATTAATAGGCACTGTTTCAAAGATGATCAAATGTTTGCTTGTCCAAACATGTCAAAAAAGTCAACAATTTCCAATTTTTTCACATGACTGTTTATATATATATAGTGCTCCAAATATCTGTATGTTTATCTGTATACGGATTTAAACCTGAAGTGGGCGTGGTCTTCACGGGAAGGGTTTTTTTGGTATTAAATATGAGCCCTGTGCCCCAGGGAACATTGGAAAACACTGGCAGAAATGCCAGCAATGATGCTCAGTTTCTCAACCTCAGCTACATCACTTGAGCTAATAATTAGTATTTGTTTTTTAACCCCTCTTATGCAGTTATTATTTTTGTTTGTACCTGTCTTCAGTGTTTTGTAACAAATATACTTTGTTCTGTTTCCCAAAATATAAATTAGTAGCCTGATTAAACCACTGCAGCTTGACCAGGCAGTTACTAAGGATGAATGACTGAACTCTGTAAATACATTGTGTAGCACCACATGTTCATGTTAATGAATGTGGTCTTTGTTTGTCGCGTGAGCTCCATATCTGACTCCACGCTCACTCGCTGAAGACCTTTTTTGTTCGAATCCCAGTAGTCCCAATGCACATCTCTAGTCTTAAACAGATGTCTGGCCTTTTTGGCAAGGTTTCTTAAAAAAACAATATACAGTACACCATGTGATGTTAACTCTTTCTTTTTCAGATGATTCAGACCTATGTTGAACACATTGAACGCTCCAAAATTCAGCAGGCTGGAAGCAACCAGTCAGATACCTCAGGCTGCGGAAGAACGTGAGTGCGTGCATAGAGCCCTCCACTAATATTGGCACCCTTGGTAAATATGAGCAAAGAAGGCTGTGGAAAAATTGTCTTTATTGTTTAACCTTTTCATATTTTGTTACAAAAAAATCACAAAAATACTCTGCTCTCATGGATATGAAACAATTGCAAACACAACATAGATTTATCAAAAAAAAAAAATCTTTGTTAAATATATGTGTGCCACAATTATTGGCACCCGTATGAATTCATATGAGAAGAATATATTTGAAGTATATTCCCATTGATATTTTACATTTTTTAGTACACCTGGGTCACTAGGTACAGGATTGTTCAACCATGACTTCCTTTTTCACAGGGGTATAAATATGAGGTAACACATAGGCCAAATTCCCTTAGTCACTCATAACAATGGGTTAGACTAAGGAATATAGCTGTGATGTGCGGCAAAAGGTTGTTGAACTTCATAAAATGGGAAGTGGCTATAAGAAAATAGCACAAACATTGAAAATGCCCATTTCCACCATCAGGGCAATAATTAAAGTTCCAACTGGAAATGTTATGAATCAACCTGGAATTGGACGTGTGTCTATATTGTCTCAACTCACTGTGAAGAGGATGGTTCGAGTAGCCAAAAAATCTCCAAGGATCACAGCTGGAGAATTGCAGAAGTTGCGTCTTGGGGTCAGAACGTCTCCAAAACTACAATCCGAAGTCACCTACATCACCACAAGTTGCTTGGAAAGGTTTCAAGAAAAAAGCCTGTACTCTCATCCAAAAACAAACTCAAGCGTCTTCAGTTTGCCAGACACTACTGGAACCTCAAATGGGATCGGGTTCTATGGTCAGATGAAACCAAAATAGAGCTTTTTGGCAATAAACACCAGAGGTGGTTTTGGCGCACACATGGGCCAAATGGGCCGTGGTTGGATCTTCCAGCAGGACAATGATCCAAAACATACATCAAAATCAACACAAAAATGGTTTACTGACCACAAAATCAAGGTCCTGCCATGGCCATCCCAGTCCCCTGACTTGAAACCCATAGAAAACCTGTGAGGTGAACTGAAGAGGAGAGTCCACCAGCATGGACCTCGAAATTTGAAGGATCCGGAGATTTTCTTTATGGAGGAACGGTCTCAGATCCCTTGCCATGTATTCTCCAACCTCATCAGGCATTATAGGAGAAGACTCAGAGCTGTTATCTTGGCAAAGGGAGGTAGCACAAAGTATTGACTAAAAGGGTGCCAATAATTGTTGCACACCTATATTTAACAAAGACATTTTTTTTTTTGATAAACCTGTGTTGTGTTTGTAATTTGAGTTTGATATCTAATTGAATTTTTTTAAACAAAAGATCAAAATGTTAAACAATTAAGACAATTTTCACAGACTTCTTTGCTCATATTTACCAAGGGTGCCAATATTAGTGGAGGGCACTGTATGTGTGTTCAACCAGTATGCCTTCGGTTTAAATGTAACTGTTGATGTAATTGTGCTTTTCGCTTATATGTGTTATATACAGTATTAAGGTGCATACTGTATAAGCTGGTTTTGCTGAGATCCCATGAGTAAAGCAGTCGTCTTGGAGATGGTGTTGCTAGGCACTTGTTGGACTGAGATGCTGGCTGACAGTCTGTCAGTTCATGCTTAGTCACAGGCTTTGTCATGGCTGGCCCTCAAAAAAGACACCCATTACACACACACACACACACACACACACACACACACACACACACACACACACACACACACACTCACCAAAATGTGCACATTACTGCCCACACATACTCATATGCGGCCTTCACATGCTCTTCAGCTGCTCATATTATTCATTAGCAAAGTCGTGATTCCAACATCCGAGTGTTGCATCACTAATGTTAGCTAGCTAGCGGTTTTGCTATCTTCTTAACATTTCTCATATTGTAAAAATATACTATAATGCAACTGATGGTTTGTTACCTGCCACTGACTGTAGCTATCAAAACTTTCTTTCACCATGATGGAATGTTCACGGTTGTAGCAAGTCAGTTGTAGCTGTTTTCCAAGCTCCTAATTGTAATTAATGGGATGCTCATGCGCGACCTTTATGATAATCCTGAGAGCACATTAGGCAGACAATACTTGGACATAATTAGTAGATTGTTCTTCACTTCTTGTTCAGACAATACATACGGGTGCATCTCAAAAAATTAGAATATCGTGGAAAAGTTCATGTTTTCCAGTAATTTAATTCAAAAAGTGGAACTTTCATTTATTCTAGATTCAGTACACATAAAGTGAAATATCACAAGCCTTTTTTGTTTTAATATTGATGATTACGGCTTACAGCTCATGGAAATCAAAAATCTAGTATCTCAAAATATTAGAATAAACAATTTATAATACAGAAATGTCGACCTTCTGAAAAGTATGTTCATTTATGGACTCAATACTTGGTCAGGGCTCCTTTTGCACAAATTACTGCATCAATGCGGTGTGGCATGGAGGCAATCAGCCTCTGGCACTGCTGAGGTGTTATGGAAGCCCAGGTTGCTTTGATAGCGGCCTTCAGCTTGTCTGTATCGTTGGGTCTGTAGTCTCTCATTTTCCTGAGGCTGGCCAATCAAGCACAGTAATACCATGGTCAGCAAACCAGCTACTAGTAGTTTTGGCACTGTGGAAAAGGAAATCAGCATCTCCATAAAGCTTGTCAGCAGATGGAAGCATGAAGTGCTCTAAAATTTCCTGGTAGACGCCGCATTGACTCTCGACTTGAGAAAACACAGTGGACCAACACCAACAGATGACATGGCACCCCAAATCATCACTGACTGTGGAAACTTCACACTGGACTTCAAGCAACTTGGATTCTGTGCCTCTCCACTCTTCCTCCAGACTCTGGGACCTTGATTTCCAAATGAAATGCAAAATTTACTCTCATCTGAAAAGAGGACCACTGAGCAATGGTGTCTCTTCTCAGGTCGACATGCTGTATTATAAATTCTTTATTCTAATATTTTTGAGATATGTCCATGAGCTGTAAGCCGAAATCATCAAGATTTAAAAAAATTTCACTTTATGTGTAATGAATCTAGAATATATGAAAGTTCTACTTTTTGAATTAAATTATGGGGAAAAAATTGAACTTTTCCACAATATTCAAATTTTTTGAGATGCACCTGTACACACATAGATACCCATGTAATAAATATTTTGCGTCTGTTTTCTTCTGCACAAATGGTGCATTCATAATGTCTTTCAGAGTTTGAACATTTGATTAAGATCATAATACAAGATCATAATACTTTTATTAAGATCATAATACATTTTCCATGTTGTGTATTATGACTGATATGCACCATGTGTGCTGTGTTATGTTAAATATACCATGTTCTGTGAAAAGGACGTGTGTGTGTGTCTGTGTCTCTGTGTTCTTAAGTCTAATTCGCACCTTTCTCGTTGTGCCGCTCTCTCTCTCTCTCTCTCTCTCTCTGTCTCTCTCTCTCTCTCTCTCTCTCTCTCTCTCTCTCTCTCTCTCTGTGAATATGTGTGCACTGCTGTGTTTGTCTCCTCAGTCAACGCAACACCCGGAGGAAAAGGTAAAAATGCCCCACAATCCTATCTGCCTCTACGAAGAGTCTATCTCTCCCTGTTCCTACCCCAGTTCTAATTTTAGTCCTAGTAAAGGAATATGAATCCCTCCTGATTGAATGTCCCCAGTCATACACTGAAAAATCTATACCTCTTTCTCCTTTGTGTGCGTTCACATGACCCAGGCTTTACATGTCTGTTATGGGCTGATTTTTACCGTGCTTTGTCCTTAAAGGAAAAGTCCACCCTGAAACACATTATGTTTATATTGAAATATTTGTGGCGTGCTTAGCAACTTTGGTGCTAATTTTTGGTTGATGATGTATTTTTGTTGTTCTTGTAAGAAGTTAGTGGTTGTTGCTAGTGCAGTTACAATGAAAGTTTTAATGATCTCAAACATAAGGGGTAATGGTCAGGTTTCACTGTTTCGCAGGTTTCTTTGCTATAGCGACAATCAGCATCGTATTAATGAGAAATCCAACAATAAACATTGGACTCAATGTTCTAGAATGCAGTGCAGCTTTATGACACAGTTATGGCAGAGACTCGGCTCAGCTGGTTAGTGACCTGCGAGATGACAAGCACAATGGTGTTGACTGTGGTTTTAGCATGAACGTTGAAGCTTTGGAAGCTGATCTGTTTGAGCAGTGTGTACAGATGAGGAGGTGAGAGACCTGAACAGACTAAAGAACTAAAGCTCTGCTGCATCACACTCTTTAAGCAGAGATAAAGCAAGGGTTAATTCCCACTGGTAGCGGGTAGTCGAACGGCATTGTGGGTAATGGCGGTAGCTATTAACCAAAGTGAAAATAGAACATCTTGTAGATGAAATAGGTTTAAACTAAAAAAAATTACTTTTTTTAATTAAAAAAAATACTCAGAATTTCTTTACAAAATACTGAAGATCACGTGTTAATTATAAAGATTAAGAGTGGATTTTTCCTTTAAGTCCTTTTGTATTACTTTATGCCACATTTCTCATTCCCTGTGTGTGTGTGTGTGTCTCTCTCTCTCATTCTCTCTCTTTTTAGTAAAGCAGAGCGACCTCCTTCGTTGAGTCTCTTTCCCACCGGGGATGCTATGGTACGTGGGGGTCACGGGGGGGCTAGGACGACGTCGACAGACGCCTGGCATGCCAGTGATCTGGGTCGAGCCGTCTACGCCCCTGGCTTCCAGGTGCGACAGATAGGGCATTTTGTCATGCCGCAGCTGGGCAAGGAGTCATCATAATGACATCACTGTTCTGCCCTCTCCTTACTCCCTCTCACCTGCTCGTGTCCCTGGAAGACAAGTTCTGTCATACTGGATGCCAGCAGGCATGCAGGGACACATAATGTTTATTTAGTTCTTTCAGTTTCAGCAAAATGTGTAATATACACTCACCATCCATTTTAGGAACACCTGTACATCCATGCAGTTATCTAATCAGCCAATCAGGTGACAGCAGCACAATGCAAAAAATCATACAAATACAGGTCAAGAGCTTCAGGTAATGTTCACATCGAACATCAGAATGAAGAAAAAGTGTGAACTCTGTGACTCTAACCGTGGCGTGGATGTTGGTACCAGAAGGGCTGGTTTGAGTATTTCATTACGCTGCTTCCACACGATTGGCTGGTTAGATAACTGCATGAATGTTCAGGTGTACCGGTGTTCCTAATAAAGTGGTCAGTGAGTGTAGTGTTGCTTTCTTTTATTGCAAAGGATTATTTTTAGCTCTGCAATGAATCATGACTTTAGGTTCATTGTCTCCTGCCTTTGGCTTGCTGATAAAAGCATTTATGCAAATATAAAACAGAAAAGCAGAATGCATGTATCTACTCATTTTAGGATGCTACATGCTGTATGAGCCTTTTAGGAAAACAATGCTTTCAGGAAAAAGACGGATCCTGGGGAGGTTGACACGCGTTCCCACCGGACAGCGCTGCACAGTAACAAACCAGAGTGTATTTTTCCAGTGCCAAATGATGATTTATTTATATTATTATGTCTACATGTTGTCATATCGCTCTTCCGTTAATACTAAGAGTACTGATCAGGGGTGTATGGATGTAGCTAGAAAACATGTCTAGTTGGTCAAATGCTTTATTTTTCTTAACATAAGAGAAACCACTCACATTTCAAGAAAAATTACGTCACCCTCCAGAGTACACCTCCTATTCAGATAAGTAACTGTAGTGAGCTGTACTGCACTGTCTGGTGGGGACACCTCCTAAGTCATGAACTTATCTATCCTGACTTATCGATCACTCCAAATCCAGGACTTGGACCATAATATATCACTAGGTTCTGATTACAACCATGAAGATGGCTGCATTTACACTGTGGACCTTGATACACAGTTCTGCTATTGTGACACAGACCTGATTTTTTTGTCCTGCCTGTTTACGTGTATGTAAGGCCTGGCATATATATACGTTTGCCGTGTGTACATCATTTCCTTGCAAAAATGCGCTAGGCTGAAAACTTTTTACCTGTAGCCTCACTGTGGGTGAATATAACTCCCACCATAGAAGAGATCATTTTTTTGTAGAGTTTATTCAAAATAATGTTATAATTTTATGAGACAGGCTGTCTCTCTGCGTAAACGTGTTGTGCTGGTTTTGTCGTGGCTTGCGATAGGAGCCAGCTATCACACTCTGGCAATGACGGTAACTTCAGAACTAATAGCAAAATTGGATGCGAGTGTTTAGATGTGCGTAAAAGGACCTACATGAAATACAAATTCACGACACACTGTTCATTATGTTGAGGGTGTTTATAGCACTGCAGTTTTAAGTGCATTTATAATTCACACTTAACTGCCGATCTACAAAAATCTGCCTTCTTTAAAGATAGAACAAAAATGGCCAAGTCCATACTTCCTGTTTACTATGTGACACATTGGTCACATGACTGAATAGTGCTTGTTGCTTATTTGTGGCTTTGATGGTGCTTTAATTGACAAATGACATCAAAGCGTTTCCATTCTATGTGAATTTTGTGTGTGTGTGTGTATTTAATAGTAATTTATGCCATTCTACCATGTTAGTGCACTGCTGTCAATTCAGTATCAGTTCAAATGATTTCTGTGTATTTGTGCTTTAATGTGTGTGTGTGTGCGTGTGCGTGTTTCTGATTCCCCCCAAATAAAGGAGGACGGCTCAGAGTCTGACTCAGTTGTGGCCTCGCCCAGCAGCACAGGCAGCAAATCAAACACTCCCACCTCATCTGTTCCCTCGGCAACAGTTACCCCCCTCAATGAGGCGATGGTCCCCTCTGGAGAGTTTGACACATGCCGGGGGCGGAGCCGCAAAAACGTCAAGAGGCTCAGCAGGAATATGGAAGTGCAGGTCTCACAGGAGACCAGGAATGTCAGCATCGGTGAGAAAGAGAGAGAGAGAGAAGGACAAGAAAATGCCGAAATTCCATATGTAATAGTTACAATATCTCATATAAACTCTATACGGTTGCGTAAAAGGCAAAATGCTCTGTGGGATTCTTCTCAATACTGTACACCATAGCCTCGGTTAGCTAATATAAGTACTTATCATATGCAAATCTTTCCTAGGGGTTAAAGGAATGCAAATGTGTTTATGAAAATGAAGCCCAATTCTCTGTGATAACCCACACTGCATGTATGTGTGTCTATGTGTGTGTGTGTGTGTGTGTGTGTGTGTGTGTGTGTGTGTGTGTGTGTGTGTGTGTGTGTGTGTGTGTGTGTGTGTGTGTGTGTGCAGGTATGGGAAGCAGTGATGAGTGGTCTGAGTTTCAGGAAATCATAGATTCTACACCAGAGTTAGATATGGATCCTCGTATCTACGGTGGAGGAAACAGGTGTGAAAACTTGAGTGTCCTGCAGATTAATTACAGAGTTAATATACAATTTGAGTTTTGAGTACATGTAGAGAAGAATATAAGGCAAAATACAGAATTGCACCTTTTAGTTTTTGATTTATTCTGAAAATAAATTATATTTTTCATATAGAAAGGGTGTCTTCCAACACTTTTATTTTGAATGCACCCAATATTTTGATTTTCTCTCAGGTCCTTTATAATTATTTTTCCATATTTACTACATTCACTGCATCTTACATTTTTTACTGTATATATGGAGCAGTATTTGGACAGCAAACTGACTATTTACTGCAAATTCAGTGATGTCTCTGTAGCCATTGATATGTAGTTATTAGAGAGAGCACAAGAAAAAAGAAAGAGAACGCGAGAGGGCACGTGTGATAAGCTGGTAAACAAGTATTAATATTTATTTATTTATTTATTTATTCGTTGTATTTTATGCAGTAATAAAAAATGAAAAACCCTGTGAACAAGTAGGCCTGTCGATATTTATTTATTTGTTCTATTTTTATATTATCAGAATGAAATGAAAAAAAAAAAAACGAAACAGTGAATTCTCTCTCTCTCGTCAATAACTGCATATCAATGGCTCAAGCATCCGTTACTAGCTCTAAAATGTTGTTTTGGAATTATCGAGGGAGGCTTGAGATGGGATGCGTAATTTTTATTTTTATTTATTTATTTCAAAAAGGGACAGTGAATATTAACCAACGTTCATAAATGTAAATGTACCCAAGTTATTCCGAATAACCTTTGCCAGATGTTATTAGGCATAAAACAACAATAATAATACAACCAGAAATTATAAACAACACTGTAAAATACAGTTAAACAGCCAGGGGAGGAGGAGCTAAACCATACATAATCTTATGAACTAAACAAACATTTTTAAACTTAATAGGGTTTTCCCAGCTAAGCAAGTTATACTTACTTAAAATGTGACAATGGTGAGAACTAAATTGTTTTTTATCTAGAATTTTAAATGCTTGTTTGTATAATGATTCCAGTGGTTTTAGAACTATGGGATCTGTATTGGACCAGCTTGTTAAACAACAAGTGATATGAGAAATAATCATAGAATGAAAATATATCTTTGCAGCCTCACTTGATAAAGAATTTCTAATAAACCTAAAATTTACCAAGTCAAATTTTACCTTTTTGCAGACCTTTTTTATGTGGGTTTTGAAACCAAGATAGGAGTCTAAACGTACCCCTAGATATTTACATTCTGAAACAACTTGTAATCTGTCTCCCGAGAAACTCCCAGTTTTTCAAAATCCTTTGATATTGTGGGTAAAACACTAATGGGCCTATAATTACAAGTTAAAAGAAGGTCGCCTCCTTTAAATATAATAAATTAGTTCCACACATGATAGCATTTTAAGGACAAAAACCTGATAAACGTCTTGAAATAAAAAATCTGAACAATGTCTTGAGGTGTGGTAACTGTGGTATAAGTGGAACAATTGACTCCATTACCACCTCGGGTGTGTGTAATTTTCTAATTATTCAACGGCCTGTCATCAATTATTCCTTATCTATCTAACAAGAGTCCAATATATTGCTGCATGAATAGTCCTAGATGTATTTATAATAATCACTGCAAAGTTGATTTAAAAATATGGCTTCCACCTTCATTATTAGAAAGCATATAAAATAGCACTTGATCCAGCACATCAAATCTCCTCCTCTTCTTTTCCTTTCGGCTGTTCCCTTCAGGGGTCGCCAGAGCGAATCATCTGCCTCCATCTAGCCCTATCCCCTGCATCTTCTTCTCTCAGACCGACTACCTTCATGTCCTCCTTCACTACATCCATAAACCTCCTCTTTGGTCTTCCTCTTGGCCTCCTGCCTGGCAGCTCTAACCTCAGCATCCTTTTACCTGTATATTCACTCTCCCTCCTCTGGACATGTCCAAACCATCTCAACCTGGCCTCTCTAACTTTGTCTCCAAAACATCTCACATGTGCTGTCCCCCTGATGTACTCATTCCTGATCCTATCCATCCTCGTCACTCCCAAAGAGAACCTCAACATCTTCAGCTCTGCTACCTCTAACTCTTCCTCCTGTCTTTTCCTCAGTGCAACTGTCTCCAAACCATACAACATCGCTGGTCTCACTACTGTCCTGTACACCTTTCCTTTCATTCTTGCTGGTACTCTTTTATCACACAACAGACCTGACACTTTTCTCCACCCATCCCTGCCTGCACACGCTTCTTCACCTCTTTTCCATCGGTAGGAAGGTGCTAGGTGTGTCATCTGGAAGGAGGAAAGAGGACAAGGAGACTTGGTGGTGGAATGAGGAAGTTCAGGAGAGTATCCAGAGGAAGAGGTTAGCTAGGAAGAAGTGGGACAGTGAGAGGACAGAGGAAAGTAGACAGGAATATAGGGAGATGCAGCGTGAGGTTAAGATAGAGGTGGCAAAGGCCAAACAAAAAGCTTATGAGGACATGTATGCAAGGTTAGATAGTAAGGAAGGTGAGAGGGATTTGTATCGGTTGGCGAGGCAGAGGGATAGAGATGGTAAGGATATGCAGCAGGTTAGAGTGATTAAAGATAGAGATGGAAATGTGTTGACAGGTTACAGCAGGGTGAGGGAAAGATGGAAGGAGTACTTTGAGGAACTGATGAATAAGGAAAATGACAGAGAGAGAAGAGTAGTAGAGGCAAATATTGTTGAGCAGGAAGTAGAAAGGATTAGCAAGGGTGAAGTTAGGAGAGCTTTGAAGAGGATGCAGAGAGGAAAGGCGGTTGGTCCTGATGACATACCAGTGGAGGTATGGAAGTGTCTAGGAGAGATGGCAGGAGAGTTTTTAACTAGGTTGTTCAACGAGGTCTTAGAGAGGGAGGGGATGCCTGAGGAATGGAGGAGAAGTGTTTTGGTGCCGATTTTTAAGAACAAGGGAGATGTGCAGAGTTGTGGAAACTACAGAGGTATTAAGCTGATGAGCCATACAATGAAATTGTGGGAAAGAGTAGTGGAAGCAAGGCTAAGGGGAGAAGTGAGCATTTGTGAGCAGCAGTATGGTTTCATGCCAAGAAAGAGCACTACAGATGCAATATTTGCTTTGAGAATGTTGATGGAGAAGTACAGAGAGGGTCAGAAAGAGCTGCATTGTGTCTTTGTAGATTTAGAGAAAGCGTATGACAGGGTGCCAAGAGAGGAGCTGTGGTATTGTATGAGAAGGTCTGGAGTGGCAGAGAAGTATGTTAGAGTGGTGCAGGATATGTATGAGAGCAGTAGGACAATGGTAAGGTGTGCGGTAGGTGTGACAGAGGAGCTCACGGTGAAGGTGGGACTGCATCAAGGATCGGCTCTGAGCCACTTCTTGTTTGCGGTGGTGATGGACAGGCTGACAGATGAGGTCAGACAGGAATCTCCATGGACTATGATGTTTGCGGATGACATTGTGATCTGTAGTGAGAGCAGGGAGCAGGTGGAGGAAACTCTAGAGAGGTGGAGGTTTGCTCTGGAGAGAAGAGGAATGAAGGTTAGTCGCAGCAAGACAGAATACATGTGTGTGAATGAGAGGGATCCAAGTGGAACAGTGAGGTTACAGGGAGAAGAGATAAAGAAGGTGCAGTATTTTAAGTACTTAGGGTCAACAGTCCAGAGCAACGGGGAGTGTGGAAAAGAGGTGAAGAAGCGTGTGCAGGCAGGTTGGAATGGGTGGAGAAAAGTGTCAGGTCTGTTGTGTGATAAAAGAGTACCAGCAAGAATGAAAGGAAAGGTGTACAGGACAGTACTCCCTGTCATTTTCCTCATTCATCAGTTCCTCAAAGTACTCCTTCCATCTTTCCCTCACCCTCCTGTCACCTGTCAACACATTTCCATCTCTATCTTTAATCACTCTAACCTGCTGCATATCCTTACCATCTCTATCCCTCTGCCTCGCCAACCGATACAAATCCCTCTCACCGTCCTTACTATCTAACCTTGCATACATGTCCTCATAAGCTTTCTGTTTGGCCTTTGCCACCTCTATCTTAACCTCACGCTGCATCTCCCTATATTCCTGTCTACTTTCCTCCGTCCTTTCACTGTCCCACTTCTTCCTAGCTAACCTCTTCCTCTGGATACTCTCCTGAACTTCCTCATTCCACCACCAAGTCTCCTTGTCCTCTTTCCTCCTTCCAGATGACACACCTAGCACCTTCCTACCTGTCTCCCTGATCACTTTGGCTGTAGTAGTCCAGTCATCTGGAAGCACCTCCTGACAACCTAAAGCCTGTCTCAACTCCTCCCTGAAAACCACACAGCACTCTTCCTTTTCCAACTTCCACCACTTTGTCTTCTGCTCTGCCTTTGCTCTCTTCATCTTCCTCACCACCAGAGTCATCTTACACACCACCATCCTATGCTGTCTAGCTACACTCTCTCCTACCACTACTTTGCGATCGCTAATCTCCATCAGATTACAGTGTCTACATAAGATATAGTCCACCTGTGTGCTCCTGCCACCACGCTTATATGTCACCCTGTGTTCCTGCCTCTTCTGAAAGTACGTGTTCACCACAGCCATCTCCATACTTTTAGCAAAGTCTACCAACCTCTGTCCTTCTGGGTTCCTTACCTGAAGACCAAACCTGCCTATCACTTCCTCATCCCCACTATTCCCTTCACCAACATGTCCATTAAAGTCTGCCCCTATCACCACTCTCTCACCTCTGGGAACACTCTGCATCACTTCCTCAAGCTCGCTCCAGAATCTGTCTTTCTCCTCTTGCTCACAACCTACTTGTGGAGCGTAAGCACTAATAACATTCAACATCACACCTTCAATTTCCAGCTTCAGATTCATCAACCTATCTGACACTTTCTTTACCTCCAGAACATTCTTCACAAACTCCTCCTTCAGGATCACTCCTACTCCATTTCTCTTCCTGTCTACCCCATGATAAAACAGTTTAAACCCTGCTCCAATGCTTCTAGCCTTGCTCCCTTTCCGCCTGGTCTCCTGGACACACAGAATGTCGACTTTCCTCCTCTGCATCATATCTACCAGCTCTCTGCCTTTACCTGTCATCGTACCAACATTCAAAGTCCCTACTTTCAGTCCTAAACTCCTGCCTTTCCTCTTCTCTCTCTGCCTACGGACACGCCTTCCTCCTCTAACACACCTTCCTCCTCTCCTTCTTCGACCAACAGTAGCCCCATCCAGCACATCAAATGATTTTTCTATTTTACTTTTTTTTTATATTACTGTATTTGATTATATCATAATTGTACTTACGTCTGTAGTAATGTCTGAGGTCTGAACACTGATGTTCACAATTCTGGTTCTCACTATGCTCACAAATTAATTCTGAATATGGCCCTAAAAGAATATATACAGTACTGTGCAAAAGTTTTAGGCACCCTATTTTTTTTTAGTACAAACTTTGTTACAGATTTTTTATTTTATGACTTCAACATTATCAAGTCAGTACAAAAAACATTTTAAAATCCTAAACATTAGTTTTCTATCATAAAATTAAATGTTACAGAAAAATGTTAAAGAAATCAGCAAAGTCAAAGTCTCCAGAAGAACTGTGGCTGGTTCTGCAGGATGCTCAATAAGACTTACCAGCTCATTTCCTTATAAAACTGCACACATTGTACCAGAGACTACTATTTTTATTTTTATTTTTTTGTCACAGCAAATATTGACTTTATTTCATTTACTACTGTTTACTGCTCTTTATGGTATTTTTTTTATTAAATGTAGAAACATTTAATTTCATTATTTTGAAGGCATCTTTGCTCTACAGCATTTCTTTGCATGTGCCCTAAACTTTTGCACAGTAGTGACAGTTTTTTTTTTTCTCTCAGTCCATCTCAGGGCATAGTGAACGAGGCATTTGGCATCAACACAGACTCGCTGTACCACGAGATCAAAGACGCCAAATCTGACATCATCGGTGATGTGGATGCCGGAGCAGAACTGCTCGGTAAGCTCTAGTCATGACAATCCTATGGGTATTTATCTTCACTGTACTGTTGATTCGTAGCTCCTCATAGATGCAGGCTGATGATTTGTTCATGGCCTGTATTTATGAATTTTCATTGCTTTTAAATAAGCAACTTAGCTAAGCAAGTGATCTTTGCACGTTGACCTGCATGACCTTTTTGTATGATGGCTACACTGCTAACGAAGGCCGCTGGGATATCACGCTTGCCCCATGGCTGCAGCACCCCAACCATCAAACCCATTGTGAAAGAGGGAAACCTTTCACTTGAGTATGTTTGGCTTAAATTGAGTTTTGGTCTGTTTATCTTAGATTGGGGCATTTTCCATTTGTTTTTAGTTTACTGTAAAGGCAGAATTTGATTTGTTTATCTCAGTGTGAAGGTGGTGCTTTGATTTGATCGGCCGTCTCACTCACTGACCCTTGACCCCTCTCTGTGCTTCCTTCCCGTGTGTGCTTCTCCTGGCCATGCCCCTAGGGGAATTCTCAGGTGTGTATCTCATCACTCATCAATTTATTATTTATAATATTTTTATTTCACTGCTCTTTTACCTCCACACTTTTGTCATATTTGATATGAATAGAATAGAATTAAATCTCATTTTAACACCAGTTTTAAAAACAACACAGTTTTCTTCTGTAATTTGAAACAGGTTCAGTGTTTTTCTACTCAGGGATAGTTGGGAGTGGGGGAAAGAGAACGATGACTTGATTAATTACATAATTTTAACATCTGCATGTGCATGGTGATGCAATCAAAAATTAAAAGCTGTTTAGAAGTGGACATTAATAGAATAGAATAAGATGCTTTCATCAGCAAAAATAGGCCAAATAATCTTAAATTTGTTTAAAACCAATCTAATGAAGAGAAATGTTAGTTGAATTTGCCAATATTCAAGATACTTTTACTTACAGTGTGTCTTGAAACTGATGTGCAGGGAAATGAAGTTAGTTTTGATTATTTTAGCATTACATCAGCTTCAGCTGCAGCGTTTGATAGGTCTCATGTTTTGAACAGCTGCATTTTTTAAAGCTAACAAGGATTATCACAATCATTTTGATCAGAATCATGGTTGTAACGGTAATTTTGGTGACTGGACTTGTATTCAGTCATCCGAGAGACTTCATCAGTTCTGACCCGAAACAAGTCCACTTGCCAAGACTGACAAAACATTCATATAACCTGGATGACTGAATACCACTTTATATACCCAGTTTAGACATTTTCTCATTCTGCTATTCGTATGATGTTTAAGTATGTGTGACGGCCTGGGAAAACCGTTCACCTGGTGCAATTTTGATATTTTCTATTAAAATATAATTCTGAAAACTAGACGTTTTCACGAACTGAAATATGCTTCTCTTTGCTTGTATCTCAATCAGGAGTAAAGTTATAGTATTTTAAATTCTGGTTACCTCCAAAACTGAAAAGGGAGTAAATCGCATTTAAAGAGTCCACTCCAACTGAAGCGCAGGAGCACTGTGGACAGTTTGTTTGTATCTGATTACAAAATGAATTGATTGTATGTAGGCATGTAGCTCTCCAACAACTTGATCAAATCATGACATTCACTGTATGAAGAAATCACACTTAGCTAGAGAGGGTATTAGGCATCTTTAAGCCGACGTATACTTGCAGAATTGTTCACATGCTCTCCTGCATGGTTTATTCCATCTGAAGGAGTAACAGTTATATCCACTAGATCGAACGTCAAAGCCAAAACCTTCTTGTCTATCAGGTATCCAAGTCAAACCTTAAAATGTTTTAGCGATTTCATGATAAACTGGTGTTAAACTCTGTTAAAACTTTCTGCTGTTGTCGTGATTGTTGTCATGACTCAAGTCTAAAACTCTGACCTTACATTCAAAAGTTTTTACGAATCTGGAAAATCCAGAAAGCAACCCTTTCGGTAGGCTTGAAGACTACATAACACTACGTGAGTCCAATATTATCCGGAGTTGTCATTCCAACTAAGCAGAAGCCACACCTGAGTCTATTGAAAGCCAATATCGACTGATTAAACAGGTGGAATCTGGTGTGGCTCCTGCTTGGTTGAAATGAAAACCTGCACCCACACTGGCCCTTTGTGGATAAGATTGGACACCCCTGACATAAGAGGTTTTTTAAATGCAGTAGGAAAGCCTGTTAGTACTCAGTAAAGGTCTATCACAGTATATAAGTCTGCACTTTGAGACACAACGCTATTTTTCATTAGTCAGTTGCTGACACAGTGTCATATGGTGCTATACTGCCCCGACTATTTACACCAAAGCGTTCATTTCTGAGGATGTGCAAGCGACACTATGTACAACCTCAGGATACACACGGCAGCCATCTTGCATATGCGTACGCATAGTTATAAACAAGTATGATACATCCTTTAGGCAATCTGACTGTTTGTGCCACCACTTTGGTTAAACTGGCTCCTTACACACCATGGTCTTTGCAGAAAGGCAAGATTAAAAAGTATATAAAAATTTCCACATTTTCGGGGGGAAATATATTTACGGTTTCTTAAAGTTGAGATGTCAAATTATGCTATATCCTTTTATATTTATATAGTTTTTGTCTTTTTTGGCTGTGGCTTTTTAGCCACAGTGAAATTTGACAGGGTTTTTTTCCCCAGACCACCTCACAAAATATAGTCTGTGTGTGTGTGTGTGTGTGTGTGTGTGTGTGTGTGTGTGTGTGTGTGTGTGTGTGTGTGTGTGTGTGTGATCATGTATGTGTATGTACAGTAAATCCCTCACCCAGAACTATATCTCACAAGAAGCTTTCCTGTTTTCTCCTTCTTTGTCTTTCTGTCTCTTTTATCCCTTTTTAAAATTTCCTTTGCACCATGATGCCCTCTTCATTTTCCTCTTTCTTATCGCCTTCTTTTATTTCACTCTTACTCCTTGTTACTTTCCCCTCATTATCCTGCTGCCCCACTTTGCCTCTTTTTCGGCGCTCTCTCAGTGCGGGATGATTTCTTTGGTAAGGCTCTGGCCCTGATGATTCCTCCATGTCTATGTGTTTTTTTGTGCCCCATGCTGACATGATGGTACCCCCCCCCCCCCCCATGCTGTGATGTCATTTCCTGCAGCGCTTCTGCTATGGCATCCTTCATTAGCATTGCTTCGGAATGGCCGTATTTAATTTTTTATTTAATGGTCAAGTTTGAAGTCCTCTGTGAATAGTTTTACAATTTGTTTTGTAATCGTTATAAAAGTACGTGCATCTAAGTTGCATTTTGTTGAACAGCTTGTTTCTGGATTGTATTTCTGCTGCTCTCCCCCCTCCATGATCAAGTTACCATGCTGTTTGCATATATGTAGCACTCATGAGTTAAACTAAACCTCCTAAATTTTTTATTTAAATAAATAAAGAAACTAATTATGGTACCACACACACTAAATAACTGATATAAAGCTTATTTGGAGGCCACTGCTGATTAACTGTATCTCACAGGGATGGGGAAAGAAGTGGAGAACCTTCTCACAGAGAACAAACAACTACTGGAGACCAAGTAAGAATGTGTGTGTGTGTGTGTGTGTGTGTGTGTGTTTATGCACATGCTGTATGTCTGTATGATTTTTCACTGACCATTCCTCTCTGCTTAGGAATGCTCTGAACATTGTGAAGAACGACCTGATCGCTAAAGTGGATGAGCTGTCAGGAGAGCATGAGGTCCTGAGGGAGGAGCTGGAGGCAGTTAAACAGTCCAAGAACAAAGTGGACACCAGAGTCAAAGAGCTGGAGGAGGAGCTGAAGAGGTACAGCGCTGTGAAAAAGTATTTGCCCCATCCCGATTTCTTCTGTTTTTGTGTATATCTCATACTAAATTGTTAGTAAAACACAAAATACAGTTTTTAAATGAAAATGTTATTTATTGAAGCAAAAAAGTTATCCAATACCAACTGGGCCTGTGTGAAAATGTATTTGGCCCCGTAGTTACTAATTCCCCAAATCTATGAAACTGCATTCATAATGGGGTTCAGCTGGATTAGACACAACCAGGCCTGATTACTGCAAACCCTGTTAAATTAAATCAACACTTAAATAGAACTTTTTCAACAGCATGAAGCTGGGTCTACACATTATGCCAAAATTGAAAGAAATTCCAGAAATGATGAGGAAGAAGATGATTGAAATACATCAGTCTGGTTACAAAGCTATTTCAAAGGCTCTGGGACTCCAAAGAACCACGGAGAGAACCATTATCTCCAGATGGAAAAACTCGGCACAGTAGTGAACCTTCCCAGAAGTGGCCGACCTTCCAAAATTCCTCTAAGAGCACAGCAACTACTCTTCCAGCAAGTCACAAAAGAGCCAAGGACAACATAAAAGGAACTACAGGACTCTCTAGCTTCAATAAAGGTTCATGACTGCACTATCAGAAAGATACTAGGGCAAAAATGGCATCCATGGAAGAGTGGCGAGGTGAAAACCACTGCTAACCAAGAAGAACATTAAGGCTCATCTGAATTTTGCCCAAACACACCTTGATGATCCTCAAACCTTTTGGGAGAATGTTCTGTGGATTGATGAGTCAAAAGTGGAACTGTTTGGATGATGGGTCCCGTTACATCTGGCGTAAACCAAACACAGAATTCCACAAAATGAATGATCATACCTACTGTCAAGCATGGTGGTGGCAGTGTGATGGCGTCGGGATGCTTTGCTGCTTCAGGGCCTGGGCAACTTGCAGTAATTGAGGAAAACATGAATTCTGCTCTCTACAAGAAAATCCTAAAGGAGAATATCCGGTCTTCAGTCCGTAAGTTGAAACTCAAGCGCAGCTGGATTCTGCAGCAAGACAATGATCCAAAGCATAGGAGTAAATCCTAGTCCTAGAAGTAAGTGAAAGACTGATCTCTGGTTATCGGAAGTGTTTGGTTGCAGTTATTGCTGCTAAAGGTGGCACAACCAGATTTTAAGTTTAAGGGGGCAGTTAGTTTTTCACATTGGTGATAGGTGTTGGATAACTTGCTTCAATAAATAAATAAAAACTGTATTGTGTGTTTACTCTGGTTGCCTTTGTTTTATGTTGTATTTCGAAGATCTGAAGATCTAAAACTATTTAGTATGAGATATACACAAAAACAGAAGAAATCAGGATGGGGGCAAATACATCTTCACAGCACTGTACATATTTCAATTTTTCTTTTTCAGACATCCCTTTTCTGAGGTGGGAAGTAACAATTACTAACAATTACTTAAGTCTAGTTTTTAAATATCAGTATTTTAACTTAAGTTTTTCTTTCACTTAATACTTTTGACTTTTCCTCACTAAATTATAAAAAAAAAAAAAACATCTAAATCTCTCCTTTCTACATTTTCAATCACTGCTTCAAGGATCTAATGAGATCTAATACCCACCTCTAATACCCCCTATTTGCTGCTGTGTACCCTTTGCATTTATTGAGGCAGTTTGTATTGTAACAGCTAGCTATTATCATTCAGCTCATTCGTAACATCGTCTAGCTAATGTGTGGAAGATTAGCAATAAAGCTGTTTAGCTATTTTTTCCCTACATTCCTTTGTTCCTTGGTGAACGAGGTGCTAATTTAACATCAGTAACTAAAAACAGTTAGTCACCTTTTACAGTTGTGAATCATCCTTGTACTTTTACTTTCATACTTAAATGTAAGTATTTATACTTTTCTAATTTAACTTCAGTCAGGGATCTGAAGCTGTGCTTCAACCTTTACCAGAAGATTTATTTAGATGCGTAATTTTACTTTTACTTGAGTAAAGAATGGTCATAGTAGGTACGTTTCCAACAAAGTTCAGGAACCTGTAGAGGAACTAATTTGTTCCGGAAAGAAGAACTGTACAATTTCTGGATGAATTCCTGGTTTGAATTTCACACTGCAATGTGAATAACAACAAGCTTCTAAATAACAAGCGTTCACGATGATTCAGACTCACCACTCATGTCCAGAGTCCCTTTACCTCAATATTACTAGACATATATCACCCAAGGTGACAGAAATAAACCCTTAATAAACACAGTTGTCATGGGGAAATCCTTTCATCCTTTCACATGGCTGTGTGTTTCTGGTTTGTCCAATACTACAGGTGCATCTCAATAAATTAGAATGTCGTGGAAAAGTTCATTTATTTCAGTAATTCAACTCAAATTGTGAAACTCGTGTATTAAATAAATTCAATGCACACAGACTGAAGTAGTTTAAGTCTTTGGTTCTTTTAATTGTGATGATTTTGGCTCACGTTTAACAAAAACCCACCAATTCACTATCTCAACAAATTAGAATACTTCATAAGACCAATAAAAAAAACATTTTTAGCAAATTGTTGGCCTTCGGGAAAGTATGTTCATTTACTGTACATGTACTCAATACTTGGTAGGGGCTCCTTTTGCTTTAATTGCTGCCTCAATTCGGCGTGGCATGGAGGTGATCAGTTTGTGGCACTGCTGAGGTGGTATGGAAGCCCAGGTTTCCTTGACAGTGGCCTTCAGCACATCTGCATTTTTTGGTCTCTTGTTTCTCATTTTCCTCTTGACAATACCCCATAGATTCTCTATGGGGTTCAGGTGTGGTGAGTTTGCTGCCCAGTCAAGCACACCAACACCATGGTCATTTAACCAACTTGTGGTGCTTTTGGCAGTGTGGGCAGGTGCCAAATCCTGCTGGAAAATGAAATCAGCATCTTCAAAATGCTGGTCAGCAGAAGGAAGCATGAAGTGCTCCAAAATTTCTTGGTAAACGGGTGCAGTGACTTTGGTTTTCAAAAACCACAATGGACCAACACCAGCAGATGACATTGCACCCCAAATCATCACACACTGTGGAAACTGAACACTGGACTTCAAGCAACTTGGGCTATGAGCTTCTCCACCCTTCCTCCAGACTCTAGGACCTTTTTTTCCAAATGAAATACAAAACTTGCTCCCATCTGAAAAGAGGATATTGGACCACTGGTCAACAGTCCAGTTCTTCTTCTCCTTAGCCCAGGTAAGACGCCTCTGACGTTGTCTGTGGTTCAGGAGTGGCTTAACCAGAGGAATACGACAACTGTAGCCAAATTCCTTGACACGTCTGTGTGTGGTGGCTCTTGATGCCTTGACCCCAGCCTCAGTCCATTCCTTGTGAAGTTCACTCAAATTCTTGAGTTGATTTTGCTTGACAATCCTCATAAGGCTGCGGTTCTCTCGGTTGGTTGTGCATCTTTTTCTTCCACAATTTTTCCTTCCACTCAACTTTCTGTTAACATGCTTGGATACAGCACTCTGTGAACAGCCAGCTTCTTTGGCAATGAATGTTTGTGGCTTACCTAGTGAACCAAACTGAGAGACCATTTTGAAGGCTCAGGAAACCTTTGCAGGTGTTTTGAGTTGATTAGCTGATTGGCATGTCACCATATTCTAATTTGTTGAGATAGTGAATTGGTGGGTTTTTGTTAAACATGAGCCAAAATCATCACAATTAAAAGAACCAAAGACTTAAACTACTTCAGTCTGTGGCATTGAATTTATTTAATACACGAGTTTCACAATTTGAGTTGAATTACTGAAATAAACGAACTTTTCCACGACATTCTAATTTATTGAGATGCACCTGTATGCTGAAGTGCAACCGTGCATAATCGACTCTAACTTCATCTCCCCAGGCTGAGATCCGAGGCACTCGGAGCATCTCAGGACTCAAAGGACGAAGGAGGAGAGGATGTAAGTCCCACACTCTCTTCAATTAAATAACACAATCTAAGAATCTTACCTGCTTAAGTAGTTACTTGGGTATATGTTCTAGGGATGCATCAATATTGATTTTTGATATTGATTTACTGGTATGGGGTTTTGATCCGATACGATGCTCATTTACACATACTTGTACTTGTCAAAAATGCTGTGACACCAACATCTGATATCATGTGATTCTAGTTTAAGTTATCACACTAATGAACAGACAACTTTAAATGGCTGTAAATGGCTAGGCTCAACCACACTCAAACCAGAAACCTTGGGGTGACACTCGATGACCACTTGAACTTTACAGACCACATTTCAACAACTGCACAGTCCTGTAGGTTCATTCTGTATAACAACAAGAAAACCAGACCTTATCTCACTGATCAGGCCACACAGCTAGTCCAGGCTCTTGTTATCTCAAAACTGAACTACTGCAACACACTACTCCCAGGCCCCCCAGCCAGCTCCATCAAACCCCTTCAGATGATTCAGAATGCAGCAGCATGCCTTGTTTTCAACCAGCCCAAAAGGACCCCTTCTTCGTCTCTCTCCACTGGCTTCATGGAGCCGCTTGCATCAAATCCAAGGCCTTGATGCTGACATACAAGACCTTGTCTGAAACAGCACCCCCTACCTCAACACTCTCCTTGAGGTTTATGTTCCCTCACGCAACCTGCGATCAGTTAATGACAGACACCTGGTGGTGCCTACTCAGCGAGGCATGAGGTTCCTTTCCAGAACCTTCAAACTGTCTGTCCTCAGTGGTGGCCACACAGCTAGTCCAGGCTCTTCCAAGCTCAATCGGCTAAAGACCCACCTCTTCCATGAACACTTAACTAACCCCTAACTTGTCCCCTGGTCTCCCTTATTTAAAAAAGCACTTAAACTGGTGCTTACACCTCTACTCTGTGCACTTTGCTTCTCTAGAACTCAATTAGAAATATTGTATGGTAGCACAACTTGTATTGTTCTCTGCTTGCTTTGCTTGTATTTCCTCATTTGTAAGTCGCTTTGGATAAAAGCGTCTGCTAAATGAGTAAATGTAAATGACATTTATGTAGATGCATTTCACATTTAATGATGGCAAACAAGGCAAAGTCTTAAGCATAAAACTCAGCACAGGAAGTTCACTGCTAGCAGCATGCAGCAGCAACTAATGCTGAAGAAAACGCTAGCCATGTGAGGGGGAAAAATGTCTACAGACAGTGCTAGGTGAGTGAAAATAACAGCTCTTACCCAGTATATTGTTATTGCAGATCAGAGACTATCAGCGATTGACAACAAAGGATTCTGAGAACAATGAAAACAAAAATGTTTAAACAAAACCCACTCTCTATTGTAACTAATGTATCTAGCTAAAGCACTCATTTAAAACCAACTAGCTAGCATATAAAGAACGAGTCTAGTAGCCTAAGTGAATGAACATGCATGTGTTTGCTTTTCCTGGCCACAAATTAAACCGGGGAAATATAAAGAGAGCCAAGATGTTCTAAAATGTTCTGTGCATCCCTGATTGTTTAATACTAAATGTTACTCATTTTGGTATCGATATTGATGAGTACCAATGGTATCAGTAAAAAATGGTATCAGTATATCCTTAATACATACTTGGGTATGGAATCTATTAATAAGGTCAGTAATTGGTCGGAAAGTCACCAGTAATTACTGCAATGTGCTGGAGTTGGGCACTTGAATAATATGAATGCATTTTATTTTTAATATTGAGGCCTTTAGATGCTATGTTTATTTAACCCACATATTCCTTGCATTGATGCTTTGGCACATTTCTCACAAAAAGCGTAATTTCCTGACTCATAAATATGGTACTTTAACCAGCTTTGCTTCTAACCACTAACCTCCACCTGCTTGTGTGGTTTTTTTTTTTTTTTTTTTTTCCCTTTCTTGTTTGTGCTTGTGGGATTTGTGTGTTGGAATACGGCACAGTATTCGTCCTCACTGCAGGATGACGTGGCCATGACACAGAGGCGCAGGTTCACGCGGGTCGAGATGGCGCGCGTCCTGATGGAACGCAACCAGTACAAAGAGAGGCTGATGGAGCTGCAGGAGGCCGTCCGCTGGACTGAGATGATCAGGTCAGGGTCACACACGCTCATACACATTTGATCTATCGTACACAGAGAAACATACAGTATCTCACAAAAGTGAGTACACCCCTCACATTTTTGTAAATATTTTATTATATCTTTTCATGGGACAACACTGAAGAAATGACACTTTGCTACAATGTAAAGTAGTGAGTGTACAGCTTGTATAACAGTGTAAATTTGCTGTCCCCTCAAAATAACTCAACACACAGCCATTAATGTCTAAACCGCTGGCAACAAAAGTGAGTACACCCCTAAGTGAAAATGTCACAGAGCTGGTGGATGTTAGAGACCTTGCGCTCCTCCACCTTCCGCTTGAGGATGCCCCACAGATGCTCAATAGGGTTTAGATTTGGAGACATGCTAGGAGGAAGAACTATTCTATTTATTCTTTGTTGTATAATCGTATACAATGGGGTGTTTGTGTGTGTGTGCAAGGCAGTGGTCGTCTTGGAGGTGTGTTTGGGGTCATTATCATGTTGGAATACTGCCCTGCGGCCCAGTTTCTGAAGGGAGGGGATCATGCTCTCAGTATGTCACAGTACATGTCACAGTACACTCCCCAGTGCCGGCAGCACTCATGCAGCCCCAGACCATGACACTCCCACCACCATGCTTGACTGTAGGCAAGACACATTTGTCTTTGTACTCCTCACCTGGTTGCCACCACAGACGCTTGACACCATCTGAACCAAATAAGTTTATCTTGGTCTCTGTGCTGCAGCTCAGTTTCAGGGTGTTAGCAATCTTCTTATAGCCTAGGCCGTCTGTATGTAGAGCAACAATTCTTTTTTCAGATCCTCAGAGAGTTCTTTGCCATGAGGTGCAATGGTGAACTTCCATTGACCAATATGAGAGACTGTGAGAGCGATAACACCAAACTTAACACACCTGCTCCCCATTCACACCTGAGGCCTTGTAACATTAATGAGTCACATGACACCGGGGAGGGAAAATGGCTAATTGGGCCCAATTTGGACATTTTCACTTAGGGGTGTACTCACTTTTGTTGCCAGTGGTTTAGACATTAATGGCTGTGTGTTGAGACAGCAAATTTACACTGTTATACAAGCTGTACACTCACTACTTCACATTGTAGTGAAGTGTCATTTCGTCAGTGTTGTCCCATGAAAAGATATAATAAAATATTTACAAAAATGTGAGGGGTGTACTCACTTTTGTGAGATATTGTACATCACACTGCTCCCTGGTGCAGAACACACACTGAGTACATGCCCGAAAGTTCATGCACTCACCTTAGGTCATGTGTGTCTTCATTTCTCTTTTTCTTGCCATCTCTATTACAGAGCTTCTAGGGAGAGTCCTCAAATCCAAGAGAAGAAGAAATCAACCATCTGGCAGTTGTGAGTTTGCCTGATCCTTGCATCTGATATTTGCATATTCATTTTTATAATTAAATTGTGTTCTTCAACAGTGTCCAAGATTTATTTTGTAATGAAATTCAATGAAAGTTTAAACCACGATGGTCTAGTTTGGTTAACCGTTTCTGCAATGTCGTTCGACTACCCACTGATATTGATGCGAATGGGATTTAGCCCTCGTTTCATCCCTGTCTAAAGAGAGTGATGCAGCAGTGCTTTAGTCCTTTATTTTGTCCACCATTCTCACCTCCTTGTCTATACAATCTGCTCAAACAGATCAGGTTCCAAAGCTTCAACTTTCATTCTAATACCATCGCCAATGTCGTCGTGCTTGACATCCAGTAGAGCACTAGCCAGCCGAGCCAAGTTTCTGAACGCTAGACAACCTCTAATAGCAAAAATACAGCACCAACCAACAAATTAGCACCAGAATTGCTAAGCACATTTGAACTATTTTGTTATAAACATATTTAATGTGTTTCAGGGTGGAGTTTTGCTTTAAGCAGCTACAGAGAAACAAAGACCAGAATGCTGCTTTCTAGGATTTGCTTTAAATAAGATGACTGTGTTGTAAATCTCTCCTTTTACTTTTCCTCTAGCTTTGCACGTCTCTTCAGCTCATCCTCAAGCCCTCCTCCAGTGAAGCGACCATACACCAGCGTCAACATCCACTACAGATCCCCCTCTCCTGCAGGCTTCAACCAGAGACGCTCGCACACCATGTGCCAGATCTCCACCTCCAACCACACACTCGAGTTCTTCCCTGAGGAGTGAGAACGTGCAACCAGCACCCACACATACATACATGTTCACAAATTAGTGCAGGCACATAAATACTGCTACGTCTATACACACAGACCACAGGCTTTAAGACTGCACAGGAAGCGCCAATGAAATGTTTAACAGTGCGGTTTAAAAACTTGATAACATGCCATCTGAGCATTACATCTGAAGCATTAGCAATAGAGCATAGCGTTGTCCATTTTGCATGTTTGCATGAATATGCAACTTGGAGCATTTCTGACTTAAGGGTTAGGGTTAGAGAACCATTGGCACACACAAGAACCTCATTTGCATGTTGCTTTATACCCTTATTTAGTATGTGATGTAATTATTTATCCGATTGCGCATGCAAATTAGTACGTGCTATTTCAGGTCTTAATAAAACAGAACCTCTGTGTTTTAATGGCGCAAAGCTCAGGGTTTATAGGACAGCAAGGTTTTAAATTATTATTTTGGGTTGCACATAAACTAAACCACTTTAATGACTATTGGACATAAATTTTGTAAAATGTATAATAACTAGTCCAGGCTGGTTTATGCTGGTAAGTTCTGGGCTGGTTGTCTAGTGAAATCTTGCTGGTTGCTTTCTACTGTCTAGGTAGTGATTTTCAGATTACTTGAGAAAATTTCGATGACGGTAAGGCAGACCATTTTGTACATAAAGGAAGGAGGTCATTTATATTCTAGAAACTTGATAAGCTACAGAATAGATTCAGCTTCAGTGACTGATTTATCCTGATCAGGCTGTGGATCAGGAGCCCACATGGGGTTTGTACATATTCCTTGAAACCTCAATTTTTTTTAAAGCTTGAAATACGCTTCATATTGCTATCAAATGGCTAGCAGTTGGTTGATTTTTCCATTATAAATGAACTGAAGAATATTTGGTAGAAGACATTACACCGCCCTGCATCGGATTTGCTGAATAGGATCTGATAGTTGTTTCTTACTAATACTTAGATACTGAGTCCAGATATGCTGTTAGTTTTACTCTAGAACAACACAACTTTTCACAAAGCCTGATGTCCAGTGTAGAGCTTTTTTGCCTAAGATGGACCATAAACGTTAGAGCTATTGCCAGATACACTGCCACCAACACAGGAAACACTATGTTTATGTACAATAGGTGAGCAACATTTATCACTTTTCCTCTGATTAGCCCTTATATGAATGCTAGGCACACTTACATGCACACAAAACTCCTGATTTCAGGGATTTATAATGACCAGTGAAAGACGGAAATGCGAGCATAGCCCAGATGATTTCTGCTACATCTGTGGGTGTTTTGCCATTCCAGAAAATCCCTCAAAAGGAAGTTCACTCTGCATATTATTATAATGTTCGTCTTTTGAAATAGCTTTATTTAGAGATTTTCACAAACATTTCACAGACTATCTGTCTGCTGTTCATGTTGTAAACAAGTGTTATGTTTTTTGTGCCTCTTGTTGTAATTAATAAATAATAATAGTGAAATTTGGCAGCTTCTACCAATTTAAATAAAACCCTGAAAGCAATATAAATTTAGCAAAATTATTAAAAAGTTCATTCTTATTTTGTGGGAAAACAGTACGTGATAGGGAATTTTCAGTGGCATATTTGAACTCAGCATGACCAAAATAGGTAAAAACAAGTGTGATTTGCAAAACAGCATAAACTTTTTTTTTTTTCTAGATGCAGGGCGGTGTTATTCATCCATCTCCAGGAAGTGCTTTATCCTGGTCTGGGTCACAGTGAATCCAGAGCCTATCCCGGAAACATTAAATGCACCGCGAATAGCTAGAAAACATTAGCGTGTCATATTTTCAACAAATAACAGTTAATTAAGTTGGGTGGGTTACTTGCTTATGGCGTACAGAGCCAGTATAACATTTGCAGTAAGACTCATCTGAGATATTGATCACTTTGTGAATCGCTCTGTGAATACTACATACACAAATACTCTGGCATACTTGTCAATATTTGTGGATTTCTCTGTGCAGCACATTCCTGAAATTGTATACAGTACATTATTCATGTTTTCTCATCTGGTGTAGCTGACATTTCCAAAGTGCTATGCTGCTCCCCTGCTGCACAAAACATACACGTTCACACATACATACATACATACACACATCTAATCTATAATATCACCTCAAACCAGCATACAAGTATCAGTCAAATGCATGTGTGCTCACAGCTGGGCTTCTTCACGCACATGTATGTCTGTGATATAGAGCTGCGCAGTTTTTCTTTCAGTCTCACCGCTAACCTGCTGCCACAATTTTCTTTTCTCTCTCTAACTCTTCCCCTTTCTCTTTCTATCACTTTTGCATACGCGGCTGGCTGGCTGGCTCACTGACACTCTTTTGCGGACCGCTCGCCCCCTGTCTCTCCCTTTCTCCGTCTTTCTGTTCCATAGACTGCCCAGTAATGGTGTTGCGTCTCTCCTTAGCAACTCAGCGCTCTCGGTCCGTAGGGAGCAGCGGCGCGAGCAGTACCGGCAGGTCCGTGAGCACATGCGCCGGGACGATGGCCTCATGCAGGCCTGTGGCTGGAGTGTGCCACCCCGCATTAAACAGGTAGCGCCACTTCACCTTTCACCTTTCTTCCCTCACCTATGCTCCAGCTCCTGAGTTGTGGAGGCTCTAGTAGCTCTGTTATGAAAGGCCAAGTTTGAAGAAATACTAGTGAAGCAGGAAAGAAAAAGAGAAGAGCAGGTAAAGTGGGATTATATCATACAGAGTAGTAGATGAGAGGATGAGGATGAGGATATTTCTTGAGGTTAATATGCGCCGTTGCAGATTTTTTTTTCTTTTTTTCACTAGCCAAGTCTTTTCTGTTCCTGAGTCAACCTACTTGTCTGCTTTCTGAGACATGTGAAGCTAGCCATCTTCATGCACAGCTGACTGTGCTTGGAGGAGGGCAATAACTGCACTTTTCTGTGTATATGAGATAACAGACAGCTGTGATTAGCCATCTTTTCCACCCAGTCTTAGACTCCTGGCAAGTCTCACCCTCCAGTGTATAATTTCACCTGGATACTCTAGATCTGTACCCAAGAAGTGCTGCAATAATCCATAAAGACTGCCCTGTGCTCACAGGGCACCTATTCATAACAAACATCATTTTGACACATTTAGTACAGTTTGATTTTATAGTATACAGTTGTAAAAGAGCAATATTTCTAATCATACCCAGTTCCTTTCTGTCTTGTGGACTATATGTAAACATCTGTTACGTGAAATCGCTTATTCAGGACAGTACTAAATAAAAAACATGCAATTTTTATGATCCCTCTTTTTTAAAATTATTATTATTATTAACATTTTGCAGATTCAGAAAGGCGTATGTAAACTTATGACCTCAACTGTAGTTTCCGGTTGTCAGGAGAAAAACGATGCTTGTAGGTAGCTCATATGGAGCAGTCGATTGGTTTAAATAGAGCACAGATTCAAGTTTAAGAAGGTTAATGGATCTCAGAGCATCAGCAGCTCATGTTAGTTGGTGAGAGTGTGTATGTGTCAGGGTTGCCAGTGGTGACCATGTGTCGCCGTGGCTCTAACTGTGATCTCCTGCAGACGGGTTCCCAGGCAGACAGCGCTCAGGACGCCGCAGGAAAGAGGCCGCAGGCAAGTCCGCCCGGCAGAGGACTAGCATGCACCTCTCCTTCCCCGCCCCCTCTAAAACTCCACCCTAATCTCACCCAAACGTTGCCTAGCAGTCAAGCCTAACCGAAGCCCTGCCCCTTTAGGTGTGACAAAGATCCCTTAAGGTTCTTTGATGGGTTTAACAAAGTACAATGGAGAAAGAACATCTCCAGCACATAGCAACACAATATTGATGCACAAATGGCCACATGATATCTGCCAACCAAGAACTACAGATATCAACTCAAAATAAACAGTGATTCCCAGATGATTAGATTATCAGATTGGTACAATGATCAATCCTTTCCAAAGCCTACAATCAAACGGTTGCTATTGGCTGTTGTTTCTGTCTTAAAAGTCAGCGTAGAGTATTGATTAATCCCTATTGAGCATGTTTGTATGTCTTTAACCTAAATCTAAATAAGGGGTGTCAAACATGCGACCTGCGGGCTGATACCAGTTCTAACCCGGCCCACCAAATGAATTTACAATCCGCGTTCTAAATGAAAATTATCTTGTGGAAGATTTGAAAGATTTGAGAAAAGAGCTGGTCTCTGTTATTCCAATTGGGAGAAAATAGACCAATAAACTCAGGGCCATAAAGCCATAAAGCATGCTACTGAAATAATGTGCTAATGATATGTAATTCTTCACTAGTAAGCTAGAACTTTTTAAGAATCCCAGTTAAATCAGTTTCAGTTCCAGGTTGTAGCACTACAAAATGTGTTGATAAATGAACACATCTGGAGTTGTTGGTGTATTTGGTCTACTAAACAATTTTTTTTTGGTCCAGCCCACTTGACATTAGACTATGTGTAATGTAGCCCTTTACCTAAAATGAGTTTGACACCCCTGCTCTCACTACAGTTGGCTCTTTAACTTTAACTGTTAACTGGCTCTCTGTCTGTGTTTCTGCGCCATTTTAACCAGGCCATGATGCGGCTTCCGCCCCGGGCCTTTCCTACATGTTAAGCAGTGTCATTAGCTGCTTTATGACTGTCCCCACCTCCTTGTCTTCTCACAGGCCAATGAGAAAGAGGACAACCGCATGAAAAACGTCCCCGTGCCTGTATACTGCCGCCCTCTGGTGGAGAAGGATCCCAACAGGAAGGTAAAACACATGCACTATTATGAGATTTGTGACAAATCTGTACTGTAGGAACCATGCAGGATGAATCCTCACATATTGACTTTGTGTAGCTGTGGTGTGCTGCTGGAGTGGACTTGACTGGCTGGAAGACATCCAGTCAAGAGACAGGTGTGAAGCTACCAGCCAATGGCACTGATCCTCTGACTGGAGAGGATGAGGGAGGAGAGAATAAGAGTGAACATAGTTCACCGGAGAAGAAGAAGGTAAACAACAACACATAACAGCCTCACCTGTTATACCACGAATATACTCATATATACTGTATGTATGTTTGTATGTATATGTTTCCCTCCTGAAATTTCCACTCAGGGAGCCCAGTGCAGAAGTGTAGATTTTTTGATCATTATGTTGACAGTACATTTTCTAGTTTCCAATTGACATTATTTATACTTGTTTAATTATAATTAGTTTTAAATATGAGTGTATATATGTAATATGTAATAATGTAATATGTAATAATTATAATTAACATTATAACTTTATACCGCAGCGCTGTTGAATTCTCAGATCTGATTGGTATTGATTCATTTTCTAGGTTTATATTAATGCACTCATTCTGATGTGTTATCGTTTCTATCCTAATAACCCTAGTTATAAACAAATTAAAATGTGCTGGGGTTTTTTTTAACAAAGAAAATGTATAATCATGCTATGTTGAGGCTTTATGTCAGGAGATTTATTTATCATTTCAGGAAGGAGTCTCCAGTCGCAGCACTTTGTAACAGTCAGTAAAATGTTTCTGTCACGGGAAAGTCTTTAGGATGGAGGGCTTTGCTTATTCATTTAAAAAAGGCTGGTGATGCTACAACTGTTTATAACTGATATGACATAAAGTGATAACAGGAACTAACTTGTTTTGCAAATTTTCCACAACACTATATGTAACTATAAACCGATTAAAAAGTATGATTTGTCATTCTTTAATGTAAATGTTGGCAAATTGCTGTTGTATAAGAGAAATAAAACACTTTGGGATGTGTTGTTATAGGAACAACATCAACTTTAGGGTGGTAATGGTCCTTTACTTCAGACCATTCATGACGATGATTATTTTCCTATAATGTTTTATTCCTTATGTAACCACTACAACAATTTTAGAAAGTATTTGATAGGCATATCCACTATCATATCATTAAAAATTAATAATAAAAGTACAGACCTCAAACGTTGAGAAACATGCAAATACATAATAGATGCAGTTTGCTACTTCATAAAGTGATGTCAGAGAAAATGATTAAAACACAACTACAAGAAAATTACGTAAACCCTTGCTAGAATGAGTTTGTTGCTTATATTAAATCTTTTATTCTCTATCCTATATTGCTTGTAAAGATCTCACCAGGTGTGTTCTCTCTCTCTCTCTCTCTCTCTCTCTCTCTCTGTCTCTCTCTCTCTCTCTCTCTCTCTCTCAGCCTAAGGAGCTACATGAGACAGACTCGATGAGTAGCCGTGTGTGGATCCTGACCAGCACTCATTCAGCCAGTAAGGTGGTGATTATCGATGCCAATCAGCCCGGGTCGCTGGTTGACCAGTTTAATGTGTGCAATGCCCACGTGCTCTGCATCTCCAGTGTTCCAGGTGAGAGCTACACTCACTAACAGAGAGATAAGTCAGTAAGTCAGTTAACCCCTTCATTAATACAGTATGGCCTTTTGCATGGTTTTGCATTCAGCATTTTTGACAATAACATCAAGTATTATAAATCTGCTTGTACCACAGCGTGGATGAATTCTCAGTTCTGATTGATCAAGAAGGTGTTTATTAATTTCCTAAAACAGTACTATGACAGCAGTACCAGCTGCAGGTTTATATTAATATGCTTGTTCTAATATATTATGTTTTGTATAGTAACAACTTATTCACAAGGACTTGTACAGTGGACACTCAACACAATTTAGTTGAGGGAACTACTGCTGTAATGTAAGCTATGAATGAGGGAAGAGTTTGCTCGATATCTGTAGTTTCATAGAAATCTAACTTGTTTGATGAGAGCTGAATGTGTTTGTGTGTGCAGCGGCCAGCGAGAGCGATTACCCTGCAGGTGAGATATTTCTGGAGCAGCAGGGTGATGGTGGTTCAGAGGATACTGGTAGAGTGGAGGGCATGCTGGCGGGAATCACACTGGTGGGCTGTGCAACCAACTGCAGTGTAGTGCGTAGTAACTGCTCCTCACGCACCGACACCCCAGTGCTGGACAAAGGACAAGGTGAGCCACATCCTATAGTATACAGTTATCTGTCTGCAAAACTGTGAAAGATTTGTTCATGTAATTTGTTCATGAGCATTGTGCATGGGTTTTGTGGGTGTCAGTGTTATTGTAGCAAACCAAAATGAAACTGAAAACAAAATATTAAAGTCCGAAAAACTATTAGAAAAGTGTATTTTACGGGTAAGTGACTTTTTTCAAAAATCAGAACTGTTTGGCTCATGACATTCCAGCAGTCGCCAGTGAATTATATCCTCAGAGGTAATTCCTTGGCCTCTGTGGTGCCTCAGGCTCTGAAAATAGGAGGGGGAAAAACCCATGAAATTGAATGTGTTTTGGTTATTTGTTTGAATTTTGAGTTTTTGATGGCCAAAGAAAAAATATATCTGATATACCTTTAAAATATCAGTTTCAAAGGTATTGTCAGCAACTTTGCTCATACAAATATCAATATGGACCAGCATCCACTTACCTCAAAGGACTTATCGCACCCCGCACTGCACCATGCTCCCTCCTATCCTCTAACACTGGTCCCACCATCTCTCAGGGTACAAGACGTGCATCAAGACTCTTTTCTGTTCTGGCACCTAGATGGTGGAATTAACTTCCCCTAGATGTCCGAACAGCTGAGACACAAACGACGTCAAGACTTTCCTTTTCCTAAAATACTTAAATTAGCACTTTAATTTAAAAAAAAAAAAAAAGTGTTGTCTGTGTGCTTTTCTTAATATGTTACCTCTCCAACAGAGTTTTTCGAATGATGATATTCATAGTCCATGACTTAGTAGTGAACTAGTATCTGGATATATTTATTGATAGAGACTTTAAAGCACTTCTCTGAGTCACTCTGGATAAGGGTGTCTGCCAAATGCCGTACATGTAAATATGGTTTATTATTCTGGTGGTAATTAGAAAATAATCTTAAATACAGGATTTTTTTTTTACCTTGTTATTTAATGTGCCTTGTCGTCTTGTACATGTATCATAGTACCTTAGTATTAGTCACTAAGGAAAACAAAAATTCTGATTGTTTTTTGTGAATTATTGTCATATATCCTCAAATCATCAGAATGTTCAATCATTCAAATGTTCATCAGCTATGTCACCATGCACATGTACTGGGAAAAAATAATATGAACCATCAAAATTATGTCATGTCTCACTTTGGACTCCCCCACCACCAGCTGTTATTAAGCAAACGCTGAGACCGTTTTATTCCTGAATATAACGACTCAGACTAAACCTAATAGCAATCAAACAATTGAAATCTGTTTTTAAAATAAAGACTGGAACATTGGACCTGAATATTGCAGGAAAGATTAATACAATATACAAATAAAATCTACATAAAAAACCTACATAAGCTTGACTCGTGTGTGTGTGTGTGTGTGTGTGTGTGTGTGTGTGTGTGTGTGTGTGTATAGCACCTGCAGCTCCGGTGTGTAGCCGGCTGGCAGTGTCTCAATCAGCAGAAGAAGCCACTGAAGCCATGGAAGTGTCAGAGGAGGTGGGGCCAAGTGAAGAGGGCGGGAGCTCCGCCTCTTCTGGAACATTCACTGAACATGTCTTTACAGATAACTCACACAGGTAACACACACACACACACACACCACTACAATCCTATAGATATATAGAGAACAGACAAGTGTAAATCAGACTGTAGTGTAATTTTAGATCATTGACCCTAACAAGGTTGCTCAGCTTCCTACAAATTATCATGGGAGGTTTCAGTAGCCATGGCAACATGCCCAGAAGTGGTGTAGTCTAATTATTAGTGTTGTGGTAATTATGTACACAAGGAACTGAATTTCAGTGATCCATAATAATGTTTTGTGATGTATGCAATTAGGATTCGTGGATAATATACAAAACGTATGTTCTGTATAAAATCCACATGCATTGTGAATAATTTTGATGCTCATCATGTAATATTTTCTATGATAATGCGAAAGTCTGTGAAATGTGTCATATATTTATTTAGTGAGGGCGGTGGCACTAAGGAGGAAGTGACATCAGCACCCACAGGCTCAGAAGACGGAGGAGATGAACGTGCTGGAACCAGTGCCGCACCCACCATGTGGCTCGGGGCCCAGAATGGCTGGTGAGTATCTCATACGCATTAGTAAATGCACACACACACACACACACACACACACACAAACACACACAAACACACACACCCTCTCAGACATTATTGTTACCCATCTGAAAGTCATATATATGTTGTACAGTACAATACAGTAGTACCCAATAAACACACACTTCCAGATCAGGTGTGTAATGTCTCTGTGCACTCAATCCTCAGGCTGTATGTGCATTCTGCAGTGGCAAACTGGAAGAAGTGCCTCCACTCCATCAAACTCAAAGACTCTGTACTCAGTCTAGTGTAAGTGGAGTCCCAATGAACAGTTCTTTTATAGACATACGCATTATAAAGACAGTTTTATTTATGTGTTATGTGTATATTCCTTCTTTCTCTGCCTGTCAGGCACGTTAAAGGAAGGGTGTTGGTGGCACTGGCAGATGGAACTCTTGCTATTTTCCACAGAGCTGAAGGTTTATGTTTTCTCTTATCTGTCTCTCAAACCATTGACACTGTAACGTCTTGTTATAAATAATTTGCAAAACATATTAACACCAGTGATATACCACTCAAGTCGATATAAACAGGGGTGCCAACATTTACAGTTTTTGCAGTTTTGTAGCATTTACGATTTTTGACCCCCTGAACGGTGATACAGGAGATACCTGAGAATGACACTTTTCTGCTTTCTCAGCTAAAGCAGCGGTCGCTCTAAATTAAAATTCACCACCAGGAAAGCCAGTTCACTGAAGTATATATGAAAAATGCATGTGTGTGCAGGATGTGAAAAACACATTTACTTTCACTTTGCGCCTACTTTATCTTGGTGAACTTTCAGCGGTGAATTCTCAAACTGGCAATAAGAGCGAGTATTTTGCAGTGCTCTGTCGATTAACAAACAGTTCATTAATAAAATGCAGAATAAAATGTGACGAGCATAACCATTTAATATATTCTTTCAGTAGGTACTTTTATTATCTTTTTTACGTAACGAGTTACTCCGTGTTCCTATTTGAGCAGACAAACTGTACTATTTTACGTTATATACGTGTATTATATACGTATACCGTATACTTTATTTTTATGTGCAACATAATATGGATGCGCACTTAATTTTGAAACAATTGTATCAAATAAGCTTTTACACTCAGCTGGTTGCTTATGAATCCAAACGTTTCTGTAAAGTGCAGTTAAATATCAGTTCATCCCATTCATGTTTTATCATTTATGCTGTTATGCATTTAGTTGTCCCATTCATTGATATGCAGTATCTCACAAAAGTGAGTACACCCCTCACATTTTTGTAAATATTTTATTATATCTTTTCATGGGACAACACTGACGAAATGACACTTCACTACAATGTAAAGTAGTGAGTGTACAGCTTGTATAACAGTGTAAATTTGCTGTCCCCTCAAAATAATTCAACACACAGCCATTAATGTCTAAACCGCTGGCAAGAAAAGTGAGTACACCCCTAAGTGAAAATGTCCAAATTGGGCCCAATTAGCCATTTTCCCTCCCCGGTGTCATGTGAATCGTTAGTGTTACAAGGTCTCAGGTGTGAATGGGGAGCAGGTGTTGTTAAGTTTGGTGTTATCGCTCTCACACTCTCTCATACTGGTCACTGGAAGTTCAACATGGCACCTCATGGCAAAGAACTCTCTGAGGATCTGAAAAAAAGAATTGTTGCTCTACATAAAGATGGCCTAGGCTATAAGAAGATTGCTAACACCCTGAAACTGAGCTGCAGCACGGTGGCCAAGACCATACAGCAGTTTAACAGGACAGGTTCCACTCAGAACAGGCCTCGCCATGGTCGACCAAAGAAGTTGAGTGCACGTGCTCTGCATCATATCCAGAGGTTGGCTTTGCAGAGTAGATGTATGAGTGCTGCCAGCATTGCTGCAGAGTTTGAAGGGGTGGGGGGTCAGCCTGTCAGTGCTCAGACCATACGCCGCACACTGCATCAAATTGGTCTGCATGGCTGTCATCCCAGAAGGAAGCCTCTTCTAAAGATGATGCACAAGAAAGCCCGCAAACAGTTTGCTGAAGACAAGCAGACTAAGGACATGGATTACTGGAACCATGTCCTGTGGTCTCATGAGACCAAGATAAACTTATTTGGTTCAGATGATGTCAAGCGTGTGTGGCGGCAACCAGGAGAGGAATACAAAGACAAGTGTGTCTTGCCTACAGTCAAGCATGGTGGTGGGAGTGTCATGGTCTGGGGCTGCATGAGTGCTGCCGGCACTGGGGAGTGTACTGTGACATGTACTGTGACATACTGAAGCAGAGCATGATCCCCTCCCTTCAGAAACTGGGCCGCAGGGCAGTATTCCAACATGATAACGACCCCAAACACACCTCCAAGACGACCACTGCCTTGCTGAAGAAGCTGAGGGTAAAGGTGATGGACTGGCCAAGCATGTCTCCAGACCTAAACCCTATTGAGCATCTGTGGGGTATCTTCAAATGGAATGTGGAGGAGCGCAAGGTCTCTAGCATCCACCAGCTCTGTGATGTCGTCATGGAGGAGTGGAAGAGGACTCCAGAGGCAAATTGTGAAGCTCTGGTGAATCCATGCCCAACAGGGTTAAGGCAGTGCTGGAAAATAATGGTGGCCACACAAAATATTGACACTTTGGGCTCAATTTGGAAACTTTTGTTGCCAGCGGTTTAGACATTAATGGCTGTGTGTTGAGTTATTTTGAGGGGACAGCAAATTTACACTGTTATACAAGCTGTACACTCACTACTTTACATTGTAGCAAAGTGTCATTTCTTCAGTGTTGTCCCATGAAAAGATATAATAAAAATATTTACAAAAATGTGAGGGGTGTACTCACTTTTGTGAGATACTGTATGCTAATGACAAAAGTCTATTTTTTCTCTTCCCGTTAGAATTTCCTTGTTAAGTAATTTTCTCTGTTTAAGTCATGATTTTCATTTTGTAACTTTATCAAGAATCAACTCAGACATTGACTTGGAACATTTTTACTGAAGTTTGCATTTATAAACCGGTTACGGTAATAACTGATTCTTCAACAGTAAAAATATTACTCAGACTACCTGTCTACAGTTTCCTGCAGTTCATTAAGATATCCAGAGTTCTCCTGATAAATTAAATCATCAAGACTTTAGACTTGGACGTGAGGGTGACATAAGTGACATAATTTGACTTAAGGATATAAGACTTGATGTACCTGTGTATGTATGTGATCTCCACACAGACGGTCAGTGGGATCTGTCTAACTATCATCTGATGGACCTGGGTCGCCCTCATCACTCCATTCGCTGTATGGCTGTGGTGCATGACAAGGTCTGGTGTGGCTACAAGAACAAAATCCATGTAATCCAGCCGAAAAGTATGCAGATTGAGGTAAGATAACCCCTTACATGTTCTCTAATGAATACCAAAAAATGTTAAGAATCACTGAATATCATATTATAGACCAAAGATCATATTCATGCCATGTATTTCTGATAGCAAGGTAAAATGTTGCGTGTTGCCATGCCAGCACACAGACTGACTGACAGCCCGTAGTAAGTGTAGTAACGATTTCAATATCAAACTGTTGGTGGAATGTGAATATCAAGTAGCAAACACAGACAAGTGGAGTGATACAAACAGTGAAATGTACCAGTGCTGTTATACTAAATATCAGCACTCTTGACCAATCTCATCCAATCAAATTAGTGGACTGGAACTAATTGTTGTATAATATACAAATAGAGCACTTTAAGCATGTGTTCTGTGATGTATTAATCTTTGAGATTTCACTAAAGTCTCAGTTACTTTACTTTATTTATCATTTACTTTAATTACATAAGTTTGGTATAAATCATGCAGACAAATCTTTAACCTTGACACATGATGGGTTAACCACTTTGTTTTAATATATCTAGCATTTGCTGTATCGCAATGCATAGTAATATAATTGCAGTATATTATTTTTCTCCATATTGTGCAACCCTGGACCGTTCAATTTATTTATTAATTTATTTTTTTATTTTTTACTTTCTTTAATACTCACCTGTGCATACACACCCCCGGCCACGAGAAGGATCTCTTGTGTGTCTCTACCCATAAATATTGTGCATAATCCTAACAAGATGAAGATACAGCTAATTGGGTATTTAAAATAAACTTAGAACTGTGTCTGTATTGTCTGTGTCTGTTGCCAAGTAGTGAAGAGAACACACAATTTAAAAAACCATCAAGGGACAACCAGCAAAACCGATTGTAGAGGTCTTACGCCTTTTTGTCCAGATGATCCAAAAAGATTATGCCGAATTCCTCTACAGAGAAAATGTCTTGTTCCTTATTTCCTCTTTCCTTCCTTCCCTTTGTAACTCCTTGTTGACTTTTCCATTCCTCTTTGCAGAAATCATTTGACGCTCACCCTCGCAGGGAGAGCCAGGTCAGGCAGCTCGCCTGGATCGGAGACGGCGTATGGGTGTCCATCCGTTTGGACTCCACGCTGCGATTGTACCACGCGCTCACACACCAGCACCTTCAGGATGTGGACATCGAGCCCTATGTCAGCAAGATGCTTGGTAACACTGTTCTCCCTTTGGCTGAAATCTAACCAGATGTAAAAACTGCATGTCATCCATTTACAGTCCCCTCCGAAACTATTGGAACCGCAAGGCCAATTTAGTTGTTTTTGCTGTAGACTGAAGACATTTGGGTTTGAGATCAAAAGATGGATATGAGACGAGAGCTTATGATTTCTGTTTTTCTTTCCTGGTATTTACATCTAGATGTGTTAAACAACATAAAACATAGAACCTTTTGTATCACCCAATTTGTAGGCAAGCAAAAGTATAGAAACAGATAAGTCATGAAGTAAATTAACGTAAATAACACTTAATATTTGGTTGCATATAGTTTCAGAAGGGACTGTATACCTATGGGTTATAGACAGTGATTTGAGTTTGCAGAAATCAGAGAAGCAGCAGTTGATCTCTGCTATATGTTGGCTTTGATTGACAGGTACCGGGAAGTTGGGCTTCTCATTTGTTCGGATAACAGCTCTGTTGATTGGAGGGAACCGATTGTGGGTAGGAACAGGAAATGGAGTCATCATCTCTATCCCTCTGACTGAGAGTAAGTTTCAATAGAGAATAACATATTTGCTAGGTCACTGTTGGAAAACAAACCATTTTTCTTTCGTCTGTTGTAACTTCTTCGACACTCTGTGATTCTTACGACATCTTTCTCCATTTCTTTTCTGCCAACCCTACTTCTATATCCACATTTACTTTTCTTTTTACCCCTTGCCTGCACCCTTGCTTTGTCTGATGGATTTTGCTCTTGTGCCCCCACCTCCCTTTTTCCCTTTTCTAATTCCTGTAGCTGTAGTCCTACATCGGGGACAACTTCTTGGCCTGAGGGGTAAGTTTAGAGCCATCTGTCGCCCTTTAATCCCATCACTTTTTACATCTCCCATTTTCTTCTCCCATTTGCTTTCTTCAAACCATTCACTTCTTATAAGTTGCACTTTGTGGTTTATCATGGTTTACATTAGAACCTTTCTGCATGATTGCAGTTATTTATTTTGTGGCTGTTTTCTATTTTATCATCATAAATGTGACCTTGTGTATATATATGTGTGCGCATGTTTTATTTTTGTTTGTTTTTTTTTTGTATGTTGATTCATAATTTCCTGTATAGAAGCTCCCTTTTGTTTTCATTTGATTCTAATGCTTCTTTCATATAGTGCTCTCTGGAGAGCCTGGATGACTGATTGCTTCTTTCATTTAAAGGTGGAGTTTGTAATTTTTAAAATGCGTTTGTAAACCTGTAATAATGATGTCAAAGCTGTAAAGGGTCTCACTAGTTTCTTCATTCAGGTTTTAGTTTACTTTTTTTCTGGCCCGGAAACTGGCTCGGCTCTACTCCTTTCCCCACGGGGCATACTTAGTTTCCGCAGAGGAATTTGTTCTGGGGAAAGAGAAGACTTGTCAAGAAAATGTTTTTTTTTGTAATTGCAGTTCACCTCACAGACAACAGAGGGCTCTAAAATTACAAACTGCTCCTTTAGGCATTGGCCCGCTGTTATTTCTCATCACTTGGCTTGACGTTGCTAATAGATTTCTTGTGCTTTGTTTCTAGCAAATAAGGTGTCTCCTACATCATCAGGAGGCGTGATCCACGTATATGCTGATGACAGCAACTCGGACAAAGGCAACGGTAGCTTTATCCCGTACTGCTCCATGGCCCAGGCTCAGCTGTGCTTCCATGGGCACCGGGATGCAGTCAAATTTTTCGTGTCAGTGCCAGGTATGTGCCGACTTCCCCTTTCGTGTCTCTTAATTACTCAACAGAACGTACTTAAAGGAGAGAATTACAATCAGTCATTTGTTATTTTAGAATAAGGTGTAAACATACATTGGGGCAAGATGTCGTAGTGGTTAGCACTATTGCCTCGCATCTCTGGGGTTGGGGATTTGAATCCCGCCGCCGCCCCGTGTGAGTGGAGTTTGCATGTTCTCCCCGTGCTTTGGGGGTTTCCTCCCCCAGTCCAAAGACGTTATAGCCTGATTGGCATTCCTGAATTGTCTGTATTGTGTGTGCCATTGTGCCCTGCGATGGGTATGGGTACCCAAGCTGTATGGAAAATGGATGGATGTAAACAAATGGGTGCTTTTTATCTAATTGCTGTTTTAAATTTTTTCCCCAGGCAACGTACTGGCCACCCTAAATGGCAGTGTCCTGGACAGTCCATCAGAGTCTCAGGGTTCTTCAGACCCAGTGGGGACAGAAGCTCAGAGTGTTCAGAATGTTTTGGTCCTCAGTGGAGGCGAGGGTTACATTGATTTCCGCATAGGTAAGGAACACTGACACGTGCACAAAAGCACAGAACTACTGGAGTGACTGATGTAGTGTGGCAGCATAGTGGTGTAGATGTTTTCTACGCACAGGTTTTCCAGGTTTACATCTGCCTCTGAAAAACATGATAGGTGATTTAAGTATGTGTATGTGTGTGCGCGCGCGTGTGTGAATGGTGCACACCATGGACTAGCATCCCATTCCTAGGACAGGCTCCAGTATAAAGCTGTTATAAAGATGGATGAACAAACGAATAGTGGGCAGGGCAGTATGTCCTAAAATTATATTGTGATTTGAACTATATAATGTGACTGGAACTGTATTGAACATTATTGATAATCTATAATTAGGTTCTGGTCATTTTTATTCCAGGTGATGGTGAGGATGATGAGACTGAGGAGGCAGATGGCGAAGCCCCTCAGATTAAGCCAACATTGGCTAAAGCTGAAAGGAGCCATATCATTGTTTGGCAGGTGTCCTATGTCCCTGAGTAATGCTATCAGACACTTTATGCCTGCACTCCCCATCTTGTAACGTTACTCAAATATTCTCTATGAAACCTTGTGTATTCCTAACAATGCCACTTAAATTCTGTATGTAAGCTCTGTAACTACCCCCTAAGGCCTGTATTTACCATCCCTAAATTGTAACTATCCGCTGTATGTTGGCTGATTTGCCCCTGTGACTGCCCTCGACTCCAATGCAAACAACTCAAGACTCTTCTACATCTTACAGCTGAACGGCAATTATAAATGCATTCGATACAACTACCTTTCTCAGAATAACCCAGTTTTTGCCAAATGTATAAACGGTCTTGCGCTACTTTTACCTGTCCCACCAGCTCACAGCTCACTGGACAGTTGATTTGATTCTGAGTGGAATAAGGATAGGGAGCTGTGATTGGTTAAAAGGAGTTGCAGAGATCTTTGGTTTGTATGATCCTTATTTAGGAATTTGTTTATATGATGTAATAAGGAGGATTGCAGGGAAAATGCAAAGGATGTGTACAAAGGTGTAAATATTGAGGCTTGGTACATACAACTTGGTGTCATTTTAGGAGAGTGACTGAAAGGGAGATAATGGAGGGCTCAGGAACCGAAATGACAATAAGAAAGCACATTTGAAGGAGACCCGTTTCAAATATTTAAAATAAGAGGTCACTGATACGGCAGATAAATTCAATAAATACAAAATTGTTAAACACCACCATAAATTAACATTCAGAAAGTAAGATGTATCCATCAGGTAAGCTGTGAGCTGGCTTTATCTTCAAAGTGGACTGGGTTTTGTGGGTCACACACAAGTTGGGGTCTATGATTGGCTGCTGGTTTGATTGACCGTTGCTAAACGACCGATCCGATCCTCTGTATGTAACAATACATGTTCTCTTATGTGTGGTTAAATATTAAATATTAAACTTATTTGTGCTCTGAAAAGATTTACTTGTGTGATCATCTTGTACTTTGTAGCTATTTTCCCTACACTAAAATGTGTACTTTAAAAACACAATGTTTTCAGTGCCTTGTTTATTTCCTTTAACTTGATATACCTATTAGGTTTCGGGTTATAACAATATTTCCATGCCCCAACATCAAGTGACATAAAAAAAAAAAATGTTACATGGTCATCCAAGAAGCTTTAGGATTACAGCAGATGCACTGCTGTGTAACATGTAGAAAGCCCTTTATTTTATAACAAAGCACGGCATTTGGTCAGCAGAACACAAGAAACAACTAAACGTAATAAAGAAAAAGAAAAAAAAAAAGCAGGCGGCAAAGCTGGAGTGTAAAAAACAGCACAAGTGTAAGGCCTGTAAGGCGAAGAGCTCATTAGTGTTTTGTCATTATTGTCATCCATACATACAGTAACATGTACGCTTCAGGATCATCAAGAGGCCACATGCAATATTGAAACAATGCTGGTGCTTTCCTTTCCTTAAGTTTAAAAATGTGTATAGCTTTAATAAAGTTGCTGGGGTGGTCTATGACTCATGTTAGCACAAGCCTTCCTTCTGAGATTGTTATAAGTGCAGCACATACATTTTTGTCAAGGTTATAAACTCTGTATTGTTCAAGTAGTAGATCCATTTTGGCTTAAATCTGTAATTTTTTTACACATGCTAAAATTTTAATTCTTGGCCAGAACTGAAATTCAGGACACACCGAGCCAAAAACAACATTGTGACCAGGGCGTCAATGCTAATGGGAAAAGTCAAATTATATCAATATAAATCTAAATCCATATAGAAACAGAACTCAGCATTTAAACTGCAAGCTAACTAATGACCAACAGGCCCTCGATGAATGAGCTGGAGATAAATATTTTTATAGCGTAAAGCTTTGTTTTGATGCTTCCATCCAGGAAAACATGCAAAAAGCAGGACGACAAAAGATACCTATTATAAGTTTTGAACATTGCAAAACAGCATGTGTTTAACTACTAATCAAGATTTTAACTTTTCAAATAGCAATAAGACTTATTTCAATGATAAGTCCCATAATGATTTGTAGTTTTTCGCTATAAGTACACAGCGCTCTGCCGTACCCAGTGGAGCTTCTCTAGAAATGCCACAAGGAATTCAAGCTTTTGTACCAATTTTGTAGAACTGAACTTCAGGGAACAATTTCATATTGCTAGACATACATCAGGCTACAATGCTGTGTGTTGATGTGGTAAAGGGAGGGCATCATACGTAGATCCAGTGCTCAGTGCTCTCTTCCCAGCAGACGAGCTCATGCTCTTTGAACCACAGGGAGATTTCTCTTTGAGCACTCTCCACTGAGTCACTGCCATGGATAATGTTCCTGCAACAAAGACATTCACCAGTTTAATGAGGACTAGCTAGTACATATAAGCTACTATTTTGTAATCTGTTCTGCATGCCATCTCTTAAAAAAAAAAAAATACTGATCGTGTGATCCTGAGGCCTGATTTAGACATACAGTATGAAGGCATGGATAGAAAGTAATATGTGGCCCAAGTGCATCCAAAGTTGTATCTTCAGGAGACTGTCACTGCAAAATTTCCCATTAGGGGTTTAAAAAAATAGCTCACATGAAAACATTTCAAATCAATTATTAATTGTAACTGATTGTAGCATTTCCTGAAATCACTTCTTTTTTACTATGGGATTTTAGTGGTTTAGAGAATATAAGGCTTGAATAACTATAGTGCAGAGACAGACAAATTATAAATTTATTAGCTCTCCCACTGTGCAAGTAAAAGCTCCAAAGTGTTGTCCAGCATTTTGTTAGCTAATGAATTGTAATAATGTATCAAGAGTTAGTTTAGTGCATTAATGCTGACTAAGGGATTCATCCATCCATTTTCCATACCACTTATCCTACGCAGGGTCGTGGGGAGCCTGGAGCCTATCCCAGGGGACTTGGGGGACACCCTGGCCGGGGTGGCAACCCATCGCAGGGAACAACTGCACACACATTTACAGACCCATTCACACACTACGGACAATTTAGAGATGCCGATTAGCCTACAGCGCACGTCTTTGGACTGGGGGAGGAAACTGGAGTTCCCGGAGGACACCCCCGAAGCACGGGGAGAACATGCAAGCTCTGCGCACACAGGGCAGAGGCAGAAATCAAACCCCCAACCCCGGAGATGTGAGGCAAACGTGCTAACCATTAAGCCAAACGCTTTAGTAAATCATTTTAGTGATGGCCAGATCTGACCTTGACCTGTGTGTGTAGTGCAGCACGTTGGATTTGGAACACGCAACACAGAGGTTACAGCATCGAAGTACGGACCATGGTGAAACGCATTAAATATGTATACCACATGAAAAACATGTTTGTTTTGCAACAGTCATCATAGTTTTTCTTCTCTGGTTTTTGGACACACATTCTAGTGTTGTGTCCACTATTGTAGTGTAGTTCTAAGTTTGTTACCCAATCCTATCAGCTACATTTAACATAATTAACAGACACTGTGACTGACCGGCCCACTTCCACGGCGTAATCTCCTCGGATGGTTCCTGGAAGAGAGTCGGCAGGGTTTGTCTCTCCAAGCATCTTCCTGGATGTTTTCACAACATCCAAACCTTGCCATACCTGTGCGAGTTTTAACAGATTGTGGTTGTTCACACAAACAAATCAAACAGGTTTTGAGAATTGATGTCATTTCTGTAGAAAGGATGCATTTAGAGAATCAAATGAGGAGGAGCAGAGGATTAAACTCTAGATGAATGTGTGTCTTACCATTGCTACAATAGGCCCAGAGCTCATGTATTTCACAAGGCCTTTGTAGAATGGCTTCTCTCTCAATTCCCAGTAGTGCTCCCTCAATTGCTCTTCAGAAGCCTAAACAAGCATAAACACACACACACACACACGTGAAATATAGGTTTGTGATATGGTACACAAAGTTTCTTGGCAGGACGATCCAGATGGCCAGACGGAAAAAAGTTGCAATCCAAATCTAGAATTATTGGCACCCCTTCAAAAAATAAGTAAACGAGATTGTATAAAAATAAACATTGCACTCAGTGATTTTTTTATTTTATTTATTTATTTATTTTTACATTTACAGAATTTGGCAGACACCCCTATCCAGGGTGACTTACAGAATTGCTTTGTAGTCTCCATCAAAAACATATCCTCATGCTAGTACAAATAGGTCTAAAAATACTGATAAATTACTGATACAGCAATTCCAAGTCTCTACCTCAAGCTGTTGGGCTTTTGCTAGTAACATGATACTCAGAATACCATGCCAGCCTATAAGCATGGTTTTTATGTGTACTTTATGTGTAAACACACAGGCACTATTTAAGGTGCAGGGTTTTTCGTACCTGCAGGAATTTCAGGCCGGCCAGTTTAAAGCCTTTTCTCTCAAAGCGGCGGATGATTTCTCCCACTAGCTTCCTCTGGACACCATCCGGCTTCACGGCAATGAAAGTGCGCTCGTTCACACCCGTCCATCCTGCAAATCCAGACACCAGCTGCACTTTACGTTTCTCATCAACATCAGTCTAATAATCTGACACTTTATTTTTCAAAGAGTGGTCCAGGAACACCCAGGGATCTGTGAAGCATAGCCAGGGTTTCTGTGCATCAAACGTGGGGCAGTTACAATACTTTGTGCTGCTACTGTCCCCATGTTACAGCTATTATTGCAAACGACTAACAATAAGGCACATAATTTCTACAAAAAAAATCCTTTTTTGTGAATTTAAGTTTAGATGATTTTGAAATGAGTAGTAACTATGCTAATATGCCACATCTGATTTGGTGTTTTTTGCTTTTGAAGAAAGCAAGAAAGAAAGATCAACAACCCACCTCTCACACACACACACACACACACACACACACCATAGACTCATATTACAAGTATAATTTAATAAGTCAACATTTACATTTACAGCATCTGGCAGACACCCTTATCCAGAGCGACTTACATTTATCTCATTTATACATCTGAGGGCCTTGCTTAAGGGCCCAACAGTGGCAGCGCTGGGGTTTAAACTCATGACCTTCCGATCAGTAGCCCAACATCTTAACCACTGAGCTACCACTGCCCAAGTCAAATAACAACTAAACATATACCACCATATTTATTTATTGCAATTTGATTCAATCTGATTGTTTATGCTTGTTCTTGTATTGAATTTTAGATTAGTAAATGAACAATTTCCTATATGGAACATTAGTCTTTGTAACCAAATGATTGGGTATAAAAAGAGTACCATAGAGAGGCAGAGTCTCTCAGAAGTAAAGATGGGCAGAGGTTCACCAATCTGTGAAAAACTGCGTCTACAATTTGTGGAACAATTTCAGAATAAATGTTCCTCAACATAAAATTGCGAAGACTATGAATATCTCATCATCTACAGTACATAATATCATCAAAAGAGGAGAGGAATTGGAAAACTGTTCTGTGGTCAGACGAATCAAAATTTGAAATTCTTTTTGGAAGCCATGGACGCCACGTCCTCTAAACTAAAGAGGACTAAAGAGGAGAGGGACCATCCGGCTTGTTATCAGTGATCAGTTCAAAAGTCTGCATCTCTGATGGTTTGGGGGTGCATTAGGAATGGGCAGCTTGCACATCTGGAAAGGCACCATCATTGCTGAAAGGTATATACAGGTTTTAGAGCAACATATTCTTCCCTCCAGACGTCTTTTTCAAGGAAGGCCTTGCATATTTCAGCAAGACAATGATAAACCACATACTGCATTTATTACAACAGCATGGCTTAGTAGTAGAAGAGTCCGGGTGCTGTACTGGCCTGCCTGCAGTCCAGACCTTTCACCAACTGAAAACATTTGGCGCATCATGAAACGAAAAATACGACAAAGACGACCACAGACTGTTGAGCAGCTAGAATCCTGTATAAGACATGAATGGGACAACATTCCTCTCCCAGCAACTGGTCTCCTCAGTTCCCAGACGTATACGGACTGTTAAAAGAAGAGGGGATGCCACACAGTGGTAAACATGGCCCTGTCCCAATTTTTTTGAGACGTGTTGCTGCCATAAAATTCAAAATTACCTTATTTTTTCCTTAAAATGGTACAGTTCCTCCGTTTAAACATTTGATACGTTTTCTAGGTTCTATTGTGAATAAAAAATGGGTTTATGAGATTTGCAAATCATTGCATTGTTTTTATTTACATTTTACGCAGCGTCCCAACTTTTTTGGAATTGGGGTTGTAAATTAAACATTGTAATCATCGGCAAATCGCTGTGGTATAATCGGAATAACACACTCCAGACCGTGTAGTTATACGAAAATAATGCACAAATGTTTGGAGTGTGTTATTTCTTACATAACAGCAGCTCTGATAATAATCACACCAGTCTTGTCATCACTGATTATTTTCATATAAGAGCGTTTCCTAATGTGTTTTATACGGAAGCCCTAAGAGTCCATGCATTATTTTCTTCTTTCTTGTTATCTTGACATAAAAAAAGCTGTTTTCTCACAACATAATTTTACCATGAGGAAATTTCACGCCTTGTGTATGGGACTGGTTGGAGTCTTCGCCATAATAAATGTAATAATTACCTGCTGTAGAGATGGACTTTATCTCCACATTAAGAGAGAGAGGTGTGCCGTTTCTCAAGTGTCGGACACTAATTTGAAAGTTGTCAGTCACTGACACACATAGAGCTGTTTCAACTTGAGTGAATCCCTGATCAAAGTAAAAACGAATTAAGTCGTGATCATGAGAAAACAACGCTTTTGTTATGCAGAGATCATTAAAAACTAAAGAAATGAAGTTCTTTCAGTGAACAGATATCTGAACACCAGCTGTTGATATTGGTTCGAAATTAGACAGGACAATTTCTTTGCACACTGTAAACTTGATGCTAACATTAGTACTAGTATTATTACAGACTTTATCCTCTCATTGAAACCTGACTCACCATCGACCACTTTGCCATCTGTGTTTCCTTTTCGACGCCTCTTGCCTTGACTCTGTATTACGGCCAAATAACGCTTCATTTCGGTGTCATTACTAGGAATAAATGTGACATGGCAGGTTGGTTTTTAATTTCTAACTCTAGCCTTCTCTTTTGTAGAGGAGGGGCTCGGATACATGGGAAATGTTGTTCGTTATTAAACACACCAGGCACTAAGAGTGTACAAATTACTACAAGTACCACGAGCACCAGGACACACACACACGCCTATCTATCACAGAGGTGCTGCTGTAATCTTTATTACTATACAGACTTGATCATTATGAACTAGAATAACTTGTAATACTCGACAGTGATGTCCACCGCCGCCAAGTCGTTTAAATAACAATAATAAAAATGGGTTTGCATTAGGCAAATCAAGCAGGTAGAGAGACAAAGACACACAGTGATGTCCTGAGAGAGAGAGACAGAGCTGAGTCCTAATTTTTGATTTCCTCAGATTAATGAGGTGCTATAGAAATGTATTTATATGTGACAGGCAGGTAACCAAAACAGTCTGACGTCACACAGTCACACCTGGACTCGTGTTTAATTAATAATAATAACAATTTTAAAAAACTATATTTCAAACAGTTACGCGTTACAGTTACGGTTAAAGATAATAAAATAAAAAAATTTTAAAAACTTACAGGCACTCACCGACGCTTCAGTATGGGATGTAGGATTAAGGTACCAAACATGGAGGTCTTTGCTAGGCTAGCGGTATTAACTACTTATGCTAATTAATTTTTTTTAAATAAAATAAAATGTACTTCATAAATTTAATTTAAAGTAGAGCGTTACACTGAATGAAATGCTCGACGCGTGTTTTTATTATTTAGGGCTTTTTTTTTTTTTTTTTTTTTTTTTTTTACACACACGAGCTACATGTTGGTTATACTGTCTTTAGGCTTTTTTGTTTTGTTTTGTTTTGTTTTCTTAGATTTTATTCCCACTGCATGAGCAAAAAATTTAGATGAAGACATAAATGCACGTCTTTGGCCTGATTCTTAAATACCAAGTGTGTGTGTTTTATTATAAAAGTGCTTACACACACACTCACACTCACCAACGTCAAAGCTAAGTATATGGACACACTAGCTAGCACACACTCATACATACATTTACCCTGGACAAATGGCTTAACGCAAGTTTTCCTAAGAAGACCGAGTATATTTCACATAACCGTGATTAATCCCAGTCTTCAGAAACCACTCACCTGTCTTGAAGACGTGAGCGAAGAGCGTCAAGAAAAGACAAATCATGTCTGTGATGTCGCCGGCTGCTCGTCCCCGTCTCTCCCACGAGCTCCTCGGAAAAAGAAGTAACGCGATCGCGCACGCGCAATAACGTCTCGAGAACTAGATCAGCGCACATGCCCCAACCTGCTGGACTTGGCAGCGCGCGTGCTAGCGTGCCCGCGCCTACACTGAGGGTTTAGCCTAATTAGCATTTGCGGCTTGTTAAAGCCCCGCCTTTAATAAATAAATAAATAAAAGTTTTTATTTCTCGTTTTATTAACATTTTATTTCGTTGCTGTTTAAAGTTACCCAGTGTCACTGTACTTAATAAAGGTTACTCGACTGACTGCCTGGCTAGACTTGTGACCTGGCCCTTTCGCATTACAACCATGGAGCTACTGTATTTCTTTTGTTCTTCATAAGTTATTAACATAATAAATTAATATTTGGGGGACATAACTCTTAATAACCACTGTTAAGTTGTTAAAATGGCAACATGAAACTATCATCTCTTTTATATTTTGATAATATCTGACTAAGGATATTCCAGTAAAAGTGTAAACTGGAACTAAGGAGCCCAAACATAACAGTAAACATACAAGTTTCACTGTGGATACATTTGAAAAAGCAGCAGTACAGAAATAAACCACAAATGTTAAACAGTGTTGCTGTTGCTGCCATTGAAATATTGTGGCAAAGACAGGCATAGCTACACTGCAGCCCAAGTAGTGAGGAGAAATGTTTCATTTTACAATTTTGTCATTAGTATCTCATTTTTATTTATAAATAATGAAATGCTATTATCAGATCATATACAGTAATGGACATCACATAGAGAGATTACTCCTTTCTCTTTAAGGAAATACAACACAAAAAAAAAAAGAACCTAAGGTTTAAATTGTCTCTGAATCATCCTTCAGTGGCCTGACTCCAAGGAATAGTCTTTGACAGTCCTAATCTTTAAACAAAATGGGCAGAAGATGTATTTCAGCCATTTTGATTTCCCAAACATGGCTACCATTATGATATAATACGCGGCGTGTTTACCACACAACATGTTTCTCGTCTAAAGATTAATGTTAGCATTTGGTCAGGAAAAGCTTGTCCTAAATCACTGTAAGAACAGCTTCCACCTTGAGATAAACACCATACTGAAAAGAATGCAGGAGGAATTCATAAGGTTACTCATAAAGGTTTGACCTTTCTCCTCTGAATTCATCTTACACAGGCGTTCCCTCCTTTTTCTGCTGTTCCTGGCTGCGGAAGTACTCTTTGCTGAGCAGCACATCTCGTTTAAGAGGTAGGCTGGGTTCAGGTAGGGTGCTGGCATCGACACCGAGCTCCTTGGCTTGCTGTGCTAACATCATGGCACGCAGGAGCGGTGGATAGCGCACATGTCGGGTGGGGGGTTCAGGGACAGGCTCGAAGCATGTAAAGGCCTCTTCTTCGTGTTTGGGTACCAAGCGCCAGTCGTGGTACATGACTTTATCTATCTCCTTCTCAGAGGCTTCTTCCTTACCTTGAACACAATGCAGATGCAGTACATATATAACCATTACATCTAACACTTATGAGATCAAACCCAATGTGGATGCCTGTACATACTGATCATTGGTCTCTTTACTAGAGACCAAGGATGATCTGGTATTAGTCACCATATTATCAAACACTGTGTTCTAACATTAAAAATCCATTATCTAAAGACGATGAGCAAAATCTACTACAGTGGGGGAAAAAAGTATTTGATTCCCTGCTGATTTTGTACATTTGCCAACTGACAAAGAAATGATCAGTCTATAATTTTAATGGTAGGTGTATTTTAACAGTGAGAGACAGAATAACAACAAAAAAATCCAGAAAAACGCATTTCAAAAAAGTTATAAATTGATTTGCATTTTAATGAGGGAAATAAGTATTTGACCCCTTCGACTTAGTACTTGGTGGCAAAACCCTTGTTGGCAATCACAGATGTTTCTTGTAGTTGGCCACCAGGTTTGCACACATCTCAGGAGGGATTTTGTCCCACTCCTCTTTGCAGATCCTCTCCAAGTCATTAAGGTCATTTTCAATGCCCTGGCTGAGGGAAGGAGGTCCTCACCCAAGATTTGACGGTACATGGCCCCGTCCATCGTCCCTTTGATGCGGTGCAGTTGTCCTGTCCCCTTAGCAGAAAAACACCCCCAAAGCATAATGTTCCCACCTCCATGTTTGATGGTGGGGATGGTGTTATGACTTGGGGTCATAGGCAGCATTCCTCCTCCTCCAAACACGCCGAGTTGAGTTGATGCCAAAGAGATCTGACCACACCTGACCACAACACTTTCACCCAGTTCTCCTCTGAATCATTCAGGCAAACTGCAGATGGGCCTGTACATGTGCTTTCTTGAGCAGGGGGACCTTGCAGGCGCTGCAGGATTTCAGTCCTTCACGGCGTAGTGTGTTACCAATTGTTTTCTTGGTGACTATGGTCCCAGCTGCCTTGAGATCATTAACAAGATCCTCCCGTGCAGTTCTGGGCCGATTCCTCACCGTTCTCATGATCATTGAAACTCCACGAGGTGAGATCTTGCATGGAGCCCCAGACCAAGGGAGACTGACAGTTTCTTCCATTTGCGAATAATCGCACCACCTGTTGTCACCTTCTCACCAAGCTGCTTGGCGATGGTCTTGTAGCCCATTCCAGCCTTGTGTAGGTCTACAATCTTGTCCCGGTGTCTTTATACAGGTAACAAACTGAGATTAGGAGCACACCCTTGAAGAGAGTGTTCCTAATCTCAGCTCATTACCTGTGCAAAAGACACCTGGGAGACAGAAAAAAGACACCTGGGAGACATAAATCTTGCTGATTGATAGGGGATCAAATACTTATTTCCCTCATTAAAATGCAAATCAATTTATAACTTTTTTGAAATGCATTTTTCTGGATTTTTTTGTTGTTATTCTGTCTCTCACTGTTAAAATACACCTACCATTAAAATTATAGACTGATCATTTCTTTGTCAGTGGGCAAACGTACAAAATCAGCAGGGGATCAAATACTTTTTTCCCCACTGTATAAAAATTGCTAAGCTAAATTTTGTGCTCTTTAGAGAGGGAACTGAGTAAGTAATAAGAAGTAAGTACCCAACTAGAGCTTGTTATTTATTTTTTTAAGTTCCTCAGATCCCAAATTTTAAAAGCCAAAAAGCTTTGAATCTGTTGAGTTTCAGTGAGTTATTTTTGCTGTGTTTAATTTTTTTTTTTACACTTACCTTTAAATGTCAAAATGCCCCACGCTTTCCCATGGTCCATATTCTACAGGAGGAAAAAAAGACAAATAAGTCACTACGTTCCTAACCTTTGACTCTAAAATGCTTCATGCTTTTGTACAGTTCTGTCCATTTTTTAAATAGCCAGACTCTACAAACTCAGAGCTAGACATCCAATACTGTATAATACCTCTGCTGTATAGTCTACTTTCACTTTAGTTATCTTCCAGTAGCAGGGCTCCGTGTGCTCCTCCAGCCACGACTTCCGTGTAAAGAGCCGTCCCACACCAAACATGCGCATGCCAGCCAGGAGCCTGAAGAGTGGAGTCTCCCTCCGCACGTCCTGCCAGGCCAGCACTGGCAGCCTCTTACCGGTGAACGGCCGTGTCATGGTTTCATAGTCCATGGCATAGCGTTGCGAATCCCGCGGCCGATTTTTCAGCTCTCGATAAGCCTGAATCTTTCGGGCCATCTCAGCAATCAGTCTCAATCGCTTCTTTTTCACCATTGTGACTAAAGAAGAACAGACAAGAGAGACAAACACATAACATGTCAGTGTACAATTCAGACTGATGGAGCGCTTTCATCTGACATACTACCAGATGAATGGCACAGTATTTCACTTTTAATCACAGGCAGGGCTGTGGTACAAATGGGCCAGCAGGGCTAAGCTCCCCCTTCCTTTCAAAGACACAAAGACATCATTATTGTGATATGTTTCATTTATTGGCATTCACGTCAGATTATATGCTGTTAACAAATGTCTTGAGGCAAATTAGTTGGGTGGAGCCAAGCACATCTCCACTAGTGGTCATTACAAAAACATGCAGAATGGTATGAAGATGTGACACTGGGGCTGATTTCTTTCAAGCCCAGACTGTAGGTTCAGTAACAGTCATGTCTCGTGATTGAACAGAGTGAGGTGTCCCCTAGGTTTGATCAGCATTTGTGCTGATATTCTTCACTGAGAGTTACTGAGAAGGTGAATGTGAAATAAGGTCCCAGGCACGATGAGGTGTATTGTTTACTTTATTTATTTATTTTTACCCAAAAATGCATTTGGAGAATAACAAAAAGTAGATAGACTAAGATTTGTCCAATCAAAGTACAAATTACCCAAAAGGACAGATAACACAAGTGTATGTTTAATAAATTTTGGTTTGAATTCAATAAAGCATTATACACTTTAAACACTAAACAAAAAATTTAATTACAAATGCAGCTGCCTATCTGCCTTTAAGTGTGTGTTAGTTTGTCCAACATCATTCTTATTATACCATCAATGAGACCTTGTGACATAATGTATTCATCAGTCCTGAAAGCTTCATTGTTGAGCCAATGATATTAGATTTTACCCCTCATATTTAATATAACGGCCAGCCATCACTGGTCACAAGCTTAAAATGCCTATTTATCAGCTGAAATTAAATTAATGGCAGTTCTCGTTAACGTTTATTACCTTATGGGGTTCACCTTCCCACCATGCATGTACACTGAAAATAATGTGAATAAAAGATCACAATGTATTGGTATTGCATTTCTTACTGGGACACTGACAATGCGTTTTGCAATATATCATCAACGACATATTACAAACCCCAGCTTGATAGCTACAGGCAGCTACAGAACCCACACTCACGTGTAGATTTAGAAAAATGGTCTAGTCCTACATAAAACAAATAATATACACTCAAACAACACAATGCTAAATAATAATAATAATAATAATAATTAAACAACATATATGTGATCGCAATAACCACAACAAGAATAACACGCTTCTCCTACCTGTTTTATTTGATTTGACCTCCACAAATGCAACTTCCGGTACAGTGGTAGCAAAGTAAGCGTGCCGTTCGGAAACAGGGCTACAGCTCAGAGAGTTCCTAGCTGTTCTCGTAAAATGCAGGAGTAAAAAAAAAAAAATAGTAAATTAACAAACAAACTGTAATTTATGTAAATGTTGTCGTCTTTTTGAAATACACAATAGACCTAATAAACATATTCTCTTTGACAGTTCATGAGGTACATCATCTACCACAGGGGTTCTCAAACCTTTAGGCAGCTTTAACTATGTATTGTAGGCTGATTGGCATTTCGAAATTGTCTGTAGTGTGTGAATGAGTGTGTGATTGTGCCCTGTGATGGGTTGGCACCCTGTCCAGGGTGTCCTCTGCCTTGTGGACCATCCAAAAGTGCAGGGCAGTGGTATTTCAGGATTATGACAGCAATACTCTGCTGGTATGCCAGCCCTGTTATTAATAAGATGACTATAGGACCTTTCTCGGTATACTCCAGGTACAAATCCATGTTGTAGGTGTACATTAGATACTACAGCTGATCTTTTTTCCATTTACAATTTATTGATCCACAGCCCTTCACCTGTGGTTGGTTTCTGTCCACAGCATGAGTGTAATGGTTGATGGATTGTCGCTCAGCCCAGAAGTGGCATTAAGGTGTGTTAAATAAATAAATAAATAAATAAAAATCCAATACTGCTGACACACCTGATAGATTCATACAAGATAAACATCCATTAACCACCCTTTCATTGTCACCACTGTGCCGAGAATGGTATACCACACAAATAATAAATAAGCTGATTCCTTTCCACTGATGGACAGGAAGTGGCAGAAAAATTAGCAACCGACAGTCGGTGTATACTATACGGTATACGGTATACGGCCTATACGGTAGGCGTACCTTAGAACAGGGCCAGTGAATGTAGATGTGAAGTAAAAACCAAACCAAACCAAATAAAGGGGTGCACACTCAACCAGTTTTTAATCCTTTATTATGCTTAAAAAACAATCTACATATTCAGCCACCCCCACCCCTATTATTTTCATCCAACTCATTTAATCATACATCAGTTAAAGCCCATGCTTGACATATAGTAAAGGGAGACAGAGAAAAAAGAATAAGCTAATACATACAATATGTACAGAACAGAGCATAAAGGACCTGTGTGCATTTATATATGCATACAATGAGTGGAGAAAGTGCTTTAATGCATAACAAAGACTTTTTACAAAACCTATACACACTTAAACCTCCATACTTGATAAATACATCCCTCACAGAGAGATGTTAAAAAAAAAAAAAAAAAAAAAAAAAAAAAAAAAAAAAAAAAAAAAAAAGTATGGATATAAGAACAAGGGCAGGTACTCTGTTCAGACAGCATAGGAATTGAGAACATCAGCTCCTCTAGCTGAGCTGAAAGAAGATCCAACATCGTGTTGCAAAACAAACATTAACTTCACATTTGTTGGTTTACACTGTGGGTGTATTCTCTTTCGTTTCAAGTCGGGCATTAAGTGTTTTCGCTTTGCATCAGGGTACAAGTGGCTCTAGAGACGTGATGAAGATGGCACAGAGCACCACAACTACTGTGTTAAGACCAAAGTGAGTTCAAATCACAGGTTCATGCAGGTGTTTGATGGCAGCGTTTTACACAATTGTGCACAATTCACATGCTTCCACTCTTGCACAACTGCACTATGCCAGCGATGAACAAAAACTCAGGCAGGATTTTGTAAAATTGGACCGGTATGACTATAATTGTCAGCAAAAGACCCACATTAGATGTTAATACACTAGCCGATTGACTTGGCAAAGGTGCGTGGAGTAAAACGATTAAAAGCAGGAACGAGTGTTTTAAAAAGCTCATATTAAATGTGTAATAATACAAAAACGTCATATGAAAGGACAGCAAAAAGTCAAGAGTATGATAGTAGTAAAGATGGAATATAATTTGTCAGGTTCAATACTGCAGTACCAAGAAAGTGTCTTTGACAGAGGTACCAACATTGCTAACAAGAAGATCCTAGCAGGCAGCAATAAAGACTAGGATCTTAACAGAAAAACCCTAGTGTATGTTGTTGGACGAGACGGTTTTATGCTAATAGGATAAATGGTAAACAGTGCATTCTACTCTGCTCTTTTACCAAGCAGAGACCATAGTATGCTCGCTTGTCTTCTATTATGTCATAAATCCAGCAGAAAGGCAAATTCCCAGGTGTGAACTCTGACCTGATAAATTAGATGCGAGATGACATAACCATTAACAGGAGCAAATTTGCATCACATCCCCTTCAGCGGATTGGCTTTTGTTTGTGTTTTTATTTACTACGTAATGCGTGGCATTCTGACCAAGTCTGCATTATTGTCAAGTGTCTCATATTGCTGTAGCAAGCAGACTAAATTTGCATTTGCAATCCGTGTATCATCCGTTCAATTCATATCAGTTTTGAAATTTTATTTCTGCTAAACAAACCCGGATTCCTTAATGCAAAACAAGCATTCAGATCCTGAATCAGCCTGCAACACATCAGCATGCACAGCGCATGTCTTCGGACTGGGAAGGAAACCGGAGTACCCGGAGGAAGCTCCCGAAGCACGGGGAGAACATGCAAACTCCACACAGGGCAGGGGTATGAGGCAAACGTGCTAACCACTAAGACACCGTGCCCCACCTGCTGTATACAAATGTTGTGGTTATAATGTAATTTGATGACGTAATTACATACACTGAATGTCTGCCAATCTGGCTCAAATCGGTGTAGAGAAATGCTTGGCCATGAGTGTCTGAAGATTTTGCCAAGACCACAACTTGGGAAGGAAAAGACAAAGCGGATGACAATTTTCCAAAAATGGCAGTAACCATGTTGATATCGTGGGCTCAACAAATTTACCCTATTTATCCACCTGGTCACTGCCATTTCTAGGACGTTGTCATCTACTTGTCCTTTCTTCCAGGTAAAAACATATATACAGTAGGCCAACATTAGTACATAGGCCTAAAACATCATATTCAGAGTCTAGACTGTCTGCTAAAATAGAAAACAATGCTGTTTTTTTGTAAGTTGTAAATTCATAGCCAATATAATAAATGGGTAAATTTAAAAAAATTAAATAAAATTTTGTTTTCTTGCTATCAAAACAGATATGGATTGCACTGATGATGCGTTGATTAATCACAAAAATACTACAGCCAAACCGTAGATGTTGGCACCTCTGCTTTGATGACACCCCTGTATACCATTATATTGTGGCATAGCTGTATAAAAGACATTAATATGATTCTTCCACAAACTTCTCCAATGTAGTAACTGCAAGAAATAGATGTATTAAATGTAACATACAGTACTAGCATATCAATTCTATACCGATGAGACCTGCTGTCAAACTAGTCACCTCATTTGCAGACGTGGATGGTGAATTACATTACATCGAATTATTAAAACTGATAAATAAACCCAACTATCCATCCGAGTGTCCATTTTACTCATTCTACTTGTTTTGATGTAAGCTATGTTGAACTACAGGTAGACAAGGGCACAGTGCTGAAGGTTACAGGTAAAGTTAATACTGAGATTTTATATAACAGTTCATGTGGGATGGAAAAGTGAGACGTATTCTTTGATCCAAAACCCTGAAAGAGAGAGCCGGGACAGAGCCGGGACAGAGCCGGGACATTCAGCACTATGCTATAAAGTAGACAGACAGTTCACTGTTTAGTTGTGATGCATCAGACTGCATATGCGTGTCTTTCACATGATCTGTACATCCAGAAAAGTTTTGAATTTTGCACGTTTGACTATGATCCACACAATGAAATGCAATTTTAACAGTCCCACAGAAATTAAAATCAAATGGTATCCTCAACGTGGAGAGGCTTCTTGTTAAATCAGATACATTAATATCGTAGATGTTTTTTTACAGTCCACTGTATGAGAGTCTGAAACTGAAAAGACTTGACAATGTATTAATTGTAAGCGAGAGAGAGTGAGTGAGTGAGTGAGTGTGTGTGTGTGTGTGTGCGCGTGTGTGTGTGTGTGTGTGTGTGTGTATATTCGCCTCAGGTCCAGCGGCAGCGTTTCCTCTGGCAGGCCTCAGGGTCAGAAGCGCAGCCGTCCGACTCGCTACCTGAAGAGGGCCCGGCTGGTGTGTGTGTGTTTGAGTTTGTATGCGTATGTGAGTGGTCTAAGCTTAGCACCCAGCCAAGTTTGGAATGTAGGAGGTGCCTGAGTCCTGGTGGGAGGGGCAGCACTCTGAGGGCGTCGGCTCCTGAAGGGAGGAGCTTACGCAGACGCCAGCAGCAGAGGTACTGGAGTGAGGTGGGGGCGGAGACCGAGCGGATCACCTTCATGCTGCTTTTGGCAGCTGTGGAACATGCCATGGGGTACACACACTTGTTCTGCAGCTCTGTAGCAGCTACACCTATACACATTCAAACACACATTGACGTGAAAAAAATGGCATGGAATAGAAATAATGCATATATAGGACTAACAACTGAACTTATCCTTATTCAGCATGTGTTCTAATACTTTTATTATCCCTTATTAAATTCTATGTGCGATTTGTATGGGCTGTTTCGTTCGAACTACGTAATGCATGGCATTCTGACCAAGTCTGCAGTTATGCTAACTCAGCAGTCAGTTCACTTAAAGGAGCAGATTGCAATTCTTGTCGACCCTCTGCTTCCTGTAAAGAAAAGTCAAAATTCCTCTTCTCCTTAACCGACATCACGTTCTTTGTGCTTAAAGGAAGCCAACTTCTGGGCCATAAAAAGGCTTAATTTTAGAATCCTAAAACAAATATATCTTTCAAAAATCTAATGAATATTGAAATACAAAAGAAAGCTTGGAATGAATAAACAAGCAAGGTCCATTGCATGGTAATATCGCAAATCACAATTTTTCTACAGTATCTTTCACTTTATGTGGTTATACAGGAGTAGCACATTTATATCTTACAAACTGCACCTTTAAGCTAATCAGTGTATCGAACAGCCATATGATGATGGAGAGTATGCGAAAACTATAAAGGATCATTTGACAAAGCCACATTAAAATAAGTAAACAGGAGGTGTCAAAGTTTCCATGCCAATACTTTATTTTAGACAACGTGTTTGAAAAGACAGGCTGAAACTGGCCTCCTCCTGTGATGAGCCCAATAACGTGCGCCCCTGAAGAGCAGCTCATACTTTCTTACGTTCTACATTACAGATGTGTGTGTCTACTTCTACTGTGCTATTCTGTGGCCAACACAATTTCAGCATCATCCCGCTGTCATGACGTCAAGATTATTAGTGATGTGTAAAGAGCCTCTTACCGATGCATTTGCGGTTTTTAAAGAAGGTGAGAGTTCCATGCCAGGTGTCCAAGTGAACGCCTATGATGGATCCCTGACCAAACCGCGATGAGAAGCTCACTTTGTCACCGTTATGATGCAACAACCCTAGAGACCAACACTCATAATTAGTTATACACAATACTGAAACATAATAAAAGACTCATGGTGCTGTATGTGGTGTTGCGGATGCATTTCCACCTACATTACATGATAGAAGTTTGGAAGCAACACTAACTAATCTTTTTTTTTTTTCAAAATTTCTGCTCTGGAAGGTTTGATTAAATAAATTAGCTGTGTTCATTTTAGGTTTGTATTGTAAATAGTTGGTGACGGACTGTCAACAAACACCAACAAGGCTTTTCCAATATTATATCCCATACAGTAAGAGTACATAACCTCCACTCTTCTGGGAAGGCTTTCCACTAGATTTTGGAGCATGGCTGTGGGGATTTGTGTTCATTCAGTTACAACTGATGTTGGATGAGGAGGTCTGGGGTGCAGTCGGTGTTCCAGTTCATCCCAAAGGTGTTCAGTGGGGTTGAGGTCAGGGCTCTGTGCAGGACACTCAAGTTAATCTACTCCAAATTTGGCAAACCATGTCTTCATGGACTTTGCTTTGTACACAAGGGCATCGTGTACTAATGTCATAATGTAATAACATGAAACTAGTACAAAGTACTTCTCATGTGGTACTGGCTGTTTTCAACTTACTGGATTTTAAATATCTAAATAATCTGTACAATTAAACATGAATTTGACAGTACATATCAGTAAAGATGCCCAGCACAATCCACTCCCATCAGTCAGACTGGCTGCTGAAATGAGAAAACTGCTGCTGTGGATGGTCCCACATGGATACAGTAAAGATCTGCACTTCCCAAAAACAGTTTATGCCCGAGTTTCATCCTTGCTTCAGTGAATAATCTCATGTGGATACCGTTGATTTGTACCCAAGAACTGCTTCTATAATCATAAAAAGTGTCCTGTGCTCATCAGAGGACTCTTATTCACACTCGTGACAATGTCTTCTTTTAAAAGCATCATACAGATTAAACCCAAGTCAACTGAATTAAAAATTAAAAGCAGCACGCAAAATTGAGTTGTTTGAAGTTGCAGCCTTCTCTTGCATAGACCGACTCGACACAAGCTCAAGGCAGACATGATTACAAATGTTGTCAAGTGTTACGATTTGCATATTATATATACACCATGCAGTAATCAGATTTTAATCCAGAACATTTGGGACAGATTTGACGACAGGTGTTAATGTGTATGTTAAAACTTATCAGGGTACAATCCAGATTTCACACACAAGTGAAGTGAAAGTGCCATGTGAAGGCCAATATATGGTGACCCATACTTGGGATTTGTCCTCTGCATTCAACCCATCCAAGTTAGTGCACACACATTAGAAGTTGTGAGTAGTGAACACACACACTACAAACCATGAACACACCCGGAGCGGTGGGCAGCCATTTTTGCTACGGCGCCCAGGGAGCAGCTGAGGGTTAAGGGCCTTGCTCAAGTGCCCAACACTGGCAGCTTGGTGGTGCTGTTATTTGAACTCATGACCTTCTGATCAGTAGCCCAACTTCTTAACCACTGAGCTACCACCGCCCCACCAGGTGTAAATATTGAACAAACAAAACAAACAGATGTAAATATTGACTGGAAGTCTGGATGTCAGTAAACACACTTTGTTGTGTTGGCAAATTGATTTAGTTGTGAAGTAGTTTTGGGGAAAAAAAAAAAAAAAAAAAAAATCACTGTTTGCTTGCTTGCAGTGCCCTATAGTGTATTCACCTGTATATGACAAGCCCCAGCTGTCTTCATCTTTTCCCAGTAAACTGCAGAATGTATGTCGGTATTTGTCCAGATTGACATCTGATGTGCCAATTCCTACCATCTGCAAAACACACACAAAAAGCTCATTATCATTAAACAGGCGATTTGCCAAATTAAAAACTTTGGCCAATAACTGGAGCAAAAATTAGTTTGTTCTGTGTTTGGTCACAAACTCGTCATAAACATCACATATATCTACACAACCTATATGGTATATGGGTTATACGATATATACGATATAGGCTATACGATATCCTAGCAGGCAGAGAGAAAAAATAGATTTTACTACCAAAACTCTAGTGTACGTTGGACTAGAGATAGATTTTTTTTAAAATCCAGATTTATGAGTAGCAACAGTAGCAAATGCCTTGTCCATTTGTTTACTGACGGCACCACGGTCCCCCCAAACTGTTTTCTACTGTCTCACAATTCCATAAGTCATGAGTTCATGGGTCAAATTTCACCCAGATAAAGCTGACGCAAAGCGAAAATAGCCGATGTGAAAATCAGGGTCTTTCAGATCCCGTGTCCTTTCTTCTTCAGCGAGTTGGCTTTTCTGCCAGACAATTTTATTACGTTTACAGGTGCATCTCAATAAATTAGAATGTCGTGGAAAAGTTCATTTATTTCAGTAATTCAACTCAAATTGTGAAACTCGTGTATTAAATAAATTCAATGCACACAGACTGAAGTAGTTTAAGTCTTTGGTTCTTTTAATTGTGATGATTTTGGCTCACATTTAACAAAAACCCACCAATTCACTATCTCAACAAATTAGAATACTTCATAAGACCAATAAACAAACATTTTTAGTGAATTGTTGGCCTTCTGGAAAGTATGTTCATTTACTGTACATGTACTCAATACTTGGTAGGGGCTCCTTTTGCTTTAATTACTGCCTCAATTCGGCGTGGCATGGAGGTGATCAGTTTGTGGCACTGCTGAGGTGGTATGGAAGCCCAGGTTTCTTTGACAGTGGCCTTCAGCTCATCTGCATTTTTGGTCTCTTGTTTCTCATTTTCCTCTTAACAATACCCCATAGATTCTCTATGGGGTTCAGGTCTGGTGAGTTTGCTGGCCAGTCAAGCACACCAACACCATGGTCATTTAACCAACTTTTGGTGCTTTTGGCAGAGTGGGCAGGTGCCAAATCCTGCTGGAAAATGAAATCAGCATCTTCAAAAAGCTGGTCAGCAGAAGGAAGCATGAAGTGCTCCAAAATTTCTTGGTAAACGGGTGCAGTGACTTTGGTTTTCAAAAAACACAATGGACCAACACCAGCAGATGACATTGCACCCCAAATCATCACAGACTGTGGAAACTGAACACTGGACTTCAAGCAACTTGGGCTATGAGCTTCTCCACCCATCCTCCAGACTCTAGGACCTTGGTTTCCAAATGAAATACAAAACTTGCTCTCATCTGAAAAGAGGACTTTGGACCACTGGTCAACAGTCCAGTTCTTCTTCTCGTTAGCCCAGGTAAGACACCTCTGACGTTGTCTGTGGTTCAGGAGTGGCTTAACAAGAGGAATACGACAACTGTAGCCAAATTCCTTGGCACGTCTGTGTGTGGTGGCTCTTGATGCCTTGACCCCAGCCTCAGTCCATTCCTTGTGAAGTTCACTCAAATTCTTGAATCGATTTTGCTTGACAATCCTCATAAGGCTGCGGTTCTCTCGGTTGGTTGTGCATCTTTTTCTTCCACAATTTTTCCTTCCACTCAACTTTCTGTTAACATGCTTGGATACAGCACTCTGTGAACAGCCAGCTTCTTTGGCAATGAATGTTTGTGGCTTACCTAGTGAACCGAACTGAGAGACCATTTTGAAGGCTCAGGAAACCTTTGCAAGTGTTTTGAGTTGATTAGCTGATTAGCATGTCACCATATTCTAATTTGTTGAGATAGTGAATTGGTGGGTTTTTGTTAAATGTGAGCCAAAATCATCACAATTAAAAGAACCAAAGACTTAAACTACTTCAGTCTGTGTGCATTGAATATATTTAATACACGAGTTTCACAATTTGAGTTGAATTACTGAAATAAACGAACTTTTCCACGACATTCTAATTTATTGAGATGCACCTGTACTTCTGCTTTAGCTGAAAGATGTCTCCTGTAATGCTGTTATAAGGGGTCAAAAGGGGTCATAATTCATTTAAAAAAAAATAAATAAATAAAAAAATTTAAAAAAAGCACACCCATGAACACTAAACTAGACTCAGAAAGTACTCCGTCAAACCGCACCATGTCTGTTCCGTAGACCGGAGAGGTCATTTTGATCTCCCAGAAGTGCTGTCCCTCTGAGAGCTCCTTGGAGCCGCGGATAGCCGCCGTGCCACAGCTGTACTCCGAATGGAAGCTCACCTTCCTGTTCTCACAGCTCAGCAGCGTGGCCGCTGACCGACTGCCCTCATCCCACACCCAGTCGAATTCTGACACACAAATACACACACAGCGCATCCGATCAGACACCGGATCAGACACCGGATACGTCATTTAACAGCGAAGGAAAGGAAAGGGAAAAAGAGAGGTGTGAAATTAAAATAATCCGTGTGCCTGTACCTTGGTCATCTTCACCACAGTGGCAGTCTCGCAGCCGTGCGTAACTGCGTAGACGTGGGTCGTAACTCGATTCCATCTCCAAATCACAACCACAGTACGACTCTCCGGTTACTGGCACCGCACTCGGCACTGAGGGTACAATGCCAGGATACTCGGCCTCTGAATCTGAGTCACTGTACTAAACAACACAAATACAGTATATCATGTGTGTACACTTTTTTTTTTAAACCAGGCAACAATTATGCAAAACATAATTGCGCTCATATACATCTTAGCATGTGGATTTCAGCATGACTTTGTACACTGCATTTGTACACTGCCCCTTTAATTCCCAGTAAAACCACTATTGTAAGATATCACTGCATATCTATTGCAGTGTTGATTCACTGTTAGATTAATAAGCATTACTCACATCTGAATGTGTTTCAGATCGCCAGCCTGCTAGAATTTTGGAAATGTTCAGCTAACCATGGCCGGCTCGGACACATACACTGACCTGTAGACGGTCACAACCCCATTCATCGCTCTCTGAGGGCAGCACCAGCGTCTTTGCATCAGCATCCCGCCGAATTCCGCTCCACACGCTGCGCCACGCTCGACTGTTACGGCTGCGCCTGGACATGCCACACCTGCGAACAATTCACGTGGTAGTCATCGGTAATCATCCGAAATCATCCTGACCGTCTAGCTACCTGCTCACACGCTGCATTGTATTCAAAACCAGGAAAAATCTGACCTCTGACATGGAAAAGTGCAATAGAACGGTCATTCTACTCGGAATACTAAATCAGGGCAACAGCTTCTTTGCCCAAGTTCTCGAACATAAACAAACCTGACGTCACAACAATATGGCGACGCACAGTCAGTGGTAAGCAAAATTCCCTTTGCATTATCTTCTACTTGATAAAATTTGCTTTTACTTGATGTGTAGCTTTTCTGTATCGAAAAGGTGTTTTAACAGCTTTGTAAACGTTTAGATTTGTAACGTAATACCGATGATTTCAGCCCAATTTTTCTAACAAAATAAAAACACTGTAACTGATCAGCTTTGATGAACAAGACCTACATACATACCTCATTTCTCTTTGTTAATCACAGAAATAATTAATGTAGACCTTGTTAATATCTTTATCAAATTCAAAGACTAGGCATACAAATATGAACTTGCTCTGAGCAGACCATGTTTTTCCAAGCCGAAGCACTGGAGGGCTTTTAGATCGCGACTCAGGAAAACCCACTTGGTACTTTCCGAATTCCAGGTACAATGGATCGCAGTATTAATCCAACCCAATGTTTCATACTGGTCTTTAAGTAATTGAGCACGTCTGAAGACCTCGTGTCACAGGATGGTAAATCTCCAAATGTAAAGTACAGCACATGAAAGAGGTCCGGAGCAGATTATCATTAAAAATTATAATAATAATTATAACAGAAGTTTAAAAAATGCCGATGATTACATTTGACATAGACAAAGGGCGTGCTGAAAAATGTATCATAGAGTAAGTGCAAAAGTTTGCATTCCCTTATGATGAAAGGAAAAGCTAAAGAAATTTAACTAACAAGACATTTAGTGTGTTCAGGGTCACAGATTTCCCCTCCACTATCTAATCAGTGGTGTTTTTGTTTTTTGTTTGTTTATTTTAACTTTAAATTACTTAAACATTAGCAAACCAGCAAGCCAAATTCTTGCAGCAAGAAAAAACATTGTCTGGAATGTTCGCTCCCAAAAAAAATCCCACAATGCACTGCAAAAACCAGGGCATATCGATGCTCACTATATGCATTACTGGAAATGACTTCATATTTTCTGAAGCCTGTCAACTGGAAAAAAAATGGTGGACGAACTCTCAGCCAACTTCATCTAAAAATGTAAGTAGCTTGTTATCATTGTTGTAGCTCTCAAATGATTACTTACATACGGTTTGTTTGAGTCTAATGACTTTTAAATGTTAATGTAAAATGTAAAGATCCACTAGCTAGCCTAAGATCCTGCTTAACCATGGCAGAAATGCGTGTGATTAATCTAACAAATTTATATGACATATAAAATGGAAATATTTTTCAGTTTTTCATTTTTGTTGACGTTTTACAAGGAGTACGTAGTCATGTCGCCGGACACTGAGTTATCAGCATCCCAACGTGTGGTGAGCCAGGGCCCTCACTACACATATATACACATATATACACAATATACTGATTCACGACCTAGGGAGCTGATCGAGACAGCCCAAAGTTTTAGGGCGACGCAGATAGCATAGAATGCTTTTTCCCCCCTCAAAAGAACATGAAACATACATGTTGGTTATGTCATTTACAGTGAAATATATAAATATATGTATATAAATATAATTTAAATTGATTTTACACACTTATAGCATTATTGTATCTCAAATCGGATTTTTCTTGTGTTGGCAACTTTGTCGCTAGATTTTGTGACTTTTTGGACCCCTTTAGTGACATTATTTTTTAAAAAGAGCCCAACAACAAATGTAGTGACTTTTTGAGCAAAAGTTAGTGACTGTCCTGTACTCAATACAGCTGTCCAACTCACTTCACAGCTGCCGGTTATGAGAGAGCAGGTTCACTCGACTCTCCACCAGTGTGTAAAGCCTGACTGAGCTGTGCTTGCACAAGCCTATGCTACCAAAACCAATCACTCATCATCAATGCTCCCAAAAACCAATCACTCATCATCAATATCCCCAACAACCAATCACTCATCATCAATGCTCCCAAAAACCAATCACTCATCATCAATGCTCCCAAAAACCAATCACTGTTCACCATTGCTCCCCAAAAACCAATCACTCATCATCAATATTCCCAACAACCAATCACTCATCATCAATGCTCCCAAAAACCAATCACTCATCATCAATGCTCCCAAAAACCAATCACTCATCATCAATGCTCCCAAAAACCAATCACTCATCATCAATGCTCCCAAAAACCAATCACTGTTCACCATTGCTCCCCAAAAACCAATCACTCATCATCAATATCCCCAACAACCTATCACTCATCATCAATGCTCCCAAAAACCAATCACTCATCATCAATGTTCCCAAAAACCAATCACTCATCATCAATGCTCCCAAAAACCAATCACTCATCATCAATGCTCCCAAAAACCAATCACCTCATCATCAATGCTCCCAAAAACCACTCACTCATCATCACTGCTCCCAAAAACCAATCACTGTTCACCATTGCTCCCCAAAAACCACTCACTCATCATCACTGCTCCCAAAAACCAATCACTGTTCACCATTGCTCCCCAAAAACCAATCACTCATCATCAATATCCCCAACAACCAATCACTCATCATCAATGTTCCCAACAACCAATCACTGTTCACCATTGTTCCCCAACAACCAATCACTGTTCACTCATCACTAATCCAAAGAAGCAATCACTAATCAATGTTCCTGACGACCAATAACTGATCACCATTGTTTCCCATGGACCAATCACTGATCACCATTGTTTCCCATCAACCAATCATTCAACACTGCTTGTCCCAGCCTTGCACTTTGTTCTTCATTTTTAACTCTCTTCTTGGTAATATTTACAGTAAAAAAAAAAAAGTGAATTATTCAATCTGTAACCATTTCTTTCATGTCTAATTCACGACTACTCATGATTACTGTTTCATTTTATCTGCATTCTTGATAGAAAGTATAATATTTTATAAATGCACAAAAGGTTAGTTTGTGTTGCCATGACCAAAGTCTTCTTTCTATAAGACATAAATTGTAATATATAATTTTCTATTCTGATAAAAACCCTGTTCTATTTTATCATTTTCTATTCCAAGGGTCTTCGGCAAATCTTCCCTCTTCATGTACCCTAATTTGTAATTTGATATGTAAGTAACCATGAATCGATGAATATGCAAATGAGTCCATGACGTCACCTGGAGACTTCTAGCGACTTTTTTTTGCGCGTGCCTTAGCTACTTGTCCCTGAAAAGAGTTGGCAACACTGTGCACTGCGCTGCCATGCAATCCAATCTGCAAGCAAACCAGGTTAATACAGCGAGCTGAAAACGTCGCCATTCAAAACGTGTCACCCTGAATCACCCATCAGTCTCAATATTTCATACAAAATGATTTATAAATCGTGTTAAATCACTGATCAGTTGCAAATCTTAAAAGGCTTGAAACCGGGAGGCAGCTTTAGAGCTCTTCTTCTTCTTCGTTGGCCTAATCAAAGTAATCAGCTAGCTAACTAGCTCAGCTAAGGCTCCCTTTTTTTTTTGTTCATTAGTTTATTCATTATCATTTTTAACATTAGGAGTAAAAACAATAGCCAGCCAGCAACAGAATTACATAACAAAACGCGAATGTCGCTATATCATCCTGATGCAGAAAAAGTCTTAGCCAGGTTGGTTAACGGCTGCTTAAGTTAGCAAAGGTTAGCATCAGCTAGCAGTCTGCGGTCTCTGTAGCGCCACACAGAACTCATTTACCAGCTTTGTAGAAGTCACCGGACAGCCCGCGGGAATCCTGCTCTTTTTCCGTTATCGTTACAGTTTCGTGTGATTAAGAATGATTCAATTTTTATGGAAATATATTACTAGCTATCTCGCTCTATGACCTACTTTCAGCACACAGACGTAAACAATACGGCACCGAGTTCCGCCCATTTTCTGCCAATGACTGACGGCCAATCAGGTGATAGGGGCGGTGTTTATTTTCTAGCCTCTCCGCTTATTGGCTACGTTTTTGTCATTTTAATGACGCAATAATCTGTATCTGTAGTTTGATAATAAATCAGTGTCTTATGTAATCCCCTATAGGCACTGAAAATGAACATGCTGAAAATATATGTCATGCTGCACTGACACTTTATTGTACATTCCTGTATTAATGATATGGCCAAAAGACACCTGGCCATCACACCCACATGTGGGTCTTCACCTTTGTTGCCACAAAGTTGGAAGCACACATCCTATAGGATGTTTTTGCATGCTGTACAGATTACAATTTCTCTTCGCTGGAACTAAGGGGCCAAACATGTTCCAGCATGGCAATGCCCCACAAAGTGTACACAAAGCACAGTCCATGAAGATATGGTTTGCCACCAACTGTTCCCCAGGCATCTTCACCCAACGGATAAGGCTCTTGGTTACTGATCAGGATGTTGGGTGATGTTGGGTCAAGCCCCAGCACCACCAAGCTGCCACTGTTGGGCCCTTGAACAAGACCCTTAACCCTCTCTGCTAGAGGGAAGCTGTATCACCACTGACCCTGCGCTCTGACCCCGACTTCCTAACAAGCTGGGATATGCAAAGAAAATAATTGCACTGTGGTGTAACGTATATGTGACAAATAAAGGCTTCTTCTTCTTCTTGTAACATCAGTGCCTGACCTCACTAATGCTCTTGTGGCTGAATGGGCAAATCCTCACAGCCTCATTTCAAAATCTAGTGGAAAGCCTTCCCAGAAGAGTGGAAATTATTAGAACAGCAAAAGGGGATTAAATCTGGAATGGGATGTTCAACAAGCACATATGAGTGCTATGGTCAAGTGTCCACAAACATTTGGCCATATAGTGTGTCTGATTCAAATTCTGATCTGGGGGCTCATAAGTCTCCAAAAATGTTAATTTCTCATACCAGGACATCATGAAAATCTACAAGAATCTTGGCCCCTCAGAAACTGGAGCTCAAATGTAAAAAGATCTGCCCCACCCTGTAAGAGGAGTATAATGTCTGATACATGATCTTGTATGACTTGTTCAGCACCTACATTGTGCTCTAGGCAGGTTTTTCGTTCACCTATACAAATCATTTTATCTTCATGAAGAGTTTTATGTATCTTTGCAAATTCAGATAATTCTATATTGTGCTGCCACTTGAATTGTGCTGTAAATATCATACACTGACACGAAGATTTAGTACTTATCCAGTATTGACACACTGCAACAAAAATATTTTTTAGTATTTCCTATTATAATATTACAATAAACAAAATATATTATTATTTGTACACGTTTCTAGATATTCGTTCACCAATTTCAAGCTTGAAATAGTCTTCTTCTATTAGCAGATAGTTTTTCTCATTTTAAGCATTTATTTCAAGAAAGAAGGCAAAATGATCTGCTCAACGGCCCAGCAGGCATCTTCGGTAAAGATGTAAAAATGTAAATGTTGGTGAAAATGTAAAGCTCAGATTCTGCAGCATTAAGCAGAAGATAACAGCTATACAACACATCCCAACATTCCATTGCACAAATATATTAATTGTGTTGCTCTTGAGTAGTGAAATTAGAAAACATAATGCCAGACATGAAGGTGTGCAAGTAGCCAAAGCAAACCAAAACCAGACACAGAAGAAAGTTGAGGAAGTTTTATTTGGAAACAGGATGGGCCGGCAAAATTATCTGCAAATACAATAAGAAAATGTAAAGCTTGAAATGTGTAGCAGCATCTACAAATAGGCTGAATAATATTTGATTTATAATATAATCGAAAGAAATATTAGTTGAATTTGCCCATATTCAAGATTTTATTTTTTACAGTGCAGGACTCTAAGGGACAGGTTCCCAATCCTGGTCCTGGAGTACCCCCTGTACCACACATTTTAATGTTTGACCTTTCTGAGTTGAGGTTTGTGTGCTAGGACAGGGAAACTTCTAAAATGTGCAGGACAGAGGAAACTCCAGGAGCAGAGTTGGGAATATGATTGGTGATTATGATTTTGGACTACAAAGGGAGAGATGATGAGTTTAAACCCCAGCACTACCAAGCTGCCACTGCTGGGCCCTTGAGCAAGGCCCTTACCCATCAACTGCTCAGTTGTATAAATGAGATAAATATAAAGTGTGTCTGCGAAATGCTGTTGCACCTGTTGCAGCTCAAACGCTAGAAGTTCTGGACTCCCTGAGAAAATCTTACATTTGGCCCTCTCACTCCAACAGTCACATGTTCCATGTCTTGTTCTGGGTCCCCATCTGTGACACGTGGCTACATGGTACAATTATTATTACTGATTGTTTATAGATGGAAATACAGTTGGGTGACAAATTAAAAGAAAAAAAAAAACAGCAACTGTGGAGGCATTTAATTTTGTGGCCATGGTTTGGGTCCACTTGTCCCCTTTATGCCATGTTATGGTTTTCACAGTCACCAGATCTCGACCCAGTTGAACATCTGTGAGAGAGTTTGGACTGATGTGTCATACAGAGCTCTCCACCACCATCATAACACAAACTGAGGGAATATCTTTTGGCAGAATGGTGTCCATTCTTCTGGTAGTTTGCGGATACCTGAGCATAAGACTCATAATGTATGTGCTTTTTGAACATCCTATTCCAGGTGTAGTCTTCCCACTAGAATGTTTTCCACTAGATTTTGGATTTAGTTGTCAGGCTAAATGCATGTGATGTTGGGCGAGGAAGCCTGGGGTGCAATCGGTGTTCCAATTCATCCCAAAAGTGTTCAGTGCAGTTGAGATCAGGGCTCTGTGTAGGCCACTCGAGATCTTCCACTTTAACCTTGGCAAACGATGTCTTCATGGAGCTCACTTTGTGCACATTGGATTTGTCATGCTGGAACATGTTTGGGCCTCTTAGTTCCAGTGCAGGGAAACTGTAATGCTACAGCATACAGAGACATCCAATACAATTCTGTGCTTCCAACTTTGTGGCAACAGTATGGGGGAGGACCTACATATGTGTGTGATGGTCAGGTGTCCACAAGACTTTGGCCATATAGATTATGTTCTAGCAGCTCCAGTTGCCCAACACCTTACTACAACAGCGTGTGTTATTTTTCTATTGCTTAAGCGATTGTGGAACTTGGACTGGAGTTTTGGAATGGCTTCTGCTTTGCACTAGACAGCCACTAAAGACACTGGGTAGCAGTGATAAATAATAATAATAATAGATGTACAGTGGGTGGTGCAGAAGCTGTCAATAGTAGGAAAAGAGATGGAAATGTATTATATATTTAAAAAATAGTTAACAAGGAAGAAGAATGTTGTCAACTACAAGACAGACAAACACAGCATTCCTCTCTGCTGATTTACTAAGTCACTAAGCCAGAAACAAAAGCTGCAGAAGTAGTGTGGTATTGGGTAATAGTTCATTGAAGAACACAAACTCTGACAGATGATAACCTATGTACCAATTTCTCATCCAGCACATTTGGCACAGAATCCTTTTCTAGCATTACTATCTTTTCACTTGGCATCTTTGGTAAGAATGTAAAAATGTAAATGTTGGTGAAAATGTAAAGCTCAAGATTCTGCAGTATTAAGCAGAAGATAACAGCTATACACCACATCCCAACATTCCATTGCACAAATATATTAATTGTGTTGCTCTTGAGTAGTGAAATTAGAAAACATAATGCCAGACATGAAGGTGTGCAAGTAGTCAAAGCAAACCAAAACCAGACACAGAAGGAAGTTGAGGAAGTTTTATTTGGAAACAGGATGGGCCGGGCTGGTGTGTGCCCATCAATGCAACCAGAAACAGTAGTAGCTACAGGTATAACGCTACACGTTGTTCAAAGAATGTCACCTTAGAATTAAAACATACACATTCACACAAACATATGCGTGCATACACTCACAGATGGCACGCTCTGTAAACTTCCACACCAATAACTTTGATACAGACAACAAAATTTGCATGGTAACTGATGATTACATCCAGAGGAACTCCAAGCACAAATTACCCACAGTGCAATTCACCTACCTATACAGATATATACTTCTGACACATGTATTTATATATAGAGATCATTGGGATTTCAATAGAGACTTTCCATTAAACAATTTCATGAACATTTCTTCAACAAATCTTCATAAATAATCAGTGAAAAATGCATTTTTTTTTTTTTCAGTTAAGTCCTCAATATCAGCATTAATCAGCAAATGGTCCCAAAATAGAAAGAAAAAACAAAAACAAAACTGGATGATTTGTTCTTCAAACGAGAGGAAAAAAGACGAAATAAAAACGCAAACAAACAAGTGTAGCTGTAAGGGTAAGGGCAGCTATCTAAACACCAACAAGACAAGATCACAAGCTACACAGTGCATTTACAAGTAGACGCACATCAGGCTACTATAATACACACAGAGAGCAGAGCTCTCTCATACATTTAATTGCCCACCAAGCACAAACACGCACGCGCACACACCTACATACTTACACACATGCGTACATACACACGAACGCACTCCCCTCTCTTCTGTTCATGTGGTGTTGTTACTCAATGTGTTGCATTAAGTGGATGTTAAAGTTGGTATTTGTGTGTGTTTGTAGTGGGTGGGTGTTTGTATCAGTATAATTATAATAATTATTATTATTAATGCTGTTTACTTGGTGGAGAGGATAAGGGCAACAATAAGCCCATAGAGCCCCAGCACCTCAGCAAAGATCAGGATAAGGATCATGCCAACGAACAGGCGAGGCTGTTGGGCCGTGCCTCGAACTCCTGCATCTCCTACGATCCCGATGGCAAAGCCGGCAGCAAGGCCGCTCAGACCCACACTCAGCCCAGCACCCAGGTGAAGAAAACTCCTGCACACAGAGATAGAGAGAGGAGTTTTAAATAAATAAATAAATAAATAAATATATATCAAAAAGTTCCAACTGTCAACTTGCTCAGTTAGATATACAATCAAGATATAATTGATTGTAAATTCCAAGCAGGGCCCACCAACATCAGGATAAAATGTGGTAGTGTGAAAACATAAAACATCACATCATAACATGTTTAATGCATTTTACAAACATAAAAAATGTCAACCCAAAGACATTAACACTAACACATTACGACATTTGTGTAATTTCTGAAGATCAAAATGAGATTATATCCATTCCGCCAAATTAATTCTGACTGGAAATGAAAAACTGCTACACTGGCACACAGAAAAATGGCAGGTGAAAGACAGATGTGCACCATTCCAGTCGAACCATCACAGATTAGTGATTAACTTGATCAAATACAAGTACTAAACCTGGCAATTAATTTGTGTCTTTGAGCTTGCCGTGTACTCAGTTGTGCTCTGTTCAAACCCAAAATGAGATGCGGACTGTATCTTAGTCATGTTCTCAATCACACCCTAGTATTACTGAACATGGCAATTCTTTTGGTTTGACTTAAAAAAACAAAAAAAACAAAAACACATATTCCAAAAATACCCTGTCCAAGACTGTGGTAAACATCATTAGCATAAAAATGTATCCCATATACAGTACTAAAAAGACTCATATGATTAATAGAGCATGGGAGGTTCTAGTGAGCAAGCTGAATTTTAGAGCATGCATATAAAAGAAGGACAGAAAACAAGCATAGAAACATGTGTACGACTTACTTATAGAGAGGGACGCTTTCTGAAATGTTGTTGGCGATGAGTACGGCCACCACCAAGCCGTAGATGGCGATGATACCCGCCATGACCACGGGGATGATGGACTTCATGATCAGCTCCGGCCTCATCACCGACATGGCAGCAATGCCCGTGCCACTCTTGGCTGTGCCATATGCAGCCCCAAGTGCTGAAGACAGAGAATGCAAAAACATGAGTGAAGCGGCGAAAGAATGGGGCAGAAACAGGTTGTACTCTGCATACTGTGATGGATGTGGAGGTCACACCACCATCGGTTTAAAATATAAAGCTGTGTGCGAGTGAGTTTTCTTGCCGAACCACAACTAAGACCTGACTGACGAACACCGTTCTAACACCTAGTTGTAAAATGTCTCTCTGCATCTCCAACCTTTTTTATTTTTATTCATTTTTAAATTTTTTTTATTTTTTTTTTTTATATAAAGGCATACACATATAGGCACACCCACAGACACGGAGTTGCATTAAAGGTGTAAGAAACCAAGGTCAGGAGGAAGTATGAGACAGTGGGACATCGTTTGCACCAGCAGTCACGTGCCAAAACTGTGCACTTCCTCCCGGTAGAGGAAGTACAAGACTGGTGTTAAATTAATCATTGCAACAAAGACAAGATGCGATACAATGATCAAGCTGTCTCTGTGATCTGGGGGGGGGGGATAGGGACAGTCACAGGATATTCTGACTGTTATTTAGTCAGAACAGATAACTTGTACGTGTAGGACTGTGGATTATGCTTAAATTATATAATGGCATGCTATAAAAAATGTGCTATAATAAAAATTGCGGTGTCGCATTGGACACAAAATGCACCCGCTTTGGGGTAACCAGCTAACTGATTGGTTCTGAAAATAAATAACCAGAAATAAACGTATAGTTTTTAATGTATTAACAAAATTGTGGTTCACTGCGGTTTCGATATCAATGCAATAAAATGTCTTCGTTCAAAACGCCACTAAGAAGGGAGCTAATGCTAGTCTGCCAGCTGGCAAGGCAACATATAGATACCTACCTATACATATGGATATAAACAGTCTATTTTCGGATTAACACGCCTGTTTGCTATGCGTAGTAGGATTTTTTTTTTTTTTTTTTTTAGTATTTTGACTAAAACAACCAACCGAAATAAATAATTTAAAGGCATCTACGTCAACCAAGACGTCATGTGCCGTGATGGAAACCTTCGCTTTGCTTTGCCTCCCTTCCCCCATACCGAACCGCATCAGTGCTCCAGCACATTCGCACCCCGATATTTACATTCAAAATGATTAATCTAATCAAATATAACCGCAAATTCAACTGTGAAACCGTCCAGTGTCTTGGGCTGAAGGTGAAACGCCGTGTCTCTTACCGCTGAAGACCATCGCTGCTGAGGCGCCCATCACTGCGAAGAAGGGGGAATACTCGGGATTGTCGGAGGACATCCTTCAGGATACAAACAAACTAGCCGCGGAGAAAAGAAAAAAGAGCCTAGGAGTCCTCTACCTAAGAGTGACAGCTTTCAGGAGTGACCCTTTCAGAATGTCAAAGGCTCAAAGGAACCGGAGAGTCTAACAGCGAAGTCACGAATCCCACAGAAGAGCTGCTCACCGGCGGAGAGGAAGAAAATGGCGATCCAGAGGCAGTCACATGACCAACCATGCGTGCACGAACCATTTCCGCTTTTTAGGGGAGGGCCAATAAACGCGCAGCGTATTTTCCAGGTTTATACAGTGATTCATTTGTGATGTGTTACGAAATTTTTTTTTACTCGCCTTAAACTATAGTAAGAAGTATACCATTCTAAGGTTGTTTGAACAATTTACCGTTTTTGGTAATTCCATATGTACCCCCCTTTTCCAGATATTTTAGTATGACCCATTGCAGACTTGTGCTGGGATGTGTGAACAGAGGAGAATGCACAGCGCTGCGTTTTTCCCCCTGCAAGAACCTTTAGGCCTAAATGTGAGTTTCAGGTCTGCCTGGAACAAAACACTATTTAAAATTAATAACATTATTGAAGGGACAAAACCATATTTCTATGTCATTCAAAAACACACACTGTTTACTTAGCCTGTCAATCTGAGAATCTGTTTGAGCGGTGTGATAATTCCCCCAAGCCACAATATGTGGCACTGGGCAATTGCTATATTTTAACCATGTTTCTCTGGAATATAATATATAGAGCACAGAAATGTTACAATAACATTAAAATTAAAATAAGGCCATGATTTCATGTCACATATTCCAGTGGTATAGGAAGTGAGCAGTGAGCACTAGTCATGTGCTCTGTCTCATGACTTCACATGGAACTTCAGACTCCAGAAAGGGGGAAGTTACTCCCCCCCCCCCCCCCCCCACACACACACACACACACAAACACGCTCACACACACACTCACACTCACTCACACACACTCACTCACTCACACACACACACACACACACACGGACAGAGTTTTAAAACTCCACAATGTGTTAAAATGTTAAAGGTATTTTCATACTTGAGTGTAGAAATGGCACTCTAGTGTAAACCAAATGACAGAGCACAAATGGACATTTGGTTGCTCTATGTGTGAGATAAGCTTATTTTCCTGATGTGCATTAAATTGTTGCATAGTGAAAGACATGCAATACAAGGTCAGGCAGTCAGTGTTGTCTCATGTGATTGCAGAGCAACAACAGTATAATCTCAGTAACACAGAGTTTTGTCAGTGTTCTTTTACACTGTTCAAATTGTGTGATTGTGGGTGGGATGAAGGTCCCCAGTTCACTCTTCATGTGATATAACCCATATATATATATATATATATATATATATATATATATATATATATATATATATATATATATATATATATATATATATATATATATATATATATATATACTATAAATACACAGTACATAGTTAAGCAAGAGAAGTTGCTTGAAACTGAATTGTACAGAATTGTGCAATAGAGGGTATTTCATTAACGCAGTCAAGTCCCAATGCTTAACAAAATCTAGTTGTAAGTTTTTAATGTCTTCCCTTTTCTTTCAGCATTCCTGCAGGCCAGTGTCATTTACTTCTCATGGCAGATTTTTTTTTTGTCATTTCAACTAGTGTTAATATATTTTCATGTAATATATTCCTCATATAATTTTAATAGAATCTCACAAAATAATTTCTACTTTCTACTTAATACTTTATTAATTCATGACTGCTTTATCCTGGTCAGGGTCTTGGCAGACCGTGAGCCTATCCTGGGAACTATGAGCATGAGGCAGGAATACACCCTGGGGCACAATTGCAAGGTACTATGTACACACATTGACACCAAGCCACCAAGCCAAAAGTATGCTTTTGGGAGGAAACTGGAGAACCCAGAAAAAACTCCGAACAGATACTAACCTGAGCTCCAGGGGATTCTGGAGCTGTGAGGTGACAGTGATGCCTTCTGTGCCACTGCGCTGCCCTTTTATAGATTTGAAAGCTTTTATTTTAGTTTCTGTTGTAGTTGTAGTAACAAATTTAGCTGATCTACAGTATTCACTCTGTTTTTCAGTATGGCATTAATACCCTTTTTGATTCTTATCACAACTAGAAAATGTCAGCTGTGCATTAGGATTGATTCAGTACTCGGCTTAAAGGAAAGGTCACGGGTAGATAACTGACATTGGGCCAGTGTTGGGCCATCAGGGCTGACAGGCTTTCGGCCACCTTTAAATCCACCTTGTAAACATTAGCCCCGCATTGTATAAGGAGATCCAACATAGCCATATATAAACGTGGATTTCGTAGAGTTTTAGTTTTGGTATACCTTGAATACTTTACAGTAGTATCCTAATTGCAGATGCAGTTCAGATTATTACCAGTAGATGTCGCTGCTCTTCCTACTCAAACACAGACGGGATTACAGGACTCAAATCCCTCTGCTCTTCCTACGTGGCAGAGCTGAACACTAAATCCTTCCCTGCTATAGCCGACAAGCTAGACCCTGCCTCAGCACTTCGTGCCTCTTTTTTTCCATTAAACGTTTTCTTCTATTATCTGTAATATATGTGATTTTCATGGTAGTTATTATTATCAGTTTTGGCTATTGCAGATAATCAAAAAGATATCATTGTAGAGGGGGCACCCGGATTTGAACCGGGGACCTCTTGATCTGCAGTCAAATGCTCTACCACTGAGCTATACCCCCTCACACTTTCAGCGCTCATTTATGCTGCCCACAAGTGTCAAAAAAAGGTCAATCTAATACAACATGCATGTGACAGGTACTGTTCTAGAGAACTTTCAGTAACCACTTATCCTGGTCAGGGTCATGGTGTATCTGGAGCCTATCCCAGGACCACTGCATACGATGCCGGAATACACCCTGGATAAGACACCAGTCCCTCACAGGGCACAATGCATACATACATGCATGCACTCATCCACACCTATAGGGCAATTTATCTTAGCAGGTCCACCTACTTGCATGTTTTTTGGAGGTGGAAGGAAACCTGTGAACCCAGAGGAAACCCACATGGACACAAACAGAACATAGGCAATATTATAAGAGGGTGGGTGAAATTAAAACCTTTTTATTCTTATTCTTATTATTTACATTGCTTATTGCTAATAGGTGTCACAAATGTGTATAAATTTCTACACAAATAATCATCATTTCATTCAGTGCAAGTGTTCCAGCACTTAACATCTGTTATTCTTATTCTAATTTGATTCTAATTTATGTTACACTTTCATGGTTTAATTTGACTCACCCTTGTATTTAATTATAATATACCATATTATATTACACCTATGTTAGAATCACTGGTGTTTACTGTGAATGACTATCAATCTTGTAAATTATTACACTATTGTGCACTTTGTGTATATTGTGAATTGCACTTTACACCTAATGCAACTAAAGTTTTTGTTTGTTTGTTTGTTTGCACTTCTGGTTAGAGGCTAACTGCATTTGTTGGCTTTGTACTTGTACTCTGCTCAGTGACAATAAAGTTGAATCTAGTTTAATCTAATCTAATAGCATGTGAATTGTGTATGCTGTTGACTACAATATCAAGAAAAATATTCCTTGTACACTTATACTTGGTAAACATGTAACATGTCTCATGAACATGTAACAGACTGGGTTTTTGCTGTATTATACCAATCAAAATCAAATAATGTGTACATTTTGTAAAATGGCACAATCATGGACTACACCAGAGATTAGTGGTTTTCCTGCATCAACACAGCTGCTAAACCTGACCTAGAGTTGAATCAGGGTGTTTTGAGCAAGGAAAAATTATATTTATGGTTTAGATTGCAATGTAGGCCATATAAACACACAAGCTGGTCTGGATTTTAGGACAAAGGAGTTTAGTTCATGTGGCACACATCATCCAGCTTCCAGCATTAGTAGTTGCAGAACTGCACATCAGGTTTACAACAAGGTTGCCATAATGTTGGGAATGATCTCCCCTTGGGAGATACAGGGCTCACAGCGAATGATAACTGTTCAGGAGCCTGAAAATTGTCTGGGCTGGAAGGATCAGTGTCAGGGGCCCCAAAATTTGTTCTGGGACCCATGATTTAAAGGATAACATGTGAAGGTGCTATTCAATACTCAGACCTCAGATCAAATACCTGAAGCCATCTATGACTCTCTGTTGTAGACATAGCCACCATGCTGGTCACGTATAGTGTGGTTTGTTCTCATTACCACCACTAGATGTCGGGGTAATACCACGTAACCACAGCTACGCACGCGTATAAACACACGCACACGCACGCGCACGCACGCACGCACACACAGGTACAAGTGATTGGCTGCTCGGTTATTTTTACTAGTTAAAAAATAATAAAATGTCTAGGGATAATAGATGTTTTCAAGTAAACTCTATTGTTGTTGAATTACTCTATATATAAAGTCATATTCCTGGATTATTACATAAGTAGATTATAGAGCATATAGGCCCATATATTTTTTATGATTCAAATTTTATTTGAAGCTTGAAGGACCATTTATATACTTTTGGAAGACTAATAAAAGTATGGTTTATTATCCCTGTACTTGTCTCTCCGTCCAGAGGTGGACTTAGCACTAGGCGAAGGTAGGCAACCGCCTTGGGCCCCTCGAAGTCAAGGGTCCCCCTAAAAATGCATAAATAACGTGCTGAATATTTAAATATCTATGTTAAAACATTGAATAGGGCCCCATTCCTATATTTTGCCTATAGGGCCCACAAATCACTAAATCCGCCCCAGATTGCAGGTATGGTGGCCAATCAATCATCAATCATACCAATCAATCATCGCCTGAATGCCACACACTATTTGAGTATTGTTGCTGACCATGTGAATCCCTTCGTGGCCACAATTTACCCAACTTCTAATGGCTGCTTCCAGCAGTCACAAAGTAAAAGTCTTCTTAAACTGGTTTCATGAATATGAGTTCAGTGTTTTTCAGTGGCCTAGTCACCGGATCTGAATCCAATAGAAAACCTTTAAGATTTGGTAGAACGGGGGATTCACAGCACGAAAGTGCACCTGAAAAATCTGCAGGATTTGCGTGATGTAATCATGTTAAAATGGACTAGAATCTCAAAGGAATGTTTCCAACATCTTGTGGAGTCCATGTCACAAATAAGTGAGACTGCTTTGGGAGCAAAGGGAAGCCCTACTCAGTATTAGTATAGTGTTCAGTGAGACAATATCCTTTATACTATTGGTCATTTCCGTGGGTGTAACAATGGTGTGGAGTGCAAATCACGTAAAGCAAGACAGACAGGGGGCACCTGGATTTGAACCAGGGATCTTGATCTGCAGTCAAATGCTCTACCACTGAGCTATACCCCCATGGCAAATTGCACTTAATGGACATCAGCTGCTTTTTAATGGGACATCATTGTAAAGCAACTTTTTATGGTGCCATACTGATATAGTGTTATATGCAAAAAATATGATTTATTGTTTTGGTGATTTAATGTTGGAAACTGTAAAGCAGTTAAGGATGACTTACTCACACAAGTCAGACTGGGTGCATGGATCTGAACTGGGGACCTCCTGAGCTTTTTACAGGATATTTTATTGTAATGCAATTAAAGCCAACGATAATCATGTCACAGTTACTGGTACCTCAATGCAGACAAGAGCCAAACAGAGGGGAAACGGATTTGAACCCGAACCTCTTGATCTGCATTAAAGTGCCCTACCACTCAACAATGCCCATCTGATGCCTTTTCACAGGAGATCAATAACGTTAACACAACTAAAAAGAGGCACTGAACATATCACGGCTTTGCAGGCATGGTACCATACTTCCACGATGCTATGATGATATACACTCACTGAACACTTTATTAAGAACACTTGTACACCTACACAGTCATGCAATTATCTAATCAGCCGACCGTGTGTCAGCAGTGCTATGCATAAAATCATGTAGATACGGGCCAGCAGCTTCGGGTAATGTTCACATCGACCACCAGAATGGGAAAAATGTATGGGTTTTGACCGTGGCGTGATCTGAATCCAGTAGAAAACATCCAGTAGGGATGTGGTAGAACCGGGATTCACAACATGAAAGTGCACCTGAAAAATCTGCAGGAATTGCGTGATGTAATCTTGACAACATGGACCAGAATCTCAAAGGAATGTTTCCAACATTGTTTGGAGTCCATGCCATGAATAACTGAGGCTGTTTTGAGAGCAAAGAGAGGCCCTACCCAGTATTAGTATACAGGTGCATCTCAAAAAATTTGAATACAGTGGAAAAATGATCTTTTTTTGTAATTTAGTTCAAAAAGTGGAACTTTCATATACTCTAGATTCATTACACATAAAATTAAATATTTCAAGCCTTTTTTTTATTTCAATCTTGAACATTAAGGCTTACAGCTCATGGAAATGAGATACTGGAAAATTCCAGTATCTCAAAAATATTAGTATTTATTAAAATTTATAATACAGCAATGTCGACCTGAGAAGAGCTCTAATCAGCTAATTAACTCAAAACACATTTTTGCTCAAAACACCGTTGCTTGGTGGTCCAAAGTCCTCTTTTCAGATGAAAGTAAATTTTGCATTCAATTTGGAAATCAAAGTCCCAGAGTCTGGAGGAAGAGTGGAGAGTCACAGAATCCAAGTTGCTTGAAGTCCAGTGTGAAGTTTCCACAGTCAGTGATGATTTGGGGTGCCATGTCATCTGCTGGTGTTGGTCCACTGTGTTTTCTCAACTTGAGAGTCAATGCAGCGTCTACCAGGAGATTTTAGAGCACTTCATGCTTCCATCTACTGACAAGCTTTATGGAGATGCTGATTTCCTTTTCCAGCAAGACTTGGCACCTGCCCACAGTGTCAAAACTACTAGTAACTGGTTTGCTGACCATGTTATTACTGTGCTTGATTGGCCAGCCAACTCACCTGACCTGAATTTTGTCAAGAGGAAGATAAGAGAGACCAGACCCAACAATAGAGACGAGCTGAAGGCCGCTATCAAAGCAACCTGGGCTTCCATAACACCTCAGCAGTGCCACAGGCTGATTGCCTCCATGCCACGCTGCATTGATGCAGTAATTCATGCAAAAGGAGCCCCGGCCAAGTACTGAGTGCATAAATGAACATATTTTTCAGAAGGTCGACATTTCTGTATTATAAATTCTTTATTCTAATATTTTGAGATACTGGATTTCCATGAGCTGTAAGCCGTAATCATCAATATTAAAACAAAAAAGGCTTGATATATTTCATATTAAGTGTAATGAATCTAGAATATATGAAAGTTCCACTTTTGAATTAAATTACGGAAAAAATGAACTTTTCCATGATATTCTAATGTTCTGAGATGCACATGTAGTGTTCCTAATAAAGTGTCCAGTGAGTGTAAAGACAATATCCTTTATACCAGGGGTGGATTTAGTAATTTGGCAAAATATATGAATGGGGCCCTATTCAGTGTTTTAACATCGATAATGAAATTTTCAGCATATGTTATTTATGCATTAATAATTAAAATATATATAATTAGCATTTTTAGGGGGCCCTTGGCTTCTGGTGGCCCAAGTCGGTTGCCTACCTTTGCATAACGCTAAGTCCGCCCTGCACTCAGTTAAGCCCCAATGAAAATGCATTATCAAACGATACTTCATGCGTTTCTAACTGGACATCATTTTAACACAATTAAATCTCGCACTTGTCAGAAGCCAAGGGCCCCCTAAAAATGCAAGTTATATATATTTTAATTATTAATGCTAAACAACACATCCCAGGGCCCCCAGATCACTAAATCCACCCGTCTCCATCATCTATTACAGTGCAACAGTGATAAGGTGCATAACACTTAGGCTACAGAAAAAGGCATAGCAAATAGGACCAGCCTACATCCTGACTGGTAAACCAAATTTGATTGGATGCCTCTTGGTTGTTATTATCTGTTTAGCACATGGCTCTGTCCAGGAAGTCAGATAGTCACTTCCTTCTCATTTTTACCTTAAGCATGATTTTCAACTGAATTAGTTCCATTCGCTATCTTAGCATCAGTATATGACCAGGCAAAGGTGATGCTTGCTATTAACAAAGCTCATAAAGTCTGTAGAAAAGACTTTTGCCTGTAATTGCACTCACAACTGATGATTAGTAATCTCCTCGTCCATAGATTTCAAGCTTGGAATATTTTGTTGCTTCTAACTACACAAAAGGACTGTGAGTGGATGGTGGACAAATTAGTTATATTATTAAATAAAATAAAAAGAGAATATATTTCCTTTTTTTCATTGCCTCTTTATTTCACACGGTTGCAGCTATTATCCTGTGGAAGGATAAAGGTTAAAAAGAGTGCATATTACATGTCTAGGGAATCATCAAAGGAAGTGAATAAAATGTAGCCTCGATAGAATCTACTGTATGTTCTCATTATCTCTATTTCTTTATCTTTTGTCTAACTCACAAGCACACAAACAAACGGTTCTCAACTAAGTAATGTGCTCCATTGCAGACAGTGCAAAGTTACAAAGTTACAAAGAAAAAGCCCTAGATATCATCGTCGTCCGAATTAAAGAAAGGACAGCAGAATCTTCTTGCATTGTGATGGCGTTTAGGACGATGAAGAGACCATCGGTATGGAAAGAAGGGGAGTAAAGTGTGTGAATGTTCTGAGCTGTCATTTTTCATAAAGGTGTTCCTCTTCCTCCAGCTTCATTTGATAAAACCAGCCGTTTTCCTTCTCTCTCCGGGGGCCGAACGTCATCATCCAAGTTTCCTCCTGAAACTGTAACCACAAGAGGTCATATTGTTGCAGCACAGTCATTATATTTATCAATAAACAATTTCCCTCATTAGTCAATAAAATACTGTCTCTCTGGATTTAAAAAAAAAACAATCTTCACCAAATTCATCATCAACATATTGTAATATTGTATGAACACAGCAGAATAAGCAAAAATGACTACATTTTAAAATGTTGGGCTAAGAGACATGCTATTATTTAATTCTTACAGCAATAACAATATTTACTGGGTTTCTAAATTCTTCAATACCTTCCAAACGTATAACTAAGCTTTTCTAAATGTAATATGAACAGATTATGTAAAATCACTGAAGGAAGCCATCGACCGATGGCTTCCTTCAGTGATTTTACATAATCTGTTCATATTACATAAGAAACAATTAATTTCCTGCAGTAGCAGCATAAAACAGGATAAAAAAAAAAAATGAATAAACCAACACCAATCATACAATTATATGAACATAATACAATGAAGTACACTTAGCAACACTTATTTCAAACAAATGTTCTGTGTTCTTAAGGATATAACGAGTATTAAAGGGTGAATGCGAGCAAACACAATATTATATTATTGTGCAATATCATAATAATAATTCATTCCCAAATATTTATATGTTTATATATATGTTTATATATTTATATGTTTTGCGTAATTGGTTATATCTGCCATATGAAAGTAAGTCATCTAAAACAACCACTAAACGTTTTATTATTAAGCTACTGTGGTTTATTACCACGTCAGAGAAGATGGCTGATAGATAGACATATAGAATGATAGAATGATGGATGGATAAAGCGCAGAATCGACATGTAGCGCAATATAATATATAGATATTATAGATATTTTATCTATAACGCGGACGTTTAGCGGTCTCTTCGTGCAAAAAAGCACGCCAGGTTTAGATGCAAAATTAAAAACGTGTCCAGTAAATATGAATATGGCCTACCCTTTGCCTGGGAGATTCGCTGGGAGGCGCAATCCGTGCGTAATCCATCACGGTGCTCCATGAATGCAACTGCGCGTGCATCAGAGCATGTAGATGATGTAAGAGAGAAAAACGAGACCGATGATCGCGAAGAACATCAGCACCAAGATGTCCACCATGGTGTTCTCGTCGGAGAAAACGAATACAGTCCTGGCGAGCTGTTTGTTGACAAACCCCGGACATCTGAGATTTCAGTCGAGAGGTGATTTCCGGTGTAGCCCGGTACAGAGCATCCCCCCCTCTGTCTCCCCACTTAACGGCACTGTGGGAGTCAAACTACGTAAGCTACTCCTACTGATGCTTCAAATGTATGATCATAACACTAAGTTCATACATATTTAAAAAACAAACAAACAAACAAACAAACAAAAACAGAATATGTATATAAAAGTCATTAAAAATTTACAGACATTGGTCAATCTTTTCTTATGTTAACATTATTCATTACTTGGAGGCATAGCATTGTATTTCTTCAACTCATTACTAGCTACCATTAGCTGATGATATTGAATTTGTAACACTAGCGTACTTAAGAATACAGCCTATATAGTATGATGTTAGCTATGACTTTTTTTGTAGCTTGCTAGATAACAAACAAATATTGCAGTGGTGTATGACATTTATGTCTGGTGGGGATTCTACACAGGCCAGATAAGGGAAGCCATATTATGTCATCTTCTATAGATGTGTATTAGTATTTTACCCCACCCTAGACTGCCACCCCAATAAAGTAGTTGTGTCTAAACTCTCTACCCCAGTGTAAATCGTCTGGCTTTGCCCGTGGCTACAAATACCAGACCTTTACCTGCTTAAAAGTCAATGTGTATACATACTGGAGTACAATATAGCACATTTGGAAAAGAAAATCAGTTTAAAATATTAATGAATAAAAATATAAATATGAATGAGGATTAAAGTTTTTTTTTTTTTAAATATTGGTGAAAACAAAGACTGCATTTGTGATGCATTATACACACTCCTATCTGCACATTGGTGATTTAAGAGTGGACAGCCTGACTGCGCTGAATGAAATGGCAGATAACGACACAGTCTGCTAAACTCCATAGGGCAAGCCATCTATCTTTCAAATAAATAGATCAGTATCTGTTGCATTCACAATCACAACACAATGACCAGACAAGATCTTGAAAGATTCTTTTAGTGGTCCAGAAAAGCAGTTAAACATGGGGTTGAATACTTGAGTGGGAACAGAGGAGCCCAGTGTGGTAGCAAAAAGCATACTTACAAATTGACACACCATGTCACCTGAACGGACACAAAAAAGAAAAAAAAAAAGAAGGCCTAGGATGTATGTGTTATGTTTCAATAATTGAAAAGGGAGCTTGAGACATAAAATGTATATATGACTGAGGCACAGACAGCCACAATTCAGTGTCATGTGTGGTGTTCCATGGCTGCATGCCTGTATCATCTTATGATCAAGTTTTTTGGAATGCAACCTGCACTTCCCTCTGATATACTATTTGTTCCACATAAGCTTTACCTAACAGTAGACTTCCACTTTAACCACCTAATGCTTCTCTTAAGGGTTTGATATGGAGTCAAGTTTTGGTTATGTTAGCCTACTATTAAATGCTACTAGATATTTAAAACAAACAAACAAAAAAAAAAACACTAAAATAATGACTATTCTGAGGTAAATCTATGGTATAGATGGTATAGGAAACATATAAAAAGAGTTGGTCAGATCCATACATCTTAACTTAAAATGTTAGGCCATCCATGTCTACAATCTCAATTAAGGGTGCATACAGAGACTCAGCATTATGAATTACTAGCAGATTAAATCTTTTGTTGTTAGTGTTTGATCACTGTTTCAAAGTTCAATCATCTGAGCTGCAATAAAAGTAAAGTAGTACTGTACGCTATACGGCCAAAGCTTTGCGGACACCTGACCATCACACCCATGTGCTTTTTGAGCATCCCATTCCAGATTTAGTCCCCCTTTTCTCTTATAATAACCTCAACTCTTCTGAGTAGGCTTTCCATTAGATTTTGGAGCATGGCTGTGGGGATTTGCCCATTCAGCCACGAGAGCATTAATGAGATCAGGTACTGATGTCGGGCAAGAGGGCCTGGGATTGCAGTCTGCATTCCAGTTTATCCCAAAGGTGTTCAGTGGGGTTGAGTTCAGGGCTCTGTGCAGAACACTCGAGTTCTTCCACTCCAACCTTGGCAAACCATGTGTTCATGGAGCTCACTTTGTGCACAGGGGCATTGTCATGCTGAAATATGTTTGGGCCTCTTAGTTCCAGTGAAGGTAAATCCTAAAGCTATAACATACAAAGACATTCTAGACAAGTGTGTGCTTCCAACTTTGTGGCAACAGTTTGGTGAAGAACCACATATGGGTGTGAAGGTCAGGTGTCCACAAACGTTTGGCCACATAGTGTCCATTTGAGATGTTACGTAGTAGTGTGTATCTCTACATAGTTTGTTCTGTAGCAAACTCTTTACTGGAAAATAAGCCTGTTCTGGTACACATGTATATAAGAACAGTAATTAATGGCATTTTCACAATTATAATCGGCATGAGCAAAGGCTTCATGACCAGATTGGAAGAATTTTGCATTCAAGTTTCAAACAGGTTTCATATCATGTCAACTCACTTGATCTCTGTAAACATGTACATAGCTTAATGTACAATGTACGATGTACAAAGGATCACTAGATCCAGACAGGCTGGTATGGGGCTCAGTTGAGCTTTTTATCATGAAACACAGTGATTTATAATCCAGGTAGAGTCAATGCTTCATGGAAGTTTACAATTCAAAATAAATTTAGAAGCACACAATTTGTATAGGATGTCTTTGTATGCTGTAGCATTAAGATTTCCCTTCACTAGAACTAAGGGCCAGGCCCAAACATGTTCCAGCATGACAATGCCCATGTGCAGAAAGTGAGAATCATGAAAATGGTTTGCCAAGGTTGGAGTGGAAGAACTCTAGTGGCATGCACAGAGTTCTGATCTCAACTGCAATGAGCACATTTGAGATGAATTGGAATGACAAGTGCACATCTGGCCTTCTCACCCGACATCAGTGCCCAACCTCCTGTGCTCTTGCAGCTGAATGAGCACAAATCCTCACAGTTCCAAAATCTAGTTGAAAGCCTTCCGAGAAGAGTGGAGGCAGTTATAGCAGCAAAGGGGGAACAAATCAATATTAATGGCCCATGGTTTTGGAATGGGATGTTTAGTACTTCAGTGTCCACATATTGTTGTCTTGCGGTGCAAAGCTGATCCTCAAGTTCTTTTTAAGGAGTTATTGGATAATAAACATGCATGGAAAACTGTACATACATATGCATCATAGAATAACTGAATAACCGTGCTGTGGTAAAAAATAATAAAAATTGAGCATCTAGCAATATTACATGGCCATGGACTTATTTTACATTACCCTGACTGAGTGCCATTTCAACAGCCATTTATTCAACTGGACCAATCAGTGTGTTCTGAAGGTGGCAAAAAGGCATGCACAAGTACAGGCCATAAATTGAAGAAACAAGCTTGAGACGAACATGTACGTACTATGAAACATCAGAATGAAACCGGAGACTGGAACAAGGGGAAAAACACGTAACACTGAGAATGGTTTTCATTTAGTTAAAGGCTGGCTGTTCTACATTAGTTAATTAAGGAAGACTAGATTTGAGAAGCAACAGAACACATACAGAAAAGTTAACACTTTGAACTGTTCTTATTTAAGGTAATGAGACAAGCTGCTTTATCTTTACAAGCAAAGATCACATTCAACATCTGACCATGTGAAATAAAAAAAAGTTCATGTTAGATCCTTTTTTTTGTTTGTTTTGAACATATATGTTGGATCTCTCATGTGACATTCAGTGTAGTTTGCACACTATAAGCAGCAAAATAAGGTTTGTTCTTATTTCTAAATAGGGTGCAGTATGATATGTTATGTTTAAAAGCTCAGAATATTGTCTCTAGTGACAAACTGGCCTGTCTTGATATACAAATAGATCTGTTTTATTCCACTGATATTGATTAACTGACATTACAAATCCGGCTCATACAATACGAACAAGGTAATGAGAATAAGCAAAGGATGAAAGGGGAAAAAAACATTAACTTCATAAAGAATAGTGCAGAGATACATGCTGAGATACATTATCATATAATGCACATGGAATGTTCCTGAACACAACTAAAAGAAATAGTTAAAACATATATAGTTCTTAGGCACAGATTTAGCTTAGTCTATGACTCTAAAGCATTTTTCACAAAGAAGTTAACAGTGATATTTAGTCCAGGACTAGGCTTAATCGGTGTCAAGACAAAAAACCCCACTAAAATGGTCCACAGAATTGTGCTTCCTCCTTCCCTCTCACTGGTTCTCCATTTCTGCTCTCAGGTAAATGGTGAGTGCTATGGATCTACTTTTTGCTTTTATGAACAGTAGAGAACACTGTTTTACCTTTACACAGTAAGTGTGTGCAGCAACAAAAAAAAGAGACTACAACATATATGTTTTATATGAAAGCACAGAGATGAAGTGTTACACATGAAGGAGATGATGAAAACACTGCCTTGTGAGCAGGGTCACCAGTCACACTACACCCATACACAAACCGATGCCACAGTAAGAGGATCTTTTTATATACACATGTATTCCAGTTTCACTACAATACCCATGAGGTCTGATGGATACGCTTTAAGACTCAGTGGAACAAATGGAATGATCAGAAGTCTCATGTTCAAGCATCATTACAACTGCACAACCATTGAGATGCCACGTGGGCTAGAATGATAGCTACAACTAGCGACAGGCTGCAAAAAGGTCAGGAAAAGAAAAAGGTTCTCATTGTCATGGCAAGTGTGGAATGATTGACATGGCTAGGGCTGTCTGTTCATGAAGTGCTATAAAGCAGCCTTGAAAAAATTCAGAGGTCTGTTTGGGTGTGAATGTGTGTCATTAAGACAAGTTAAGTGCCACTTGTGACAGCACCTCTCCAAGACTGAAAAAAGACAAGGTAGACAGTAAGACAGCAAGAACTAAGAGGGAGCAGAGAGAAACAGAGCAGGTAGAGCAAGACATGGGTATACACAATGTGTATGTATGTCTACACTATATAAGTGTGTGAGTGCATTTTTGTATGCATGTGTTTTGCATGAGTTATCGGCATGGGCGCATTAATAAGAAAGCACAAACAAGGAAAAGAAAATAGCTCTTAAAATATGGAATGGCACTGGGCCTCCTGTTATCCATTTCTCTCTAACTCTCTCATTCCCTTTCTCTCCATCTCCTTCTATCCCTTTCTTGTTTACTTTCTCATATGGCCTCCACATAGTTAGCAGGCAGCATGCCCTGCTGACCAGTACGCTCCACTCTTCCATACATCCATCCTTCATCGATTGGCTGCACATCCACAATCACATCTCCGTCGAGGAACGACACTTCATCCTCATCGGCCGCGGCATAGTCATACACTGCCCGGTAACGTTTCTGAAAACAGGCAAATGCAGATATATTAGGCAAAATAATGAGAGAAGCAGAGAAACAGGAATAGTCCAGTAGTTGTTCATGGGAGGAAACCCATACAGACACAGTGACAATACAATAGCAATATAATACAACCTACAAGAATATCCTCAATATACACTCACAAACCACTTTATTAGGAAAACCTGTACACCTGCTCGTTCATGCAATTAACCTGGGTAATGCAAGTCATGCAGACATAGGTCAGGAGCTTCGGTTAATATTTACATCAAACATTAGAATAGGGAAAAAAAAAGTCATTCAGTGACTTTAAGGATGGCATCGTTGTTGGGACCAGACGGAATGGTTTGAGCATGTCAGAATATCTCCAGGGATTGTCAACAGTCTCTAGAGCAGGGGTGTCCAATCTTATCTGCAAAGGGCCAGTGTGGCTGCAGGTTTTCATACCAATCAAGCAGGAGCCACACCAGATTACACCTGTTTAATCAGTTGATTTTGGCTTTCAACAGACACTGGTGTGGCTTCTGCTTGGTTAGAATGAAAACCTGCACCCAAAACCTGAGTGGCAGTTCTGCGGGTGGAAATGTTGATGTGAGAGGTCAGAGGAGAATAACCACACAGGAAGCCAAATAGCCACTCTTTACAACTGTGGTGACAGAGTGGAACCACATCAGGTTTCACTCCTGACAGTCAAGAACAGGAATCTGAGGCTACAGTACAGGTTCACCGAAACTGGTCACCGTGGGTGTAAAGAGGTTAATCGAGTTACCATAGACTTCCTGTTAGCTCAAACCACGCTGGCAATTCTTCTCTGACCTCTCATATTAACGATTACACCCATAGAACTGCTGGTCACTGGATATTCTTTGTTTTTCGCACCATACTGTGTAATCTCTAGAGACCATTGTGCATGAAAATCCTAAGGTGGTCAAGGTCTTTGACATCACATTTTACCCCTATTCTGATGCTTGATTTGAACATTAACTGAAGCTATCGACCTGTATCTGCATGATTTTACACACTGCACTGCTGGCACATGATTGGCTGACTGAACAATATTAAAGCAGTCGATGATTTTATTATTTCGACTCGGATTTTATTTTTGGGTTTCTACTCAAAGACCATTAAAAACCTCACAAGAAATACGAAGATGATGAAGCAAATTAGAGCCAGACAATATGAAAAGTCTGATGGCAGAACTGGTGGAAAATGCTGCCTTAATGGTGCATTGCTATTGTGATCCTAACGTGGAATGGGGAACTTTTTAGGCCATGAGCAGAATAAAGAAAAGCACCGGTATTCATGCTGAATCATTTAGAGAACTAAACTACTGTGTCTGATCAGTAGAGATATTGAAAGCGTTCCAAAGACCTTTTGTGAGAGGGAAAAACAGTGTTGGTGTTTGTGCATGTGTGTAATACATTACCCCAGAGCTGGGCGGAGGAGCTGCAGCAGCTTGGCGCACCGGTTCTGGCTCATAGTGATAGTTCTGCGATGCAGCTGGGGGTTGATATGCTGGGAAAAAAAGCAAAGAAAGAGAGACAGAGAGAAAGCAGAGTGTGTAACAGTTTGTAGTGTCCTAGCAATGAACACCACGTTAAACACCAACTAAAAGCACAAACATTCCAATTTGTGGCGGCTGTGGTTGGTAAGTATGAAGGGGTGTGCATACCTGGAGTTGTGTTTTGTTGCGGAGGTGGATGGTGAACTTCTCCTCCCATTTTACTCTTCTCAAAATCCTCATGATATTTAATCTACAATACACATACACATGCATGCATATGAACAGCACCGGAATAAGTGATGTACACTGTCTAACTGCAGTATATACTTAGTATGTTACTTTTTACTATTTTACCAAGACAAAGATGCTGTTAAAAGATCTTTACATGTCACCATAATCCTGGAAAAGGGAGGCCAAGATCTATATTTAAGTCTATTTAGGGCATGAACTATAGTTAATGATTTATTAACCACCAGATTACTCAGAACATAGAGATGAATGGAAGCTTTCAAAGTTGTGCTGCGTTAATATTCACCCATTTAATTACCAGTTCACAGCAAGAAGCTATGATTAGCCATCAGTATGATTTCAGGTTTTTCATGTACTATTTGCATGTACAACTGGAACTGCTGATAACAAGCTTAATATATTGAACAAATGTTAAAGAACCATTACAGGCATACTCTAAAACAGCTGGTCATAATCTGCACTTTGTGCACTAATGTTGGATAAAGTATCCGTTCTAGAGAACATGATATATTTGCTGCTCCTATATTGTTCAATAGGTGACTCATATCCCTGTTTCAGCTGACCTTTCGCTTTCTCAAATGACAAAGCAAAGTACCGCAGAAAGCAGGTGTAAGATGTTGAATACATTTCTATAAACTGTGGTTTAAAAGTGGTTTTATAATCCCTAGTTGTTTTCCCTCAAGAAAGTAGGAAGTAACAAAATGGTCAAATATTTTTGACCCTTTCTGCTAGACACCATTTTGGCTAAACTTCTGACAAAGAAAGGTTAAACGGTGAATTCACTGCTTTGCGAGTTTAGTTAAACTCGAACCTTAAAACCTCACACTGGAGGAGACTATGTGTAGCCTTTGACCTACGTTGCTGATCTGGTCTTGTGTTTTCTTAATTCTCTGCATCTCTGGCGTGTCAGCTACAACACTGAAGCCTTTTCCTTTGCTCTTCTCAAACTCCTCCTTGTAGAGCACCTGCAATGTACACAAATAAAAAGCATTAGAATAAGAAACAGACTGTGTGTTTGTGTGTGGTTTTTAAAAAAAATCTTTTCTGAAAAACCCAGGAAAGTCAAAAATTATGTTAGGTTAAAAAAGTTTCTAAAATACAATCACACTGACAGCTTATTTATTTAACAGAGAGATTTCTGAAAGGTCTTTGATGTGGATATATCCAGGAATTGTATGGAAAATCATAGGTTTAATGATTTGTACTGAAGCTGAAACATTATGATTAACCACAGAAAAAGCTAAATCTTGATAAAAAAAAAATAAATGCAGAAAATACAAACAGGTGACAAATTAAAGGAAACAACACCACCACGTTTTACTAAGGTGTTGGCACACCAGAACAGCTTCAATGTCCCTTGGCATAAATTATACGTGTCTCTGGAATTGTACTGCAATTTTATGTTAAATTATAATTTTTTATGTTAAATCAATCATGCAAATGTTAAATACTAAACATTTTAGGTGAGGTGGCTAACCCTGTTACAATCGAGAGAGAGTTTGACCTGAATTTTTTGTTATTTCAAACAAACATTCTTTGTTATTTCTAAGAATTGTGATGGCTATTGATCAAATACATCGCACCCATAATATGTGTAAAAAATACAGTACTGTGCAAAAGTTTTAGGCACATGCAAAGAAATGCTGTAGCAAAAGATGCCTTAAAAATAATGAAATTAAATGTTTCTACATTAAAAATAAAAATAAAAATAGTAGTCTCCGGTACAATTAGTGCAGTTTTATAAGGAAATGAGCTGGTAAGTTTTATTGAGCATCTTGCAGAACCAGCCACAGTTCTTCTGGAGACTTTGACTTTCGCACTCGCTTCTTATTTTTGCAGCAAAACCCAGCAGCCTTCATTGTGTTTTTTTGTCTGAAAAGTGTCTATAAAAGTTTGTACTAAAAAAAAAAATAGAGTGCCTAAAACTTTTGCACAGTACTATATATACAGAGAAAACACTTGGACATGACACCCTCTCCCTACCCTCTTAGATCCCCCATCCGAGTATATGTCAGATCAGTAGGAAACACTGCACATATTTCAGTAACAAGCACTGACTAAAAGAATCACACACTTAGCTAGTGATCACACATTTTGAGCAGTGATAGTTCCAGCCAGCGTTCCTTCTCATTTTAAGTCTGCCTAATTAAAGGGTTTGAAATCAAAAATAGGCCCTGGCATTTATGACACAGACTAGGCTAAACAAAGGATGAGAATTGAATCATTTACATAGTCTACATTTACCCAAACTAATTTTGGTGTTGGGAGGACTATGGCTATTACACTAACAGACTAATAGCATAGAAAGAATAAAGAATATTAATAAATTCCTGATGGACAGAAATGAATGTTAAACAGAATAAATAACAATGTGAATGACTGCAACAAATAACAAGCAGACGTCAACGAGACCACAGAGTTAGGGAGAGAGTAAATATAGCTATACAGGACCTGGAAGTGGTTATGTGGACAGGGGAATCATAGGAATATGAGGGTTCATGGTAATACGAGGTACTATTTCCATCCCTATTCATATCCTATACTCAACTACCCAAAATATGGATTAAGTGGTTTGAAATTTGTGTACTTTAATTTTTTCAACACTGAAATTATTAAACTAGTGAAAAATGTCCCCATAAAAATAAGAAAACGTGACAAACTTGATATTGTGCTTTGTAACAAACATGTACCTTGCATGTGGAACAAAATAAGACAAAAGGTGTCTTTCTGGATACTAAGGTTAAGGCATTACTTCATTTATGTCAATACACAAACACTCCAAATATATAGTAAACACACTGACCTAATACAGTAAAATTACTGTTTGTATCTATCTGAGTGTTTGAGTCTGACAGAGAGAAGCAGGAAGATAGTGAGAGTGAAACCCTGATTCAGCATTAACAATGCTGAGCACAGACAGCAAAGAGAAAGACCCGATATAAGGAATGATTGGATTTGAAACATCTTTTTTAGAATAGTCTGATTCTGGCTGAAGTCCAAATGTATGTGACTGAATCTGTATGCATCACTAGAATACAGGGAAGAGAGAAAGAGTATGTATGTTTGTTTGTTTGTTTGTGTGTGTGTGTGTGTATATGTGTGTGTCTGTGTGTGTGTGTGTGTTACCTGGCTCTGCATCTTGCTCTGCTGTTTCAGGCGTAGGTTTTCTGGAGTGTCAGCAACACTCGTGAATGACGTTTTCGGGTAGTGTCTGTAACACACACCTCGGAATTAGCAATCACTGCAAACTTGTAACTGCACTTCCAGTCCCAATCAAACATTTCAGGAAACAACTGAAATCAGCCTTAATATTTTCAAACTACCTAAATTTCTACTCAGCATAGAAACTAAAACAGTCAGTGGGTTAGGATTGTTAAAAAGAATGCATTTGTACTTAGATGTACTTTGGGAAATTTAATTAGTAAGGCATAGGCCAAGTGCTGGAGACCCATAGGACTGTCACCAGGAAGCATCTATTGCATCTGAATGGATGTTTAAAAAATACCAAAAATACCAAAATACCGAACTGATTACTTTTAACGATGGAGAAGCCTTGGTGACACATAAACACGGAACTGCATTCTCGATTAGTCTCAGGTAACAAGACATTTCAGCACTGAACAGCCCCAAGTTAGAAGACAGAATACTCCAGTTAAAAGTGTCCGTCACATAGAGTAAAGGTGAACTTGCACAAATTCCACTCTCATTAAAATGAATACACATTAACCAGTTTTTCCTCGCCAAGTCACGGATGGAAAGGGGAATAATGTACAGGAAACCATATAACCAAAAAACACACCAACACACCATGTTTGCTGCTAACAACCTGATACTATAGACCAAGATCCATCCCTGTGGGTGGGGCACATACATGCTAGAAAGCATTTAATTGGACAGATACAAGACTAGAACAGGATGCATCACCAAAAAAAAAAAAAAAAAACAGTTAAGGTTGATTTATACTTGTTTTTAACTAAGTATACGCAAAATGGGTACCGTGGGTATCCTGCGGTCATTTGATGCGTCAATTGTGCATGTCCTCAGAAATTAATGCATCGTCTCAGTGTGGTGCATTAATCAACATAAATAGTGGGGGCAGTATAGCACCATGTGACACTGTGACTGCAACCGACAAAACAAAGCAATGTTGTGCGTCATATTGCATACTTGTGTATTATTTTATATCATTATTGACTACTAACACTAACTGGTTTTCCAATTCCTATTAGTGTTTGAATTTTAAAAACCTCTTAAAACTACCTTAAGGTCTGTTTTGAGTACCAGTCTTCTGGATTTTCTAGATAAAGTAAATATTTACTAATCTAGAAAATGTACAGTGAGGGTTTTTGATTTGAGACGCAGATCAGAGAACAGACAACAATCACACAGATGGCAGAAATTTTCAACGAGAGACGAAACTCGTCAGAGCGTTTAACATCGGTGTGCATGAATCTGCTAAACATTACAGTTCGACTTGGAAACCTGACTGACAGGGATGTTTTGGATCTGAATGGTGCTTTTAATACTTCAGATTTAAATAAGATATGCAAATGAGTATATGAACAATGCTATTAAATTAAAACAAGAAAACGAGAATATCTCCAAAAATATTTTATTTGTACCTTTTTAGATATACTACTGTATTGGTGTCCATAACACAAAAAGCTCTGAAACACCAATTTCAAGAGCATTTTAACTTAAAATAAATTCCCAAAAAACATTATTAATCTTTTAATATGACCAAAATGACAAATATTCACAAACTGATTAAAGTACTTACTAGGCCACTATGAGTGGTGGAATTTACATGGTAATTTAAACTAACAAGTTTGTAAACTGGGAACTCGTACTGACAGTAACACTGACAATGACATTGCTGCCAGCTTGAACATAAGTGGTGCAATAAGTGTTTGACAGATGAAATGTAAATTAAAACTATATAAGAATTTAGTAAAAAAATATGTAGGCTTTCTAGACTATGGCTCTGTTCATTATACATGTGTCTGATTTGCCTGTCCGATATCTAGTGTGGGGAGAAATGGGGGTAATTCCTGAGCTATGAAGACTGAGGGTGTGTTTTAAATGAGTGTGTTTGTGTGCGTTTTGCCATATATCCATGTTGACACCACAAACAGGGAATCAGTCACTGTCTCACATGATTCTCAGACGATTTGTAGATACTTACGCATTGCAGTATGGTTTCTTATCAAAGCCTTTGTAGTTCTTCATGTTTAGAGTCATCTTGCATACCTCACAGCTGAAACATCCTTTATGCCAGAACTAAAAGAGAAAGAAAGTCAGAAAGTAAATATGTGAGCAATTGAAAGATGCTTAACGGCTTATTTAGCTAGATCACTGTATATTTCTTAATGCAAGTTGGATTTTATTGATCAAATTCCATAGCTGTATGGGTCAGCAGTTCTCTAATTCAGCATCTGATGTTCAGCGCATATCAGGAGAGTGCAACTTTACACCCCATTGTTCAGTACTGAATATACACTTAAATAATTGATTACTTTAAATAATTGATTTTGCCCAAATGAAGGTGAAAATATAAAGGTTTTGTATTTTTTCTGTATTTCATAATAAAAGTTCAATGAAATCAAAAATGCAAACTTCCCCAATTGCAACCAGACCAGGTGTCTTTAAATAATTAATTGTGATGTGGTGCAAACAGCATTCAAGCATTAACCTACTGTCATCTCTGAATATGTTCCTGTATTAAAAAAAAACTTAATAACTAAAAATACTCACTGCCCAGACAAGGACATGGAAATTAATTATTAAGAGGAAGAAGCAAGGAGTGACCAGGGCCAATCTTTTGTTAAAAAAACAAACCCTGAATCATATTGGGTGTTCAGTGGTTGTGCAGTGAATTATGTCACTTCTTGGGGAAGAATTACTGAACTGGACCCTGTATTATGGATACATCTAACTTATTTGCCTGCAAAAGCAACAAAAAGAGACAAAGGTGTCTGAAGTGTGTGCAGGTCAAAAGTTTGTTGGACTCTGACCTCTGAGTTTTCGAGTCACTGTTGACCTTGGGAGGGTTTAATGATAACAGACGACAACAAACAAACTACATTCCACTTCACTGCCCATTTATGCACGGTTAGCACACAGAGACATATAACTGTGTTTTTCTAGAAGTATGTACTAAGTGCATGTGTGTACTTGCACATATTGCAAAAAACATCACAATACTTAAGACGTTCTTGCGATACACAACATGAATCATTTTGTTTATGTTACAGCTACACCATTTGAAATAAATCTGTGACTAATAAACAAAACAAACAACCTCAGAAATGCAAGAGGGAAAATGTAACAAATAGTACAAAAACAGTGTATTAAGCATGTACAAATATTTCAGTGTTAATGCTTTTAAACTTAATAACCTGAGTTTGATAAAGCTGTCAAAATGGCATCAAAGTGCTGAGCAGAAATGAGTGTTATTAAGGACTACTACTTGCATTCCCACTGTTCAATAAAACAAGCACCAAATCCACACAACAAACAAATGAAGATCTGGTTAGGAGGTGATTCCTGATGGAAGTGGTGTGATTTGTATTGACCTTTTTAATAGGATATGATTTTTTAAATACATTTCTTCTGTTTTGTTTTACTGGAGTTTCTATGGCTGTTAAAAAAATCAAAATTTCTCATGTGTAGTACCTTAGAAACTCAAGTCACATTTCTTCAAAACATGTAAACCATGAAGCATGATATACCACCTGACATATCACACCTTAACCCCACTGAACATCTCTGGGATGAACCGGAATGCTGACTGTGCCCCAGGCCTGCTCGCCAGACATCAGTGCCTGACCTTACTAATGCTCTTGTGAGTGAATGGACAAATCCTGACAGCCACAAGCCAAAATCTAGTGGAAAGCCTCCTCAGAAGAGTGGAGGCGATTACAACAGTAGTGGGGGGGCTAAATCTAGAATAGGATGCTCAACAAGCACATATGAGTTTGATGGTCAGGTGTCCACAAACCTTTGGTTATATAGTGTACGTTCTTCACTCTAGGCAAGATTTAGAATTACAAATTAGCTGCGATGTCCAATCTTATCCGCAAATGATCTGTGTATATGCCATTTCTATACAATTATGAATGTTTTTTTTGATGTAATCTATGAGAAATTGTTCTATTGCTTACACCACACTATAAAAGAGCTACTCCTCCCCTGATCGTGGGCTCACTTCCTTGCTATAGTTGAAGTGATAACTCACTGCTGCTGTATTGGTGAAGTGTGCTCCCTCTGCAGAGGAAGAATGAACTTCTCTCCTTTTGATCTACAAGACTTTCTGCTGGTTTTTTTGGGGGGGGTATTCTCAAACAGGAGTAAGGGTTCAAGCTCAAGAGAAGCTGGTCTGGCATCCATGTCCATAATGTTACATGCAATTATGTTAACCCAGGAAGATTTCTTACCCTGTTCCTTGGCTGTCGAATGTGTTACGCAGCAATTGGAGATACGATTTTATGATGAGAAGATTAAAAATATGCCAGACCTTCACTTCTACACCAACTCCTACACTACCCACTGAGGAGTCCCCTTCTCCTTCACTGGCACATTTTTCTAATCTAGAAACAGAAGAGATCCTGCAGGTCATCTTGTCCTGCAATCATGCCACCTGCCCATTGGATCCAATCCCTCCCACAAGGCTCCAGACTATCTCACAAGACCTCCTCCCCTTCATCATGACCGTCATCAATGGCTTCATATCATCTGGTCATGTACTGACTGCATTAAAGAGAGCAAGGGATATCCCCTTCCTGAAGAAACACACTCTGGATCCCTCTGACATTAGCAACCACCGACCGGTATCACTTCTCTCTATTCCTTCTAAAATCCTTGAACGCACTATCTACAATCAACTGTCTCTCTATCTCTCACAGAACAACCTCCAAGATCCTACCCAGTCAGTCTTCAAAGCAGCACATTCCACAGAGACTGCCCTTTTGGCGGCCACTGAGAAGCTACATGCTGCTAGATCAGCCAAACTTTCATTAGTCCTCATCCTCCTCGACCTTTCAGCAGTGTTTGACACAGTCAACCACAAGACTCTCTTGTCCACCCTCATGAGTCTCGGAATTCATGGTGCAGCATGGCAGTGGTTTGCTTCCTATCTGGAAGGTCGCTCATACCAGGTGACGTGAAGGGGATCCACATCTGCTCCCCACAGACTCTGGTGTCTCACAAGGCTCAGTACTTGGTCCTCTTCTGTTCTCCCTCTATACTTGATCTACTGGTGAGGTCATATGGGTTTTCATACCATTGCTATGCGGAGGACACTCAACTCATCCTCTCCTTCCCTCCCTCAGATCCTCTTGTTTCTGCTCAGATCTCAGCATGCCTGGCAGACATCTCATCATGGATGGCAGCTCATCACCTGAAACTTAATCCCAGCAAAACTGAACTGCTGTTCATCCCAGGTGATTCACCACGTCAGGATCTTGTGATCTCCCTGGACAATTCTCTGATCCCACCTTCAGTTGCATGCAACCTTGTGGTAACCATGGACAATCAACTGTCCTTTTCCTCTCACGTTGCTAATCTGACACGCTCATGTCGATTTCTCCTTACAAAATCAGAAGGATTCGTCCATTTCTATCCATACAGGCCACTCAGGTGTTGGTTCAGTCTCTTGTCATTTTGAGACTGGACTACTGCAACTCACTCCTGCCAGGTTCTCCCACACCACCCCATTGTTACGTTCCCTCCACTGGCTTCCTGTAGCTGCCTGCATCAGATTAAAAACACTGATGCTTGCCTACAAAGCCAAAAATGGACCAGTACCCACTTACCTCAAATCACTTATCACACCCCGCACTGCACCACACTCCCTCCGATCCTCTAGCACCGCTAGACTGGTACCACCATCTCTCAGGGTACAAGGAAGACATGCATCAAGACTCTTCTCTGTTCTGGCATCTAGGTGGTGGAATGAACTTCCCCTAGATGTCCGAACAGCCGAGTCACTGGCGGTCTTCAAACGATGTCTAAAGACCTACCTCTTCCTAAAGTACTTAAATTAGCACTTTTCATTTAAAAATATATAAATAAATAAAAATTTGTTGTGTTGTCTGTGTGTTTTTCTTACTATATTGCCTCCCAACAAAGTTTTAAGACTGATGGTATTCTTAGTCCGTGAACCAGTATCTGGATGTATTTATTGATAGAGACTTCAAAGCACTTCTGTAAGTCGCTCTGGATAAGGGTGTCTGCCAAATGCCAGAAATGTAAAACTGTAAATGCTAACCACTGGTAAACTACAGGTCAATGAATCTCTTAGACTGAGCTAGTGACTGAAAGACCTTTTACGAAATCACAGTTAAAGGTCACTTGCAAAAGGTCTCAATCTGTCCTATACAGTTTCTTTATTTTGGTGAAGTTATTAACATCAAATGACACAATCAGACAGATGTTCAAGGCAGCTGAGGAGCCTAGAGTTCTATGATTTAAAATGATTTATTCAGAAAACTTATGCATCATTTAACCTCTGTAACACTATAGGTTGAGCAAAGTTTTCTGCAATATCTCCAGAATACTCCAGTCACACACACAAGGGAGGGTGGGGTCAGGTGTAACATTTTGGTCCTTTGATTTAATTTGATACCTTCTCTGATATTAACATTGAAGTTATTATTTTTTAAATAGTTAACAGTCAAATGGACCTACTATGAGAAAAAAAAAACAAAAAAAAAACACTGGAGCTTTAAGAATGTTTTACTCATAAGATTTACAAACTGTTACAAATGACCCCACTCTCTCCTACATATAAAAACCATTGTTTTAGTACAACAATGTGGTAAACAATTTGATTCTATAACTTTCAATAACAATAACAAGTCTCACACCTTCAAAATGGTGAGTCGAGCAAACTGACACAAAATAACCAATATGCAAAAGGCATTATAAATCCCTCCACTGCAAAACAGCCAACATGAGCAATTTGGCAAGCAATCTGCCTTACAAAGCATTGTGCCCTTGACTTAGAAAAAGCAGATAAAGCGCTGTAGAGCTTCCATAATTATGAATATGTTTGATCAAGAATTGAATTATGATGAACTTATTCTCCTGTGTACTGAGTCAGGAAGCTTGTGATACTGTATTTGCTGTTTCACAATTGCTGTCACAAGTGAACTGTCTAATTTTTATGTGGGTTTATTTTGAAGGAACATGATCAGATATCGGTGTTCAAAACAGAGAGACGTTAAACCCGCAAAATGCTGTAACCTTATGAATTGACACTGGTATGCATATGCACGCTGCATTCAGAGTCAATTTTTCCTTCTCCTCCCTGCCCCTTTACTTACAGCTTTTGGGACACTATTTTTTGGCTTCATAATGATACAGTCTGGGATTGTACAGTTATAATTAAAACTGCTTTAACTAACATTTTTGGGTGTGTTTTTTGGGGAGAGCTTATAACATTCATGCACAGACACAAGCAACTTGCCCCCTGAGCCCCAACTTGACAGCACTAAATGCTTTGTTTGCATTTTGGGTGTTCAATGACTTCAGTCTGTGTATGTATGGTTCCCCTCACCGCAATTTTTAGTTTATCAAACTGTCATTTTGGTATCAATAATCGTGATGCTATAAATGGTATTGGTATCAAAGACAAAACACTGGTATTGTGACAACCCTTGCGGTCACCTGCCTTATGCCACCTTTTCCAATTTTCAATTAAAACTTTCCTGAACACTTTCTCACTTTCTAGACGTTACAGAGTAATGCGAGTCCATGGGTTATTTAAGAAATGTTTTAGCCACACTAGTGTTTTTAGTCAATTTTTAGTCCGTTTTTAGTCAAAACTCCACAATGAAATGTGAAAATGACAGAAAATGGCATGCTGGGTATGAACACTGAGTGTCTGACCAATGACCTTTGGGCCATCTCCACCATTTTCGTTCATTTTGGCAACATGAACATAACATGATTTTTTTTTTTACATGCTACAGTGTGGCTTGTATACTATACACAGCAAATAAACCAGTAGGGAACAATGAGTTTCACGATTTTGGAACTGATGAAATCACATGACAATTATATGCCAATTATACATACTTTTGAAAAAGCTAATGTTTTCTGTGTTTGCATTAGTGTGGATGGAAAGGCAAAAAGACAAGAGAAGACATATTTTTTAAAAAACTTTTGCGTTTGTCCCATGTTCCCCAAGCAATGTAATACTTGTTCGTGCTTAAATAATCTCTTACGTCTTCTATATCACCACTGAGTGATCATATGTGGGAGGCTTTTTGCCTCTTTTAATGGCACTTTCTCCTTACGAGGCCCCAGTAGTCATGATTCATGATTACTCTGATTCATTGATTCATGATTAGTCATTCTGAAAGAAAGCAATAAAAATGGACTTTTTAAAGTCCATTAAACACATCACCTGGGGACTTTAGTGTATGTAAAAAAACAAAAAACAAAAAAACAAAAACAAAACACATGTACAGAAAACAAAACTGCAACAGAAAAGTTCATTCATTTTCAAAATAGGAAACTGAAAAGGGTTCAAACTACAACGACTACACAAATGTCTTCTGCTTAAGATATAATCACCTACATGATAAATGGATACAAAACCCTACTGAACAAAGGTTCCTGAAATATTATATTACTGGATCGAGACGTGACACCTTCTGTCTGCTGTATGTACACTTTTTTTAAATTTTTTTTTTAAACAATCATTTTTGTTAACCTACATGAAAAACTGTAGCATAGTATTAATGCTATTCTTTTATCTGTCAGAAATCTCATATATATATATATATATATATATATATATATATATATATATATATATATATATATATATATAGGACCGTCCTGTAGAATCATCTTATGTTTATTAACAGAGCAAAGCTGTGACTTGGCTACTTGACTGAAGGACACACAGCAGCAATTTGCACCCAAGCCATTTAGCTATAGTCTTTTTTTTTCTCTCCACACAATCAAACTATTGCAATGGCCTGCAACTGAGCTGGCTTTTCTTAATGTCCCTGAAAACCACTGATCTGTTTCCATATGCAAATAACCAAAGTGATCCAAAAAAGGAGCACGTGATTTATCTGTGGCAATGGTTATTTCTGGCAAGTGTGAGTACCAAAGGTATACCAAAGCTAACGATGCAAAGGCGGAAGATAAATCGGCCAGGTGTCTTGTAGGGAGTCGAAATCAATACAATCATGTGAAAGATTATAACTTCTTGAAGGGTTAGTCTTGAGGACTTCCGTTTTGTATTGAACTGAACTGCAGGGACTGTGTGACACGTCAGATTCCTCCTCTGCTGCTCAGCACAACGGAGGAGGCCGTGCACACACGCACGCACGCACGCGCGCGCGTACGCGCACACACACACACACACACGCACACACAGAGGCGCGCCCCCGCGCTAACATCCTCTGTTTAGCAAACACTTAGCTATTACTCAAATGACTTTTGCATTACTTTCCAAGAAAGGTAGCCGTAGATTTGTAATGGCAAATTAACTCGAGCAGCTACAAATGTTAATGAGGGGTAAACCGTGTGCCACTAACGTAGCTAGCTAGCATTCCCCGTTCACTGCGCGACCATAACAAGCTACATAGCCTTAGCTAGCTAACTAACTGGTTCCGTTTCCGTTCCAACCGAAATGCAACAAACCCCCCTAAAAGTAGAAATGCTGTTCATCAACATATAAAGATAAGCGAAAATATGTCATATTCACGCTAGCGAGTGTTAGCATTATACTTAGCCAACTACATTTTGGTTAGCTTACCTTGTCAAGACAATTCACTTTTTCCGTGGGATACACGACTCGGTTACATCTACTACACAGCGGATTCATTTTCAGACAATCTCAGAGCGACAGATGAGATGAAAATGATTAGAACAGAGACCAGACGTTAATGTTTCGTTGTTATATGCTAGAGATTCTGACAGGTATCTGAGCAAGAAATCCAGTGCAGGCGGCGGCTTGTGATGTTTTGCACCGCTGTCTGTCACCGAACGAGCAGACGCGCGCGGAAGCGCGGGCACGACAGTGCTCTATCCTGCGCACCGCGTTCCCGCGCATAGGAGACACGACGCGAGAGCGCGCTGTGATCTATAAAATAATACGTACAGGTAGTTGTCGCTTATATATTTACTATACTGTCTGAAAACTCAGCAGCTGCGTGACTCTAATCAAATGTATGAATAAGCCCCCTCTGTAAAACCACGTAGAATTTACGAATGATGTCTGAACTGATTTGCTTAAATCTTGTTTTAGAACTGGTTTTCCATCTTGGATAGCTAGCAGGATGTTTTTATATCACATTCGGAAGAAAATTATGAACACGTACGTAACAGTTTGTGAGAGAATAAACTTTCTAACTCAAATCAAACGTACAAAGTTTCAAGTTTCAGAAACTTACCTACTTGAGCGACGCTGGATATTAATCATGACCATAAAGCGCCGCATATAACTGCAAAACTATCACTGTCAAGAAAATAACAAAATAATACAAATATGAAATTATATGCGAACTATCAACTTTATCTAAAATTATAGCTCGTTAAATGGGGGTATAGCTCAGTGGTAGAGCATTTGACTGCAGATCAAGAGGTCCCCGGTTCAAATCCGGGTGCCCCCTCTTTTTTTTTCTTCTTTTTTTTTTTTTGTTGTTGCCAGATTTCCCAAATAGTCGCTTTCATTTAAAACCTTTAACACTAAAATATCAACACAGTGAGATTCTGAACAAATAAGAACCAAAAAGATTACTCACGTTACCACGTTGCTGTGCATAACAAATTTTATGTATAAGTTAATTAAAGAAGCAGTCATTTTTCCATCTTACAATTGCAGCTTTATTCTTAGTTATCTGATTAATATTAAGCTATTATATTGTGTAATTGTGTAATTGGTAGCAAGCTAGTGAACACTAGTTCACTATGTGGCCAAATGTTTTTGGACCTCTGACCATCACACCCATGTGCTTTTTGATCATCCCATCCCAGATATAGTCCCCCTTTGCTGTTATAATAACTTTCAATCTTTTGGGAAGGCTTTCAATTAGATTTTAGAGTGTGGCTGTGAGGATTTGTGTCCATTCAGCCACAAGAGCATTTGTGAGGCACTAATGTCAGTCGAGGAGGCCTGGGGCACAGTTAGCATTCCAGTTCATCCCAAAGGTGTTCAGTGGGGTTGAGGTCAGGGCTCTGTGCAGGTCACTCAAGTTCTTCCACTCCAACCTTGGCAAACCATGTGTTCATGGACCTTGCTTTTTGAACAGGGGCATTGTCATGCTGGAACATTTTTGGGCTCTATCCCTTAATTCCAGGGATTCGAAGGAACATTACAGTTTTCGAAGGAAAACTGTAATGTTTCAGCATACAAAGACATCCTATACAAATTATGCTTTCAATTTTTTGGCAGTTTGAAGAAGGCTCATATATGGTTGTGATGGTCAGGTGTCAACAAACATTTGGCCATATGTAAAGGGGGTTCTATGAACTTTGGCTAACCAGCAGGAATGGTGAAAATCATGCATGTTGAGAGATTCCAGCAAAGTCACAAAATGACATATGATACAGTATTTGTACTATAATGACCAGGAACCTTAGTGGTTATCCAGGGTTCATAAAACTATAGTTACATACAGACCTGCCAACCACCAGGTAAACTGAGAATCCAGTCCATGGGAACAGCACTCAGAGATGACCGCCACACTCACACCATTGGGAGAGCGATGCTATCCTTGTAGAACCTGGTGAAAGTACATGGTGATGCCCAGGTAGCAGAAGCAAAAGCTTCCAAGAGTGGCACCATGTGGAAGGGACACATCTCACAGAGTGGCATGTCACAGTTGGGGCTGGGCATCCAGTCTGTCTGAAGACTATGTTGATAATGTCTATCACCCAAAGGGTTAGCCTCTGCTTAGAATTTTAGGTTATGCATATAACCCCTGTTACCTGAGGGAGAGTAATGAGGTATAACACTGGGTTGCCAGCAGTCATAACTAGGTGAAGAAAGAATTCTGAACTGAAAGGAAACAGTAGTTATGAGGGCTATAGAGCTCAGGTGACTATCTAGATCACCATGCATCACCTACTTTGCATGCATGATTAGATATGTCTTCAGCCAGACACATGTATATACCACTGATATACCACTGGTATACCATACTATCTGTGTTATATCTTGGTACGCTCTCTCAGGGGAAATCGATTATATGCATAATCTAATGCTTTTTACCTATAGGTGGGACCCTGAGAAGCATCTCACTCAGAAGGAGGCTATACAGCATGGGTAGCATCAAGAGGACAGCTAAGGAGGAGAGCCAATACAAGAACTAACAGAGTGAGTCAAGTGAAATGACATCATGGCACCAAGCTTATCTACTTTAAAGCAGCTGCCATATAAACTGATGATGGCGATTTGACTTGTATTGATAAAATACCCCATTTGCAATATAAACAATATCTCCTTCACTAAAAGTGGAACAGTCCCGAATATTATGCTTTAGTGTATAACATGATATGCAATATCATGCAGCTACCAACAGATGGCCCAAATAGACCAGAGTTCTCTGATATGATTTCGTTTTTTTCTCATCACTGGTACAATAATAAAACTCAATTGGAAATCACCAAAAGTATATGGGATATTATCTATGAATCATACCACGCAGGATGGCACCATGGAATTTTTTCTTCACTAGCCATTGCTATGATATGTTTTGACAGATATAATTTGAGATCAGTGGTAAAGCATTTATTGTACATACAGTCACTGAACACTATGCTAATAACAATTCAGTGTTCAGGTATATCTCAATGGTAGAGCATTTGACGGCAGATCAAGAGGTCCCTAGTTCAAATCTGGGTGCCCCCTGTGTGGCCTCCTTCGCTATACATTTAGGTGATTTACACTCTACTCTGTTAATACGCCAATGGAAATCACCAATAGCATAAAGGATATTGTATATACAGTCACTGAACACTATGCTAATAACGATTCAGTGACTGGGAAAGTCACTGAAGAACAATGAACTCATTGGTTTTTGTTGAAAACCAACTTGAGACGACTTTTACTTTGTGACGTGCTGTGTTATCGTGCCGGAAGTAGCCATTAGAAGTTGGGTGAATTGTGGCCATGACGGGATGCACATGGTCAACAACAATACTCAAACAGGCTGTGGCATTCAAGCGATGATTGATTGGAATTAACAGGGACACAATGTGCCAAGAAAACATTCCAGCTCCTCCACCAGCTTGGACTGTTGACACAAGAGAGGTTGTGTCCATGGATTCATGCTGTTGGCGACAATTCTGACCCTACCATCTGTGTGCCTCAGAAGAAACCGAGATTCATCAGTCATAAGAAATATTGCATTCATTTCAGTATTCAGCTATTCAGGCTTGGTGAGCCTGTGCTCACTGCAGCCTATATGTCACATTACCTGTGACATGATTGACATGACATATTTCTTTAGATATTTTCCTTGGTTATATGTTTTCTTTTGCAGGTATCATTTGGTTATATATTTTCTTTGCCGGGGCATTGCCAAGTGGTAGGGCACTTTAATGCAGATGCAGAGGTTGAGGTTCAAATCCGTGTGCCCCTTGTCTGCATTAAGGTACAATTACCTGTGACATGATTATCGTTGGCTTTAAATGCGTTGCAATGAAGTATTCCGTAAAAAGCAGCAGATCTGATGTGGTGCTCACAGTGGGGGTATTGCTCAGTGGTAGTGCATTTGACTGCAGATCAAGCGGTCCTTAGTTCAAATCTGCTTACCCCCTGTCTGGCCTGCTTCACTATACATTTAGGTGGTATACACTCTACCCTGTTAATACGCCGATAAAATTCACCAATAGCAAAAAGGATATTGTATATACAGTCACTGAACACTATATTAATAACGATTCAGTGACTGGGAAAGTCAACGAAGAACAATGAACTCATTGTCACTTTCAGGAAACCAACTTGAGACGACTTTTACTTTGTGACGTGGTGTGTTATCGTGCCGGAAGTTTCCATTAGAAGATGGGTGAATTGTGGCCATGATGAGATGCACATGGTCAACAACAATACTCAAACAGGCTGTGGCATTCAAGCGATGATTGATTGAAATTAACAGGCCCACAATGTGCCAAGAAAACATTCCAGCTCCTCCACCAGCTTGGACTGTTGACACAAGGCAGGTTGTGTCCATGGATTCATGCTGTTGGCACCAATTCTGACCCTACCATCTGTGTGCCTCAGAAGAAACCAAGATTCATCAGTCATCAGAAATACTGCATTCATTTCAGTATTCAGCTATTCAGGCTTGGTGAGCCTGTGCTCACTGCAGCCAATATGTCACATTATCTGTGACATGATTGTTGCTGGCTTTCAATGCTTTACAATGAAGTATTCCATAAAAAAACAGCAGATCTGATGTGCCACCTGCTTTCAGTAGGGGGTATAGCTCAGTGGTAGAGCATTTGACTGCAGATCAAGAGGTCCCTAATTCAAATCTGGGTGCCCCCTGTCTGGCCTGCGTCGCTATACATTTAGTTGATTTACACTCTACCCTGTTAATACGCCAATGGAAATCACCAATAGCATAAAGGATATTGTATATACAGTCACTGAACACTATACTAATAACGATTCAGTGAATGGGAAAGTCATTGAAGAACAATGAACTCATTGTCACTTTCAGGAAACCAAAGTTCAAATCTGGGTGCCCCCTGTCTGGCCTGCTTCGCTATACATTTAGGTGATTTACACTCTACCCTGTTAATACGCCAATGGAAATCACCAATAGCATAAAGGATATTGTATATACAGTCACCGAACACTATGCAAATAATGATTCAGGACTGGGAAAGTCGCTGAAGAACAATGAACTCATTGTCACTTTCAGGAAACCAACTTGAGATGACTTTTACTTTGTGACGTGCTGTGTTATCGTGCCGGAAATAGCCATTAGAAGATGGGTGAATTGTGGCCATGATGGGATGCACATGGTCAACAACAATACTCAAACAGGCTGTGGCATTCAAGCGATGATTGATTGGAATTAACAGGCCCACAATGTGCCAAGAAAACATTCCAGCTCCTCCACCAGCTTGGACTGTTGACACAAGGCAGGTTGTGTCCATGGATTCATGCTGTTGGCACCAATTCTGACCCTACCATCTGTGTGCCTCAGAAGAAGCCGAGATTCATCAGTCATCAGAAATACTGCATTCATTTCAGTCTTCAGCTATTCAGGCTTGGTGAGCCTGTGCTCACTGCAGCCTATATGTCACATTACCTGTGACATGATTGTTGCTGGCTTTAAATGCTTTACAATGAAGTATTCCATAAAAAACCAGCAGATCTGATGTGACACCTGCTTTCAGTAGGGGGTATAGCTCAGTGGTAGAGCATTTGACTGCAGATCAAGAGGTCCCTAGTTCAAATCTGGGTGCCCCCTGTCTGACCTGCGTCACTATTCATTTAGTTGATTTACACACTACCCTGTTAATACGCCAATGGAAATCACCAATAGCTTAAAGGATATTGTATATACAGTCACTGAACACTATACTAATACCGATTCAGTGAATGGGAAAGTCATTGAAGAACAATGAACTCATTGTCACTTTGAGGAAACCAAAGTTCAAATCTGGGTGCCCCCTGTCTGGCCTGCTTCGCTATACATTTAGGTGATTTACACTCTACCCTGTTAATACGCCAATGGAAATCACCAATAGCATAAAGGATATTGTATATACAGTCACCGAACACTATGCAAATAATGATTCAGGACTGGGAAAGTCGCTGAAGAACAATGAACTCATTGTCACTTTCAGGAAACCAACTTGAGATGACTTTTACTTTGTGACGTGCTGCGTTATCGTGCCGGAAATAGCCATTAGAAGATGGGTGAATTGTGGCCATGATGGGATGCACATGGTCAACAACAATACTCAAACAGGCTGTGGCATTCAAGCGATGATTGATTGGAATTAACAGGCCCACAATGTGCCAAGAAAACATTCCAGCTCCTCCACCAGCTTGGACTGTTGACACAAGGCAGGTTGTGTCCATGGATTCATGCTGTTGGCACCAATTCTGACCCTACCATCTGTGTGCCTCAGAAGAAGCCGAGATTCATCAGTCATCAGAAATACTGCATTCATTTCAGTCTTCAGCTATTCAGGCTTGGTGAGCCTGTGCTCACTACAGCCTATATGTCACATTACCTGTGACATGATTGTTGCTGGCTTTAAATGCTTTACAATGAAGTATTCCATAAAAAACCAGCAGATCTGATGTGACACCTGCTTTCCGTAGGGGGTATAGCTCAGTGGTAGAGCATTTGACTGCAGATCAAGAGGTCCCTAGTTCAAATCTGGGTGCCCCCTGTCTGGCCTGCATTGCTATACATTTAGTTGATTTACACTTTACCCTGTTAATACGCCAATGGAAATCACCAATAGCTTAAAGGATATTGTATATACAGTCACTGAACACTATACTAATAACGATTCAGTGAATGGGAAAGTCACTGAAGTACAATGAACTCATTGTCACTTTGAGGAAACCAAAGTTCAAATCTGGGTGCCCCCTGTCTGGCCTGCTTCGCTATACATTTAGGTGATTTACACTCTACCCTGTTAATACGCCAATGGAAATCACCAATAGCATAAAGGATATTGTATATACAGTCACCGAACACTATGCAAATAATGATTCAGGACTGGGAAAGTCGCTGAAGAACAATGAACTAATTGTCACTTTCAGGAAACCAACTTGAGATGACTTTTACTTTGTGACGTGCTGCGTTATCGTGCCGGAAATAGCCATTAGAAGATGGGTGAATTGTGGCCATGATGGGATGCACATGGTCAACAACAATACTCAAACAGGCTGTGGCATTCAAGCGATGATTGATTGGAATTAACAGGCCCACAATGTGCCAAGAAAACATTCCAGCTCCTCCACCAGCTTGGACTGTTGACACAAGGCAGGTTGTGTCCATGGATTCATGCTGTTGGCACCAATTCTGACCCTACCATCTGTGTGCCTCAGAAGAAGCCGAGATTCATCAGTCATCAGAAATACTGCATTCATTTCAGTCTTCAGCTATTCAGGCTTGGTGAGCCTGTGCTCACTACAGCCTATATGTCACATTACCTGTGACATGATTGTTGCTGGCTTTAAATGCTTTACAATGAAGTATTCCATAAAAACCAGCAGATCTGATGTGACACCACCTTTTAGTGGGGGGTATAGCTCAGTGGTAGAGCATTTGACTGCAGATCAAGAGGTCCCTAGTTCAAGTCTGGGTGCCCCCTGTCTGGCCTGCTTCGCTATACATTTAGTTGATTTACACTCTACCCTGTTAATACGCCAATGGAAATCACCAATAGCATAAAGGATATTGTATATACAGTCACTGAACACTATACTAATAACGATTCAGTGAATGGGAAAGTCACTGAAGAACAATGAACTCATTGTCACTTTGAGGAAACCAACTTGAGATGACTTTTACTCTGGGACGTGGTGCGTTATCGTGCCGGAAGTACACATTAGAAGATGGTTGAATTGTGGCCATGATGGGATGCACATGATCAACAACAATACTCAAGCAGGCTGTGGCATTCAAGCGATGATTGATTGGAATTAACAGGCCCACAATGTGCCAAGAAAACATTCCAGCTCCTCCACCAGCTTGGACTGTTGACACAAGGCAGGTTGTGTCCATGGATTCATGCTGTTGGCACCAATTCTGACCCTACCATCTGTGTGCCTCAGAAGAAGCCGAGATTCATCAGTCATCAGAAATACTGCATTCATTTCAGTCTTCAGCTATTCAGGCTTGGTGAGCCTGTGCTCACTACAGCCTATATGTCACATTACCTGTGACATGATTGACATGACATATTTCTTTAGATATTTTCCTTGGTTATATGTTTTCTTTTGCAGGTATCATTTGGTTATATATTTTTTTTGCCGGGGCATTGCCAAGTGGTAGGGCACTTTAATGCAGATGCAGAGGTTGGGGTTCAATCCCTTTGCTCCTTGTCTGCATTGCGGTACCATTACCTGTGACATGATTATCGCTGGCTTTAAATGCGTTGCAATGAAGTATTCCATAAAAACCAGCAGATCTGATGTGGTGCTCACAGTAGGGGTATTACTCAGTGGTAGTGCATTTGGTTGCTTATCAAGAGTTCCTTAGTTCAAATCTAGGTACCCCCTGTCTGGCCTGCTTCACTATACATTTAGGTGGTATACACTCTACCCTGTTAATACACCGATCGAATTCACCAATAGCAAAAAGGATATTGTATATACAGTCACTGAACTCTATTTTAATAATGATTCAGTGACTGGGAAAGTCACTGAAGAACAATGAACTCATTGTCACTTTCAGGAAACCAACTTGAGACGACTTTTACTTTGTGACGTGCTGCGTTATTGTGCCGGAAGTATCCATTAGAAGATGGGTGAATTGTGGCCATGATGGGATGCACATGGTCAACAACAATACTCAAACAGGCTGTGGCATTCAAGCGATGATTGATTGGAATTCATAGGCCCACAGTGTATTAATAACACCACACAGCCACAACAAGCACTGCTTATGGACACCATCCCGGCTGAGCCCTGCCCTCAGAGCTCATCACAGACAGACTGTGACGAATCAGAACAGCTCCAAGACTCAGCACCCAAGGATGACAAGGAAAACAGCCAGGGAAGCCAGGACAACATATTTCAGTCACCGGAAACACCAGAGCCACAGCCCTACTCACCAGACACATTATCCCTCTCTCCAGCATCTCCACTTCTAAGCTTCTCACAGAAAATGGAGGAACTGGTTTATGCAGGGACCAAACTCTTCCACTCATTCGCTGCAAGCCCCCAGATATCAACTAAAAAATGGCGGACCCCTCAACCATCAAAGCCTGTGGGCCCAGCTCGTCCTCCTCCTCCAGTGAGAGCTCTTCGACCGCTGCCACAATACCAGGGCCCAAACCCTCCATCTGCTGTAGGTGAACCAAAAACAACTGATAGCAACTCTCAGTGATGTGTGTCGGGTTCCCGCTTTAATAGCAGTAACATTCACAATTGTTTACAGAACAAGCGGGAACCCAGTGTGCCTGTAGTTTTCTCTATTTCTGTTTTATCATGTGATAGAAAGTCTAAGGCCTTCTCAAGCCGAAGGACTAACTCATCTAATCTGCGGCCTATTATGCATCAAACTAAGATTGCTGTAAAGTCACAAAGCACTGCCATCAAGTTAGCATTTCTCAACATTCGCTCACTAAAAAAGAAATCATTTCTAATCAAAGACTTAATAACCACAAACAACCTGGATTTTATGTTTCTAAATGAAACATGGCTAGAAGACAGCTGCAGTGCAACAGTCCTCAATGAAGCAGCCCCTCCTAACTTTAATTTTATGAGTGTCTGCAGGACTGTTCGGAGAGGTGGAGGTGTAGCTTTTCTATTTAAAGATGTTTATCGATGCAAGCAAGTGTCATTTGGTCAGTACTTGTCTTCTGAATATCTAGGGATTGTGTTGAAAGGTGCTCCACGCATTCTGTTTATCACTATTTACAGGCCTCCAAAATACTCTCCAGCCTTTGTTGAAGAGTTCACAGAAATGTTATCAACGATCTCGTCAGAGTTTGACTGTTTTGCTATTACAGGGGATTTTAATATTCACATAGATAATGCAGAAAACAAAACTACAAAAGAAATTCTAACTGTTTTAAACACTTTTGACTTGATTCAGCATGTGCATGAACCTACACACAAATATGGAAATACGCTAGATTTAATCATTAGTAGGGGTCTAAATATTTCATCCATTGTTATTAAGGACATAGCACTATCTAATCATGTCTGTATTTTCTTTCATATACTGATCTCTGTTACCACTGAATCTAGTTCTGTCTCTGTCAGAAAGAGATGTATTAACGAAAACACTAGTGTGATATTTATGGAGGCCATATCTTTAACACCAAGGATTTCTGCAGACTCTGTTGATCTTCTCCTTGATTCCTTAAATTCAAAAGTTAAGAATATTATTGATGATATTGCTCTGATAATAGTCAGTAAGAAGACTGGCAGACAGAAATCAGCTTGGAGAAAATCAGCAGCAGTACAGGGTATGAAAAGACAATGCAGAAAAGCTGAATGGATGTGTAATGTGTGGATGAGCAATCTTGATAACACCATTTTGAGCAATTATAGACCAATATCAAATCTTCCTTTTATAGGCAAAATTATAGAAAAGGTAGTTTTTAATCAGCTGAATAAATACTTAAACTCAAATGGATATCTGGACAATTTTCAATCTGGTTTCCAACCGCATCACAGCACAGAGACAGCGCTCACTAAGATAATAAATGATATTCGCTTAAATTCTGATTCTGGCAAAATATCAGTGCTGGTATTACTAGATCTCAGTGCTGCATTTGACACTGTAGATCATAACATACTTCTACAGAGACTGGAAAATTGGGTTGGGCTTTCTGGGATGGTACTCAAACGGTTCAGATCATACTTAGAAGGGAGAGGTTATTATGTGAGTATAGGAGAGCATAAGTCTAAGTGGACGTCCATGACATGCGGAGTCCCACAAGGCTCAGTTCTTGCACCGCTCTTATTTAGCCTGTATATGCTCCCACTAAGTCAAATAATGAGAAAGAACCAAAGTGCCTATCATAGCTATGCTGATGATACCCAGATTTACCTAGCCTTATCGCTAAATGACTACAGCCCCATTGATTCCCTCTGCCAATGCATTAATGAAATTAACAGTTGGATGTGCCAGAACTTTCTTCAGTTAAACAAGGAAAAAACTGAAGTCATTGCATTTGGAAACAAAGATGAAGTTTTCAAGGTGAATGCATACCTTGACTCCGGGGGTCTAACAACTAAAAATCAAGTCAGGAATCTTGGTGTGATTCTGGAGACAGACCTTGGTTTCAGTAGTCATGTCAAAGCAGTAACTAAATCAGCATACTATCATCTAAAATACATTGCAAGAATTAGATGTTTTGTTTCCAGTCAAGACTTGGAGAAACTTGTTCATGCCTTTATCACCAGCAGAGTGGACTATTGTAATGGTCTCCTCACTGGCCTTCCCAAGAAGACCATTAGACAGTTGCAGCTCATCCAGAGCGCTGCTGCCAGAATTCTGACTAGAAGCAGAAAATCTGAGCATATCACACCAGGCCTTAGGTCCTTACACTGGCTTCCCGTTACATTTAGGATTGATTTTAAAGTACTTTTACTTGTTTATAAATCACTTAATGACCTAGGACCAAAATACATTGCAGATATGCTCAGTGAATATAAACCTAACAGACCACTCAGATCATTAGGATCGAGTCAATTAGAAATACCGAGGGTTCACACAAAACAAGGGGAATCTGCTTTTAGTTATAATGCCGACCGCAGTTGGAATCAGCTCCCAGAGGAGATCAGATGTGCTAAAACATTAGCAACTTTTAAATCTAGACTCAAAACTCATTTGTTTAGCTGTGCATTTATTGAATGAGCACTGTGCGATGTCTGAACTGATTGCACTGTATTTTTTGCATTGCACTCTCTATTTTTAAACTGTCTTAAATTAATTTTAAATCAATTTTAAAATCATTTTTAAAGTTTTTAATTTCCTTGTTTTATTTTTATGATTGTTTTTATGATTATTTTACTTTCTTTTATGTAAAGCACTTTGAATTACCATTGTGTATGAAATGTGCTATATAAATAAACTTGCCTTGCCTTTAATGTGGAAGCAGAGTTTGGGGTTCAAATCCGTTTGCCCCTTGTCTGCATTGAGGTACCATTACCTGTGACATGATTATCGCTGGCTTTAAATGCAGTATTCCAATGAATACTTTAAATGAAGTATTCCATAAAAACCAGCAGATCTGATGTGACGCTTGCTTTCTGTGGAGGATATAGCTTAGTGGTAAAGTGTTTGACTACAGTTCAAGAGGTCCCTAGTTCAACTCTAGGTGCCCTCTTTCTGACCTGCTTCACTATACCTTTAGGTGATTTACACTCTACCCCATTAATACGCCATTGGAAATCACTAATAGCATAAAGGATATTGTATATACAGTCACTGAACACTATACTAATAACGATTCAGGACTGGGAAAGTCACTGAAGAACAATGAACTCATTGTCACTGTCAGGAAACCAAAGTTCAAATCTGGGTGCCCCCTGTCTGGCCTGCTTCGTTATACATTTAGGTAATTTACACTCTACCCTGTTAATACGCCAATGGAAATCACCAATAGCATAAAGGATATTGTATATACAGTCACTGAACACTATGCAAATAATGATTCAGGACTGGGAAAGTCGCTGAAGAACAATGAACTCATTGTCACTTTCAAGAAACCAACTTGAGACGACTTTTACTCTGGGACGTGGTGCGTTATCGTGCCGGAAGTACACATTAGAAGATGGGTGAATTGTGGCCATGATGGGATGCACATGATCAACAACAATACTCAAACAGGCTGTGGCATTCAAGCGATGATTGATTGGAATTAACAGGCCCACAATGTGCCAAGAAAACATTCCAGCTCCTCCACCAGCTTGGACTGTTGACACAAGGCAGGTTGTGTCCATGGATTCATGCTGTTGGCACCAATTCTGACCCTACCATCTGTGTGCCTCAGAAGAAACCGAGATTCATCAGTCATCAGAAATATTGCATTCATTTCAGTATTAAGCTATTCAGGCTTGGTGAGCCTGTGCTCACTGCAGCCTATATGTCTCATTAACTGTGACATGATTGTTGCTGGCTTTCAATGCTTTACAATGAAGTATTCCATAAAAACCAGCAGATCTGATGTGACACTTGCTTTCTGTGGAGGATATAGCTTAGTGCTAAAGTGTTTGACTGCAGCTCAAGAGTTCCCTAGTTCAACTCTAGGTGCCCTCTTTCTGACCTGCTTCACTATACCTTTAGGTGATTTACACTCTACCCCATTAATACGCCATTGGAAATCACTAATAGCATAAAGGATATTGTATATACAGTCACTGAACACTATACTAATAACGATTCAGGACTGGGAAAGTCGCTGAAGAACAATGAACTCATTGTCACTTTGAGGAAACCAAAGTTCAAATCTGGGTGCCCCCTGTCTGGCCTGCTTCGCTATACATTTAGGTGATTTACACTCTACCCTGTTAATACGCCAATGGAAATCACCAATAGCATAAAGGATATTGTATCTACAGTCACTGAACACTATGCAAATAATGATTCAGGACTGGGAAAGTCGCTGAAGAACAATGAACTCATTGTCACTTTCAGGATACCAAAGTTCAAATCTGGGTGCCCCCTGTCTGGCCTGCTTCGCTATACATTTAGATGATTTACACTCTACCCTGTTAATACGCCAATGGAAATCACCAATAGCATAAAGGATATTGTATATACAGTCACTGAACACTATGCAAATAATGATTCAAGACTGGGAAAGTCGCTGAAGAACAATGAACTCATTGTCACTTTCAAGAAACTAACTTGAGATGACTTTTACTCTGGGACGTGGTGCGTTATCGTGCCGGAAGTACACATTAGAAGATGGGTGAATTGTGGCCATGACGGGATGCACATGATCAACAACAATACTCAAACAGGCTGTGGTATTCAAGCGATGATTGATTGGAATTAGCAGGCCCACAATGTGCCAAGAAAACATTCCAGCTCCTCCACCAGCTTGGACTGTTGACACGAGGCAGGTTGTGTCCATGGATTCATGCTGTTGGCATCAATTCTGACCCTACCATCTGTGTGCCTCAGAAGAAACCGAGATTCATCAGTCATCAGAAATATTGCATTCATTTCAGTATTCAGCTATTCAGGCTTGGTGAGCCTGTGCTCACTGCAGCCAATATGTCACATTATCTGTGACATGATTGTTGCTGGCTTTCAATGCTTTACAATGAAGTATTCCATAAAAACCAGCAGACCTGATGTGACACATGCTTTCAGTTGGGGGTATAGCTCAGTGGTAGAGCATTTGACTGCAGATCAAGAGGTCCCTAATTCATATCTGGGTGCCCCCTGTCTGGCCTGTGTTGCTATGCATTTAGGTAATTTACACTCTACCCTGTTAATACGCCAATGGAAATCACCAATAGCACAAATGATATTGTATGTACAGTCACTGAACACTATGCAAATAATGATTCGGGACTGGGAAAGTCGCTGAAGAACAATGAACTCATTGTCACTTTGAGGAAACCAAAGTTCAAATCTGGGTGCCCCCTGTCTGGCCTGTGTCGCTATACATGTAGGTGATTTACACTCTACCCTATTAATACACCAATGGAAATCACCAATAGCATAAAGGATATTGTATGTACAGTCACCGAACACTATGCAAATAATGATTCAGGACTGGGAAAGTCGCTGAAGAACAATGAACTCATTGTCACTTTCAGGAAACCAAAGTTCAAATGTGGGTGCCCCCTGTCTGGCCTGCTTCGCTATTCATTTAGATGATTTACACTCTACCCTGTTAATACGCCAATGGAAATCACCAATAGCATAAAGGATATTGTATATACAGTCACTGAACACTATGCAAATAATGATTCAAGACTGGGAAAGTCGCTGAAGAACAATGAACTCATTGTCACTTTCAAGAAACTAACTTGAGATGACTTTTACTCTGGGACGTGGTGCGTTATCGTGCCGGAAGTACACATTAGAAGATGGGTGAATTGTGGCCATGACGGGATGCACATGATCAACAACAATACTCAAACAGGCTGTGGTATTCAAGCGATGATTGATTGGAATTAGCAGGCCCACAATGTGCCAAGAAAACATTCCAGCTCCTCCACCAGCTTGGACTGTTGACACGAGGCAGGCTGTGTCCATGGATTCATGCTGTTGGCATCAATTCTGACCCTACCATCTGTGTGCCTCAGAAGAAACCGAGATTCATCAGTCATCAGAAATATTGCATTCATTTCAGTATTCAGCTATTCAGGCTTGGTGAGCCTGTGCTCACTGCAGCCAATATGTCACATTATCTGTGACATGATTGTTGCTGGCTTTCAATGCTTTACAATGAAGTATTCCATAAAAACCAGCAGACCTGATGTGACACATGCCTTCAGTTGGGGGTATAGCTCAGTGGTAGAGCATTTGACTGCAGCTCAAGAAGTCCCTAATTCAAATCTGGGTGCCCCCTGTCTGGCCTGTGTTGCTATGCATTTAGGTAATTTACACTCTACCCTGTTAATACGCCAATGGAAATCACCAATAGCACAAATGATATTGAATGTACAGTCACTGAACACTATGCAAATAATGATTCAGGACTGGGAAAGTTGCTGAAGAACAATGAACTCATTGTCACTTTGAGGAAACCAAAGTTCAAATCTGGGTGCCCCCTGTCTGGCCTGCTTCGCTATACATTTAGGTGATTTACACTCTACCCTGTTAATACACCAATGGAAATCACCAATAGCATAAAGGATATTGTATATACAGTCACTGAACACTATGCATATAATGATTCAGGACTGGGAAAGTTGCTGAAGAACAATGAACTCATTGTCACTTTCAGGAAACCAACTTGAGATGACTTTTACTCTGTGACGTGCTGCGTTATCGTGCCGGAAGTAGCCATTAGAAGATGGGTGAATTGTGGCCATGATGGGATGCACATGATCAACAACAGTACTCAAACAGGCTGTGGTATTCAAGCGATGATTGATTGGAATTAGAAGGCCCACAATGTGCCAAGAAAACATTCCAGCTCCTCCACCAGCTTGGACTGTTGACACGAGGCAGGTTGTGTCCATGGATTCATGCTGTTGGCATCAATTCTGACCCTACCATCTGTGTGCCTCAGAAGAAACAGAGATTCATGAGTCATCAGAAATATTGCATTCATTTCAGTATTCGCTATTCAGGGCTGGTGAGCCTGTGCTCACTGCAGCCTACATGTCACATTACCTGTGACATGATTGTTGCTGGCTTTAAATGCTTTACAATGAAGTATTCCATAAAAACCAGCAGATCTGATGTGACACCTGCTTTCAGTGGGGGGGTATAGCTCAGTGGTAGAGCATTTGACTGCAGATCAAGAAATCCCTAATTCAAATCTGGGTGCCCCCTTGTCTGGCCTGTGTCGCTATGCATTTAGGTGATTTACACTCTACCCTGTTAATATGCCAATGGAAATCACCAATAGCATAAAGGATATTGTATGTACAGTCACTGAACACTATGCAAATAATGATTCAGGACTGGGAAAGTCGCTGAAGAACAATGAACTCATTGTCACTTTCAAGAAACTAACTTGAGATGACTTTTACTCTGGGACGTGGTGCGTTATCGTGCCGGAAGTACACATTAGAAGATGGGTGAATTGTGGCCATGATGGGATGCACATGATCAACAACAATACTCAAACAGGCTGTGGCATTCAAGCGATGATTGATTGGAATTAACAGGCCCACAATGTGCCAAGAAAACATTCCAGCTCCTCCACCAGCTTGGACTGTTGACACAAGGCAGGTTGTGTCCATGGATTCATGCTGTTGGCACCAATTCTGACCCTACCATCTGTGTGCCTCAGAAGAAGCCGAGATTCATCAGTCATCAGAAATACTGCATTCATTTCAGTCTTCAGCTATTCAGGCTTGGTGAGCCTGTGCTCACTGCAGCCTATATGTCTCATTAACTGTGACATGATTGTTGCTGGCTTTCAATGCTTTACAATGAAGTATTCCATAAAAACCAGCAGATCTGATGTGACACTTGCTTTCTGTGGAGGATATAGCTTAGTGCTAAAGTGCTTGACTGCAGCTCAAGAGTTCCCTAGTTCAACTCTACGTGCCCTCTTTCTGACCTGCTTCACTATACCTTTAGGTGATTTACACTCTACCCCATTAATACGCCATTGGAAATCACTAATAGCATAAAGGATATTGTATATACAGTCACTGAACACTATACTAATAACGATTCAGGACTGGGAAAGTCGCTGAAGAACAATGAACTCATTGTCACTTTCAGGAAACCAAAGTTCAAATCTGGGTGCCCCCTGTCTGGCCTGCTTCGCTATACATTTAGGTGATTTACACTCTACCCTGTTAATACGCCAATGGAAATCACCAATAGCATAAAGGATATTGTATCTACAGTCACTGAACACTATGCAAATAATGATTCAGGACTGGGAAAGTCGCTGAAGAACAATGAACTCATTGTCACTTTCAGGATACCAAAGTTCAAATTTGGGTGCCCCCTGTCTGGCCTGCTTCGCTATACATTTAGATGATTTACACTCTACCCTGTTAATACGCCAATGGAAATCACCAATAGCATAAAGGATATTGTATATACAGTCACTGAACACTATGCAAATAATGATTCAAGACTGGGAAAGTCGCTGAAGAACAATGAACTCATTGTCACTTTCAAGAAACTAACTTGAGATGACTTTTACTCTGGGACGTGGTGCGTTATCGTGCCGGAAGTACACATTAGAAGATGGGTGAATTGTGGCCATGACGGGATGCACATGATCAACAACAATACTCAAACAGGCTGTGGTATTCAAGCGATGATTGATTGGAATTAGCAGGCCCACAATGTGCCAAGAAAACATTCCAGCTCCTCCACCAGCTTGGACTGTTGACACGAGGCAGGTTGTGTCCATGGATTCATGCTGTTGGCATCAATTCTGACCCTACCATCTGTGTGCCTCAGAAGAAACCGAGATTCATCAGTCATCAGAAATATTGCATTCATTTCAGTATTCAGCTATTCAGGCTTGGTGAGCCTGTGCTCACTGCAGCCAATATGTCACATTATCTGTGACATGATTGTTGCTGGCTTTCAATGCTTTACAATGAAGTATTCCATAAAAACCAGCAGACCTGATGTGACACATGCTTTCAGTTGGGGGTATAGCTCAGTGGTAGAGCATTTGACTGCAGATCAAGAGGTCCCTAATTCATATCTGGGTGCCCCCTGTCTGGCCTGTGTTGCTATGCATTTAGGTAATTTACACTCTACCCTGTTAATACGCCAATGGAAATCACCAATAGCACAAATGATATTGTATGTACAGTCACTGAACACTATGCAAATAATGATTCGGGACTGGGAAAGTCGCTGAAGAACAATGAACTCATTGTCACTTTGAGGAAACCAAAGTTCAAATCTGGGTGCCCCCTGTCTGGCCTGTGTCGCTATACATTTAGGTGATTTACACTCTACCCTGTTAATACACCAATGGAAATCACCAATAGCATAAAGGATATTGTATGTACAGTCACTGAACACTATGCAAATAATGATTCAGGACTGGGAAAGTCGCTGAAGAACAATGAACTCATTGTCACTTTCAGGAAACCAAAGTTCAAATGTGGGTGCCCCCTGTCTGGCCTGCTTCGCTATACATTTAGATGATTTACACTCTACCCTGTTAATACGCCAATGGAAATCACCAATAGCATAAAGGATATTGTATATACAGTCACTGAACACTATGCAAATAATGATTCAAGACTGGGAAAGTCGCTGAAGAACAATGAACTCATTGTCACTTTCAAGAAACTAACTTGAGATGACTTTTACTCTGGGACGTGGTGCGTTATCGTGCCGGAAGTACACATTAGAAGATGGGTGAATTGTGGCCATGATGGGATGCACATGATCAACAACAATACTCAAACAGGCTGTGGCATTCAAGCGATGATTGATTGGAATTAACAGGCCCACAATGTGCCAAGAAAACATTCCAGCTCCTCCACCAGCTTGGACTGTTGACACAAGGCAGGTTGTGTCCATGGATTCATGCTGTTGGCACCAATTCTGACCCTACCATCTGTGTGCCTCAGAAGAAGCCGAGATTCATCAGTCATCAGAAATACTGCATTCATTTCAGTCTTCAGCTATTCAGGCTTGGTGAGCCTGTGCTCACTGCAGCCTATATGTCTCATTAACTGTGACATGATTGTTGCTGGCTTTCAATGCTTTACAATGAAGTATTCCATAAAAACCAGCAGATCTGATGTGACACTTGCTTTCTGTGGAGGATATAGCTTAGTGCTAAAGTGCTTGACTGCAGATCAAGAGGTTCCTAATTCAAATCTGGGTGCCCCCTGTCTGGCCTGTGTCGCTATACATTTAGGTGATTTACACTCTACCCTGTTAATACACCAATGGAAATCACCAATAGCATAAAGGATATTGTATATACAGTCACTGAACACTATGCAAATAATGATTCAGGACTGGGAAAGTTGCTGAAGAACAATGAACACATTGTCACTTTCAGGAAACCAACTTGAGATGACTTTTACTCTGTGACGTGCTGCGTTATCGTGCCGGAAGTAGCCATTAGAAGATGGGTGAATTGTGGCCATGATGGGATGCACATGATCAACAACAATACTCAAACAGGCTGTGGTATTCAAGCGATGATTGATTGGAATTAGAAGGCCCACAATGTGCCAAGAAAACATTCCAGCTCCTCCACCAGCTTGGACTGTTGACACGAGGCAGGTTGTGTCCATGGATTCATGCTGTTGGCATCAATTCTGACCCTACCATCTGTGTGCCTCAGAAGAAACCGAGATTCATGAGTCATCAGAAATATTGCATTCATTTCAGTCTTCAGCTATTCAGGGCTGGTGAGCCTGTGCTCACTGCAGCCTACATGTCACATTACCTGTGACATGATTGTTGCTGGCTTTAAATGCTTTACAATGAAGTATTCCATAAAAACCAGCAGATCTGATGTGACACATGCTTTCAGTGGGGGGGGGGGTATAGCTCAGTGGTAGAGCATTTGACTGCAGATCAAGAAATCCCTAATTCAAATCTGGGTGCCCCCTTGTCTGGCCTGTGTCGCTATGCATTTAGGTGATTTACACTCTACCCTGTTAATACGCCAATGGAAATCACCAATAGCATAAAGGATATTGTATGTACAGTCACTGAACACTATGCAAATAATGATTCAGGACTGGGAAAGTCGCTGAAGAACAATGAACTCATTGTCACTTTCAAGAAACCAACTTGAGAAGACTTTTACTCTGGGACGTGGTGCGTTATCATGCCTGAAGTACACATTAGAAGATGGGTGAATTGTGGCCATGACGGGATGCACATGATCAACAACAATACTCAAACAGGCTGTGGCATTCAAGCGATGATTGATTGGAATTAACAGGCCCACAATATGCCAAGAAAACATTCCAGCTCCTCCACCAGCTTGGACTGTTGACACAAGGCAGGTTGTGTCCATGGATTCATGCTGTTGGCACCAATTCTGACCCTACCATCTGTGTGCCTCAGAAGAAACCGAGATTCATGAGTCATCAGAAATATTGCATTCATTTCAGTCTTCAGCTATTCAGGGCTGGTGAGCCTGTGCTCACTGCAGCCTACATGTCACATTACCTGTGACATGATTGTTGCTGGCTTTAAATGCTTTACAATGAAGTATTCCATAAAAACCAGCAGATCTGATGTGACACATGCTTTCAGTTGGGGGTATAGCTCAGTGGTAGAGCATTTGACTGCAGATCAAGCGGTCCCTAATTCAAATCTGGGTGCCCCCGGTCTGGCCTGTGTCGCTATGCATTTAGGTGATTTACACACTACCCTGTTAATATGCCAATGGAAATCACCAATAGCATAAAGGATATTGTATGTACAGTCACTGAACACTATGCAAATAATGATTCAGGACTGGGAAAGTCGCTGAAGAACAATGAACTCATTGTCACTTTCAAGAAACTAACTTGAGATGACTTTTACTCTGGGACGTGGTGCGTTATCGTGCCGGAAGTACACATTAGAAGATGGGTGAATTGTGGCCATGACGGGATGCACATGATCAACAACAATACTCAAACAGGCTGTGGTATTCAAGCGATGATTGATTGGAATTAGCAGGCCCACAATGTGCCAAGAAAACATTCCAGCTCCTCCACCAGCTTGGACTGTTGACACGAGGCAGGTTGTGTCCATGGATTCATGCTGTTGGCATCAATTCTGACCCTACCATCTGTGTGCCTCAGAAGAAACCGAGATTCATGAGTCATCAGAAATATTGCATTCATTTCAGTATTCAGCTATTCAGGCTTGGTGAGCCTGTGCTCACTGCAGCCAATATGTCACATTATCTGTGACATGATTGTTGCTGGCTTTCAATGCTTTACAATGAAGTATTCCATAAAAACCAGCAGACCTGATGTGACACATGCTTTCAGTTGGGGGTATAGCTCAGTGGTAGAGCATTTGACTGCAGATCAAGAGGTCCCTAATTCAAATCTGGGTGCCCCCTGTCTGGCCTGTGTTGCTATGCATTTAGGTAATTTACACTCTACCCTGTTAATACGCCAATGGAAATCACCAATAGCACAAATGATATTGTATGTACAGTCACTGAACACTATGCAAATAATGATTCAGGACTGGGAAAGTCGCTGAAGAACAATGAACTCATTGTCACTTTCAGGAAACCAAAGTTCAAATCTGGGTGCCCCCTTGTCTGGCCTGTGTCGCTATGCATTTAGGTGATTTACACTCTACCCTGTTAATACGCCAATGGAAATCACCAATAGCATAAAGGATATTGTATGTACAGTCACTGAACACTATGCAAATAATGATTCAGGACTGGGAAAGTCGCTGAAGAACAATGAACTCATTGTCACTTTCAGGAAACCAACTTGAGATGACTTTTACTCTGTGACGTGCTGCGTTATCGTGCCGGAAGTAGCCATTAGAAGATGGGTGAATTGTGGCCATGATGGGATGCACATGATCAACAACAATACTCAAACAGGCTGTGGTATTCAAGCGATGATTGATTGGAATTAGAAGGCCCACAATGTGCCAAGAAAACATTCCAGCTCCTCCACCAGCTTGGACTGTTGACACGAGGCAGGTTGTGTCCATGGATTCATGCTGTTGGCATCAATTCTGACCCTACCATCTGTGTGCCTCAGAAGAAACCGAGATTCATCAGTCATCAGAAATATTGCATTCATTTCAGTCTTCAGCTATTCAGGGCTGGTGAGCCTGTGCTCACTGCAGCCTACATGTCACATTACCTGTGACATGATTGTTGCTGGCTTTAAATGCTTTACAATGAAGTATTCCATAAAAACCAGCAGATCTGATGTGACACCTGCTTTCAGTTGGGGGTATAGCTCAGTGGTAGAGCATTTGACTGCAGATCAAGAAATCCCTAATTCAAATCTGGGTGCCCCCTTGTCTGGCCTGTGTCGCTATGCATTTAGGTGATTTACACTCTACCCTGTTAATATGCCAATGGAAATCACCAATAGCATAAAGGATATTGTATGTACAGTCACTGAACACTATGCAAATAATGATTCAGGACTGGGAAAGTCGCTGAAGAACAATGAACTTATTGTCACTTTCAAGAAACTAACTTGAGATGACTTTTACTCTGGGACGTGGTGCGTTATCGTGCCGGAAGTACACATTAGAAGATGGGTGAATTGTGGCCATGACGGGATGCACATGATCAACAACAATACTCAAACAGGCTGTGGTATTCAAGCGATGATTGATTGGAATTAGCAGGCCCACAATGTGCCAAGAAAACATTCCAGCTCCTCCACCAGCTTGGACTGTTGACACGAGGCAGGTTGTGTCCATGGATTCATGCTGTTGGCATCAATTCTGACCCTACCATCTGTGTGCCTCAGAAGAAACCGAGATTCATCAGTCATCAGAAATATTGCATTCATTTCAGTATTCAGCTATTCAGGCTTGGTGAGCCTGTGCTCACTGCAGCCAATATGTCACATTATCTGTGACATGATTGTTGCTGGCTTTCAATGCTTTACAATGAAGTATTCCATAAAAACCAGCAGACCTGATGTGACACATGCTTTCAGTTGGGGGTATAGCTCAGTGGTAGAGCATTTGACTGCAGATCAAGAGGTCCCTAATTCAAATCTGGGTGCCCCCTGTCTGGCCTGTGTTGCTATGCATTTAGGTAATTTACACTCTACCCTGTTAATACGCCAATGGAAATCACCAATAGCACAAATGATATTGTATGTACAGTCACTGAACACTATGCAAATAATGATTCAGGACTGGGAAAGTCGCTGAAGAACAATGAACTCATTGTCACTTTGAGGAAACCAAAGTTCAAATCTGGGTGCCCCCTGTCTGGCCTGTGTCGCTATACATTTAGGTGATTTACACTCTACCCTGTTAATACACCAATGGAAATCACCAATAGCATAAAGGATATTGTATATACAGTCACTGAACACTATGCAAATAATGATTCAGGACTGGGAAAGTTGCTGAAGAACAATGAACTCATTGTCACTTTCAGGAAACCAACTTGAGATGACTTTTACTCTGTGACGTGCTGCGTTATCGTGCCGGAAGTAGCCATTAGAAGATGGGTGAATTGTGGCCATGATGGGATGCACATGATCAACAACAATACTCAAACAGGCTGTGGTATTCAAGCGATGATTGATTGGAATTAACAGGCCCACAATGTGCCAAGAAAACATTCCAGCGCCTCCACCAGCTTGGACTGTTGACACGAGGCAGGTTGTGTCCATGGATTCATGCTGTTGGCACCAATTCTGACCCTACCATCTGTGTGCCTCAGAAGAAACCGAGATTCATCAGTCATCAGAAATATTGCATTCATTTCAGTCTTCAGCTATTCAGGCTTGGTGAGCCTGTGCTCACTGCAGCCTATATGTCACATTACCTGTGACATGATTGACATGACATATTTCTTTAGATATTTTCCTTGCTTATATGTTTTCTTTTGCAGGTATCATTTGGTTATATATTTTCTTTGCCGGGGCATTGCCAAGTGGTAGGGCACTTTAATGCAGATGCAGAGGTTGGGGCTCAAATCCGTTTGCCCCTTGTCTGCATTGAGGTACCATTACCTGTGACATGATTATCGCTGGCTTTAAATGCGTTGCAATGAAATATTCCATAAAAACCAGCAGCTCTGATGTGGTGCTCACAGTGGGGGTATTGCTCAGTGGTAGTGCATTTGATTGCAGATCAAGAGTTCCTTAGTTCAAATCTGGGTACCCCCTGTCTGGCCTGCTTCACTATACATTTAGGTGGTATACACTCTACCCTGTTAATACGCCGATCGAATTCACTAATAGCATAAAGGATATTTTATATTCAGTCACTGAACACTATACTAATAACGATTCAGTGAATGGGAAAGTCACTGAAGAACAATGAACTCATTGTCACTTTCAGGAAACCAACTTGAGACGACTTTTACTTTGTGACGTGCTGCGTTATCGTACCGGAAGTATCCATTAGAAGATGGGTGAATTGTGGCCATGATGGGATGCACATGGTCAACAACAATACTCAAACAGGCTGTGGCATTCAAGCGATGATTGATTGGAATTAATAGGCCCACAGTGTGTCAAGAAAACATTCTCCACACCATTCCACCTCCTCCACCAGCTTTGACTGTTGACACAAGGCAGGTTGGGTCCATGGATTCATGCTGTTGGCGCCAATTTTGACCCTACGTCTGGAACCAAAGTAATTACATCTTGGTGTGGATGTGGATGCGAGTCCAAATCACTGTTTAGCCACAAGATTTTTTTAGACAAACCAGATAATTGTTTTTCAAGGAATCAAACCATTAAATTATACATCAAATTTCATAATGAAAATGCTAATTGTTATTGCCTGTCTTGCAGAAAATAGCACCCAAGGATGACAAGGAAAACAGCCAGGGAAGCCAGGACAACATATTTCAGTCACCGGAAACACCAGAGCCACAGCCCTACTCACCAGACACATTATCCCTCTCTCCAGCATCTCCACTTCTAAGCTTCTCACAGAAAATGGAGGAACTGGTTTATGCAGGGACCAAACTCTTCCACTCATTCGCTGCAAGCCCCCAGATATCAACTAAAAAACGGCGGACCCCTCAACCATCAAAGCCTGTGGGCCCAGCTCGTCCTCCTCCTCCAGTGAGAGCTCTTCGACCGCTGCCACAACACCAGGGCCCAAACCCTCCATCTGCTGTAGGTGAACCAAAAACAACTGATAGCAACTCTCAGTGATGTGTGTCGGGTTCCCGCTTTAATAGCAGTAACATTCACAATTGTTTACAGAACAAGCGGGAACCCAGTGTGCCTGTAGTTTTCTCTATTTCTGTTTTATCATGTGATAGAAAGTCTAAGGCCTTCTCAAGCCGAAGGGCTAACTCATCTAATCTGCGGCCTATTATGCATCAAACTAAGATTGCTGTAAAGTCACAAAGCACTGCCATCAAGTTAGCATTTCTAAACATTCGCTCACTAAAAAAGAAATAATTTCTAATCAAAGACTTAATAACCACAAACAACCTGGATTTTATGCTTCTAAATGAAACATGGCTAGAAGACAGCTGCAGTGCAACAGTCCTCAATGAAGCAGCCCCTCCTAACTTTAATTTTATGAGTGTCTGCAGGACTCTTCGGAGAGGTGGAGGTGTAGCTATTCTATTTAAAGATGTTTATCAATGCAAGCAAGTGTCATTTGGTCAGTACTTGTCTTTTGAATATCTAGGGATTGTGTTGAAAGGTGCTCCATGCATTCTGTTTATCACTATTTACAGGCCTCCAAAATACTCTCCAGCCTTTGTTGAAGAGTTCACAGAAATGTTATCAACGATCTCGTCAGAGTTTGATAATGCAGAAAACAAAACTACAAAAGAAATTATAACTGTTTTAAACACTTTTGACTTGATTCAGCATGTGCATGAACCTACACACAAATATGGAAATACGCTAGATTTAATCATTAGTAGGGGTCTAAATATTTCATCCATTGTTATTAAGGACATAGCACTATCTAATCATGTCTGTATTTTCTTTGATATACTGATCTCTGTTACCACTGAATCTAGATCTGTCTCTGTCAGAAAGAGATGTATTAACGAAAACACTAGTGTGATATTTATGGAGGCCATATCTTTAACACCAAGCATTTCTGCAGACTCTGTTGATCTTCTCCTTGATTCCTTAAATTCAAAAGTTAAGAATGTTATTGATGATATTGCTCCGATAATAGTCAGTAAGAAGACTGGCAGACAGAAATCAGCTTGGAGAAAATCAGCAGCAGTACAGGGTATGAAAAGACAATGCAGAAAAGCTGAGTGGATGTGTAATGTGTGGATGAGCAATCTTGATAACACCATTTTGAGCAATTATAGACCAATATCAAATCTTCCTTTTATAGGCAAAATTATAGAAAAGGTAGTTTTTAATCAGCTGAATAAATACTTAAACTCAAATGGATATCTGGACAATTTTCAATCTGGTTTCCAACCGCATCACAGCACAGAGACAGCGCTCACTAAGATAATAAATGATATTCGCTTAAATTCTGATTCTGGCAAAATATCAGTGCTGGTATTACTAGATCTCAGTGCTGCATTTGACACTGTAGATCATAACATACTTCTACAGAGACTGGAAAATTGGGTCGGGCTTTCTGGGATGGTACTCAAACGGTTCAGGTCATACTTAGAAGGGAGAGGTTATTATGTGAGTATAGGAGAGCCTAAGTCTAAGTGGACGTCCATGACATGCGGAGTCCCACAAGGCTCAATTCTTGCACCGCTCTTATTTAGCCTGTATATGCTCCCACTAAGTCAAACAATGAGAAAGAACCAAATTGCCTATCATAGCTATGCTGATGATACCCAGATTTACCTAGCCTTATCGCCAAATGACTACAGCCCCATTGATTCCCTCTGCCAATGCATTAATGAAATTAACAGTTAGATGTGCCAGAACTTTCTTCAGTTAAACAAGGAAAAAACTGAAGTCATTGCATTTGGAAACAAAGATGAAGTTTTCAAGGTGAATGCATACCTTGACTCCAGGAGTCTAACAACTAAAAATCAAGTCAGGAATCTTGGTGTGATTCTGGAGACAGACCTTGGTTTCAGTAGTCATGTCAAAGCAGTAACTAAATCAGCATACTATCATCTAAAATACATTGCAAGAATTAGATGTTTTGTTTCCAGTCAAGACTTGGAGAAACTTGTTCATGTCTTTATCACCAGCAGAGTGGACTATTGTAATGGTCTCCTCACTGGCCTTCCCAAGAAGACCGTTAGACAGTTGCAGCTCATCCAGAGCGCTGCTGCCAGAATTCTGACTAGAAGCAGAAAATCTGAGCATATCACACCAGGCCTTAGGTCCTTACACTGGCTTCCTGTTACATTTAGGATTGATTTTAAAGTACGTTTACTTGTTTATAAATCACTTAATGACCTAGGACCAAAATACATTGCAGATATGCTCAGTGAATATAAACCTAACAGACCACTCAGATCATTAGGATCGAGTCAGTTAGAAATACCGAGGGTTCACACAAAACAAGGGGAATCTGCTTTTAGTTATAATGCCGACCGCAGTTGGAATCAGCTCCCAGAGGAGATCAGATGTGCTAAAACATTAGCCACTTTTAAATCTAGACTCAAAACTCATTTGTTTAGCTGTGCATTTATTGAATGAGCACTGTGAGATGTCTGAACTGATTGCACTGTATTTTTTGCATTGCACTCTCTATTTTTAAACTGTCTTAAATTAATTTTAAATCAATTTTAAAATCATTTTTAAAGTTTTTAATTTCCTTGTTTTATTTTTATGATTGTTTTTATGATTATTTTACTTTCTTTTATGTAAAGCACTTTGAATTACCATTGTGTATGAAATGTGCTATATAAATAAACTTGCCTTGCCTTTAATGCAGATGCAGAGTTTGGGGTTCAAATCCGTTTGCCCCTTGTCTGCATTGAGGTACCATTACCTGTGACATGATTATCGCTGGCTTTAAATGCAGTATTCCAATGAGTACTTTAAATGAAGTATTCCATAAAAACCAGCAGATCTGATGTGACACTTGCTTTCTGTGGGGGGTATAGCTTAGTGGTAGAGTGTTTGACTGCAGCTCAAGAGGTCCCTAGTTCAACTCTAGGTGCCCCCTTTCTGACCTGCTTCACTATACCTTTAGGTGATTTACACTCTACCCCATTAATACGCCAATGGAAATCACTAATAGCATAAAGGATATTGTATATACAGTCACTGAACACTATACTAATAACGATTCAGTGACTGGGAAAGCCACTGAAGAACAATGAACTCATTGTCACTTTCAGGAAACCTGTTTGAGATGACTTTTACTTTGTGACAGGCTGTGGCATTCAAGCGATGATTGATTGGAATTAATAGGCCCACAGTGTGTCAAGAAAACATTCTCCACACCATTCCACCTCCTCCACCAGCTTTGACTGTCGACACAAGGCAGATTGGGTCCATGGATTCATGCTGTTGGCGCCAATTTTGACCCTAAGTCTGGAACCAAAGTAATTACATCTTGGTGTGGATGTAGATGCGAGTCCAAATCACTGTTTAGCCACAAGATTTTTTTAGACAAACCAGATAATTGTTTTTCAAGGAATCAAACCATTAAATTATACATCAAATTTTATAATGAAAATGCTAATTGTTATTGCCTGTCTTGCAGAAAATAGTGATAAGAAGTGTCCGAAGGTCTTTTGCGGGTGGTCATGTTAAATGGTTCAAAGATGTACATTTAATACATTCCACAGGTCATTATTTGAATACACCTGAAAATCTTTGTGTAACTACCTTCCCTAGTTTACCACGCCATAGTGAACTATGAATTCAAAATATTTAGAAAGCTTTTTTTTGCAACCTTTATTTGTACAAAAATAAAATGAACCAGAACGTATGGTCTGAACACGCAGCCTACTTTCAATATTAAAAAATTTCAATACTTGTTTAATTTCATTTGAATTAGTTCCATCAAACACAAACAACATTCTATTAAATATATGAAGTAATGCTTCCAGCTTAAAGCTTAAAAATTGAGCACCAACATCCATATGAACTTGGCACCAAACACTAATGGGTGGTGCTTGGGCAGTGATCCTTACTTTCAAGTAGCAGTATAGACGTAGTATAGCCTGTGGTGCCACAGAACACAATACACAGTTCATTTGGAATTCAGAAATTCAGTGCAAATTCTCCCACCTTGGACAACACAATCTGTTTGTAATGTTAACAGTGTGACCTCTAAAACGAAGACATAATATGCAAACATGTCAGTATATACGCATATGTCACATGTCCAGGGTTCAATCCAGTCATAGCTAAAGTTGTAGCATATGGTGTCTCCAGTATGTTGAGTGTGAGTGGGGCTCTGAGTAAGCCCCAACATCAACTCTGATAATCTGATGAGACTGTAGGCACATATGGGACACAAACTCTGGCTCTGCAGAGTTACTATGAACCACTGCTCGACTAGTTTGCTATAACCCGGGAACGCATCCAGTCCAGACTTGCTGGTAAACTACAAAGGGGAGAAAAAAAAAATCAAGGAAATGAGATGCCATTACCAGAGAAATGTCATTAACAGCACTGAAACTACTGAAATACATGTATGTTTCTACTATAAAGTTTCCACTCACCCCTCTCCAGTAAGGGCGCAGCAGGCCTGGACATGCCAGGAGTGAGCTGTGAGAGAATTGAGGGTAAGACTCTGGGAAATCTCTGCTGCTGTCATGCTATTCTTCATATCTTGCTTATTGGCTAACACCAGCACTGAAGCATTCTGCAGATCCTGGAGTGGGCAGTTTAGATTTAAATTATATATTGGTAACCAATGATCAACTCAATCATACGCCCTGCCCCCCTCGCTATGCTCCTCCTCCCTTCACTTTTCCCCATGGAAACCTCGACTTGCAGTCAGACAATAATTCATAATACGACATTGTAGCTGAGGAGACATAACTACCAGGCTAACAATTATTGCTGTGTTAATGAATAGTATGTGAATTTGTATTTAGCTGAATCCCGTTTTCCAGATCTAATTTACTTGGCACAGGATGGATAGATAATTTTAGCTTGTTAACCGCTAAAAGAATGCTTGTTTATCTCATCTAATTTAGCATTCTGCCACAAACGATGTGATTTAGTCATCATCAGTGAAAGCTTTTTGAAGTGATTTGTTCATTAAGGGGGCTAGTTAGTTAGTTTACTCACAAAAATGCCAATTAAACACACATACCTTTCATTTTTAAGCAATCCTGAAGACTTTGGTTAGATTTTTCAGATGTGTTTGATTAGTAAATAAATAAATAAATACTACTCCCAAAGTCACAGGAATTGAATGGTTTGGTACAGTTTTTGCAAATAATTTCTTCCCGGGAAGGCATGCTCCTGGAGCACCTAGAAATTTTTAAGTACTTTTGTACAATTCTTGTGGGGACTATGCTGTAGTACTGAGCAAACTCTAGAAATGCAATTGAGTGTAGATGAATATGAGCTCACCTCATGTGCAAGCATCGTATGTAGCTCCTCTTTCGTAAGGGTCAAACGCTCCCGGTCTGTACTATCGACTACCAGAATCACAATCTGCAAGTTGGAGACAGAGTGTTACTCTTTCACTTAGTATTAGCCAGTCAAGCATGAGAAGGACTAATACACTAAAGAACAGTGAATGTATAAATAATATATGGCATACTATCTACCACCTGTCACAGAGCATGTGCACGTACACAGAGATGTACACAACTGAAATTAAACTTATCTGTACACTGTTAAGTCCAATTATTAAAAAGAGTCTGACAACTTGACCACATCTACATGCATTATGATTAATTATTGTAATTTAGTCTGATAGTCTAAATTAGTCTTGATTATTTTTATCGACTTTGAATTCACAAACTATGATTTTTGTTACCTCATCTAATAAGGCTTTATATGAGAATGTTTTTTCTTCTTAGCTCTGTATTGTTTTAGGTCAATACCCCTGCATTAAAATAAATAGAAGCAAATTGTTTATATTAGGTCCTAATTGGTTTCTGGAGGTCCACAATGGTCAGTCAATAGAATGTATTGTTCCTAATGGTTCTAATGAAAGAACACCCTATTGGACTCTGGTGGTATTTAACAGTAACCAGAAAGTCCCTAACGAATAACAACACGAATCTGTTGGAATCTATCTAATTCATATTAATCTATTAAGCCATGTGTCAACAAGCTCCTTAGTTTGCATAAATTCATATCAGTAAAAGAAAGTTGGTTAATCTGTTAAGCAAAGCTTTGAATTCATGGTTGGACCTCTTTTTTGCGTATCACCATACTGAAGTGTGTGACACAGGCATAACCTAATATTGGTATTCACTCCTGCTGTTCCTGTTCAAGTCACAGTCAAGTCTTTCTTGTTGTCTGCTGTCTTGAATTTAAATGAGGTTAAGTGGATGATTTATTTATTTATTTATTTTTTAAATAAGAACCCCCCCAATTTCTATCAGCAGCTACAAAGTTAATAGATAAACTGGTTCCAGATTACAGTACTGTAACACTAAAGAATTCCACCTGTGATTAATCAATTCCTTTTTTTTTTCACATATTGGACTATCCAAGCACTTTGATGATAAAAATCTTAGAGATACCAAAAAGCAATCAATCTCTATCTATCTATCTATCTATCTATCTATCTATCTATCTATCTATCTATCTATCTATCTATCTCTCTCTCTCTCTCTCTCACTCACTCACTCACTCACTCACACACACACACCTCTGTATTGCAGTAATAGGTGCTCCAGCTGGCACGGAGGGCCTCCTGACCTCCAATGTCCCAAACAAGGAAACGTGTTTTCTTGACAGAGATTTCCTCCACATTGCTGCCAATAGTAGGAGTGGTATGCACAGCCTCTTTAGTCAAACTAATATGAGAGAGAGACAGAGAAAAGAGAGAGAGAGAGAGAGAGAGAGAGAGAGAGAGAGAGAGAGAGAGAGAGAAAACAGCATTACATAAGACACCTACTTCTACTTTTAAGCTCAAGTTACTTTCGTCTTGTACCTCTGAAACAGTGGATCATTAAAAACACAGCCTCTTGAGGCATTTTGACTATAGACTGAAAACATGTTAACAATAATTTATTTATCGTTAAAAGCACTTACAACTGGTAGAGGATGGTAGTCTTCCCAGCATTATCCAAACCCACAATGATTACCTTGTGTTCTGGAAGAGGAGAAGAGAAAATTATGTTTAAAACATACACTACACTAGGACTTGAGAGTTAGCACCATGAGTTGAATGGTATACAATGATTAAATGAAATCAGTTACCCTGACAATTTATGCTCGGAAACTAACCTGGAAATGGTTTGGGAGAGTTAAACCTAGGAATGCATGCAATATTCAAGGAGAAGAGAATCCAAGAATAGAAAGAATGTTTGATGTGTCTTAATTGTCAGAAATGTTGTACCCTTTTGTTGAACGTTTTACTGATGTGATTGTGTAATTTACACCAAAAAAGATTTATTAAAAAAAAAAACTTCTAAAACCTCACAATTTCATCGCATGTAAATGAATATGTAAGCATGCTGAAATATCATCATGCCCAAAGGGCTACATCTGGACAAAAATTAAGGAAATGAAAAACAGCAACACGAATTAAAAACAACTTATGTTTACAATTGGCTGCAGAACATTATAACGTTAAGCTTTAATTGTCTGCAGTTTGTTGTGATTTCACAGTCCTTTCTTTCTTTCTTTCTTTCTTTCATTTTTTATAAAAAAAACAAAACAAGATATGTCAGTAGTCATCCGAGGAAAAAACAAAACATCTGCTGCTGAAAAGCCATTATTGATTACATATTCAGGTTTGACTAATAAGGATTTTTAAAGTTCGTTTTTAAAGGCTAAAAGCTTTTTCTATCCCTCTTTGCCACTGATCTGCTAACCTTATTGACAAGTTTATGGGTCTGAGGTCAGGACCATAAAAACAGCTCTACATAGTAATTGTGAATCACATAAAACCTCTGGATAAGAGGGTCTGCCAAATACCATAAATGTAAAACCTATATGACTTAATGGTAATTGAACAGTTGTGCAGCTTCAACGTGGAACCATTATAAAAAAAAAAATGCAGCGTATGTAAGTGACTTACTTATCTGGGTTACATAGGTGAGGAGAACAGAACGTCTTATCTGGGTTGCACAGGTGAAGACAACAGAATGACCCTGTATTGATAATTCTGTGTGGAATTGGGATTGAGAAATGCCAAATGCTGCTGGCTGACATACATTTATCGAAGTCTACTGCTAGAGTAAAGGAGATTCAGTTCAATTCAACCGAGCATTCCTCTTTGTCAGCTTTGCCTGTCCTGAGTCCAAACATTGAGACCTAAACTTTAAAAACAGTTTGATAGGGAAAATGTATAATATAATGTATAATAGCACAACAACTACTAGTTTATTAATAAACTAGTTAATTACAATGATGGTGCCAGAGGCAGCATTTAATCAGATGATTAGGTCAGTGCTTCTCAAACTTTTTGCAGCTGTGGAGGTCTTTAACTCTACAGAGCATATTTATTTTAATGGGTTCAATAATATTTACATTTACATTTATTCATTTAGCAGACGCTTTTATCCAAAACGACTCACAAATGAGGAAATATTCTTGCTATTTATTGGATATGTTTTTTTTTTTTTTTTTTTAAACTTTATTCCTGAACTTTCAACTTATAGAACACATTAGGTCCAAGTTAACATTGAGGCCTATATGTTTCTGAGTTACTAAACTTTTGATTAAACTCATTTAATTATAAGAACTCAATAATAACTATAATAATCACTATATATATTATATATATATTATTATATATATAATTAGTGATTATTATATATATTATTATATATATAATTAGTGATTATTATATATATTATATCACTATAATAATCACTTTGGTAATGGAGGGTTGTCATCTCCACCACTGTAAGAAAATAAAAGATAAAAACAACAAAAACAAAACAACGGACCACCTGGCTCTGCTTCAGACCCTACTTTGAGAAAAGTAATAAGATTTTAAATCCTTACCTCTGTCTCCGAACACCGTCATCAGTTTGGCAAAAAATAGTCCCATTATCTATACAAAAGTGTTAATCACAATTCAGTCCAAAACTGAAACGTAGAGATCTCTCCACAAAGCTGTCAAAATATCCTTCTTGTTATTACTTTCGAAATGAATTCTTCGAGCCTGTTCGACGACTGCTGAAGAGACCAAAGTGTGTAATGAATGTTTGTTGGTTTCTTCAGATTCTATGAGGACAGACGCTCATATTTCCCTCCGCTCAGTCCGCGGACACGCACAAAAGCGCAAAGCCGTGCGATGGTGACGAGACACTTGTACTGATTCACGGGGGAATTCTTTCCATTACAGGTGGGCGGAGTCAAATTTGACGCACTACATGACGCTACACCCAAAGTGCGTAAAAACAGCGCGTCCGATTGGCCATCTATGGTAATGACGCGTTGTTTTTTTTTTTTGTTTTTTTTTTAACTAAAAAACCTGCGCCTATATTTGGGCGGAGCGCCGGATGTTGACGTTGTATCGCGTTTCTTCTCGCTCTCGAGTGCGGAACGGAAAGTTAAATAATCAAAAGCGAAAGAAGCGTGTCATGGAATTCCCGGGACTCTTGTACAGAAGAAGGAACAAGTCAATCAAACAAGTGTACATTTCAAAGAATTTCCCCTGAAATACCTTTGAGGTACGAAATACATCCATGTACTAACTAATACTGCTCATTTTAAATTATTATTTATTGTTTTATTATAAAAAAAAAAAAAAAAATTAGCCAAATCTAACTGTTTAGTGTCTATTATTCATTCATCTTTAGAACCCACTTTATTCTGGTCAGGATTATGGTGAATCCAGAGCCTGTGCTGGGAACTCTGGGTGCAATGAAGGAATACACCCTGGATGGGACACCATCACACTGCACCATAAACACACATTCAAAGAAGAAGAAGCTTTTATTTGTCACATATACATTACAGCATGGTGAAATTCTTTTTTTTGTTTGTTTTTTTTTTTTTTGCATATCCTAGCTTGTTAGGAAGTTGGGGTCAGAGCACAGGATCAGCCATGACACAGCACCCCTGGAGCAGATAGGGTTAAGGGTCTTGCTCAAGGGCCCAACCTTCTGATCAGTAATCCAGAGCCTTAACCACACAGACAGTAACCTGTCAGACAGTTCATACCAGGGACCCTGCAGCTGTGAGGCTTCAATGCTACCCACTTCACCACTGTCCTGCACAGGTTTAATCTATTAGGTTTACTAAAATATTTATTAGAGACCATTTGGTGTGATTAACACTACATGAACACTGTTGAGTTGAAACAGTTTACATGTTCCCAGTCAGCATATCACTGTACTAGATAGTAGGGTCAATTATCTCAATCCGAGCAGCTGAATCTTTAGCCATTTTCAAAAAACGTCTAAAGACACTTCTTTTTTTGGCAGCACCTGACCAATTAATACTAGTACTTACCTATTCTATTTGTTTGTCTGGCTTTAAAAAAGAAAAAAGAAAAAAAAATTCCTATGTGTACTGTGCTAGAATTACTGAGACTTGTTACAGCACTTGTATACTGTTGCCCTCTTGTTGACCGAATTGCTTCTATTGTTCTCCTCATTTGTAAGTCGCTTTGGACAAAAGCGTCTGCTAAGTGATTAAATGTAAATGTAATTAATATCATTTCATATGTTTAGACTTTTCTGGCATCAATCCAGTTTTAAAAATTAGATATAATACTCACAGGAGTAATCTTGTATACTGAGTTTTGGACAAATCAAGAAAATCTCAATGTACTGCACTGCATATATATATATATATATATATATATATATATATATATATATATATATATATATATATATATATATATATATATATATATATATATATATATATATATATATATATATAATTGAATTAAATTATAATAATTATTAATTAAAATTAAATAATATTAAATAATAATGTAACTATATTTTGTCTAATAAGCAAGTAGCCTATCAGGTTTTCATCTTCCTCCACTTGACTGACTTTAAAAAAAAAAAAAAAAGAACATTTCACAAATATAGATACTGCATAAGTATGTCATACATATGTGTCATAACATAACATTTTATTGGGAACACTATTTTTGTTACAGAAGGTTAAATAATTGTCTGTGGAAGTACCTGTGGGCATCTTTCCTGTTTTGTCCTGCCCCTTTCTGTAATATCACACGGAGGAAGTTATAACTGTGATTCCATGAGGTCACTCTGAGAGTATAGATGACATGTTCCCTTGAGTATAGATGACATGAGTGTTGATTAATTTAAATACATTTTAAATAAGGTGTCCTGTGTCCTAAACTGTAATCAGAATTGAGTCTATCACAATATATGGAGGTTTCTATATTACGTTTCCTTTTAAAGACAACAAAATGGTGAATTTGAAGCTAATATAAGGAGTGCCCCTGGGGGATGTCAAAGTTTTGTTGAAGTTGGTTGAACCACATCAAAAGATTGTCTGGGAACAGGTCCCTAATTATTTTTAGTACTTTTACTCTGCTGCTTTTCAGTTCCATCTTACAAGAATGTGGTAAAACACTGCAGTAACAATTTTCACACTTTGACTCGTCTGAATGACAATTGCGGTTCTGTGGCACTTGAAACAAATGAAACAATTGGTTTAGTATATAAATGTGCATTTAACTTCCTCTTTATTGTTTTTTAAAGTGTGTGTGCGTGCGTGCGTGCGTGTGTGTGTGCGTGTGTGTGTGTGTGTGTGTGTGTGTGTGTGTGTAAAATAGAATAGTGTCATTAAGCCTATTCAGCACATATGCTTCCTTACTGCGTAAGGGAAACTCAAAACATTCATGAGTTGAGTCATTATGGTAAATCAAGATAACATAACATGCACAACAGACTTGCCTGATTACAGTTGAGAAGTGTGTATGTGTGTTTGAGAAGGAGGGACAAAGATATGCAGATAGCAATCCCAACCTCAGCATGTCTAACCACCCACATCTGCTCTTGTGACTGCTCTGTTTAAGCTGTGTCATGAAAAAAGGTTGAAAATGATGTTAATCACAGTAGCCTTTTGTATTTTGTTTTACTCTCATGTAATAATATCAAGTTCAGTTTCAAGTTCAGTTTATTTGTACAGCGCTTTTAACAATGGACATTGTCAAAAAAGCAGCTTTACAGAAGTATATAAATTCAGGACTTAGATTTTAAATTTATGAATTTATCCCCAATGCGGAAGCCAGCGGCGATGGTGGCAAGGAAAAACTCCCTGAGACGATATGAGGAAGAAACCTTGGGAGGAACCAGACTCAAAAGGGAACCCATCCTCATCTGGGTAACACCGGATAGTGCAATTATAAATAAATAAATCTCTTCTATAAATGTACCAGTACCACATGGTCAAATAGCAGTTGTAAGACCATGAAAATTCATCAATTCATTATGAACTTCACCACTGTAATCTCAATGATCTTTAGGCTGCACCGTGTGGGGCCATCCTCAGCAGCAGCATGTGACTTCCAATTGATGAGATCTCCAACCAGAAGTAGGGCATCAGGATGGATCAGGCAGGTCCAGAGAGCAGAAGGGGTCTGGATCACTGGCATCTCAGGAGTATCGTATCGTGTGTGGCTCGACAGAAGAGGAGAAGGGGGTGGAGAGAGAGAGAGAGAGAGAGAGAGAGAGAGAGAGAGAGAGAGGGAGAGAATTAGGTATGCTTATTGTCCGGTAATGGTTACGGACAGTGTACTTTGCGTGAGTGAAAGCAGGTACTTCGGCAAGACTAGCTATGACAGCATAACTACAAGGGAGAGCCAGAAGGTAACAGAGACATGAGGGCTCCCTGGGACAAGGCGGCCAGCCACCCCACCACCAACAAACCTGGGTGAACGCGTGAAGGTGGGGGGGTGACAGCATCCAAACATCCCAGTTCACCACAACACACTATGCCCGTGAGACCTCTAGATCTGCTCCTTTACCTAAAGAAAAAACTATCAATGTAATGCATTTTGTCTTGTTTTGTCTTGTCTTGGTATTTCTATGGGACACTTATCAGTCCAAAATATTATTTTCAACAATCCCCTAAAGAGATCTAAATATTTAGATGATTTGGAGAAATTAGACCTAGATATACCACTGGTTGTAAAAGCCCTTCCACTACATGATCTATGGCAGGGGTTCTAAAAGTCTTTTTTGTAGTGATGGAAACCTTTAACTGTAAAATGAACCTCACTGACTGTCTAAGTGCAGAATTATTTTATAAACATAATCCAACTATTCAAATATCGGGCTCATTATGCACATATGTAGAATAATATTTTGTTATTTATTACAGCCATATAGCTTTTTATTCCTGAGCTTTCCACAGACAGAACACATTATTCCACCTTCTACAGAGGGACGATAGAGAACATCCTGACCAACCACCATCTACACCTTATTCAACAACCGCTGCTTCCAAAAAGCCACCAATCAGTATTGTGGACGACCCCTCTCACCCCTCTCCTGGACTCTTCTCCCTCCTGCCATCTGGCAGAAGGTACAAGAGCATCCCTGCCACCACCAGCAGACTCAGCAACAGTTTCTTCCTTGAGCCAGTCAGATTACTCAATACCTTGCTACCTCCCAGTGCTCACCTGGGCTAGTCAAACACACTTTTATAATATAGAACTGTTTTTTGCTGCCAATATTGCCACTATATTTGTGCTGCTACACTATACAATAGTTTCCAGTTTCCAGCATGTTCTGTGTATTTATTGTCCTCTTCTGTGTATTTATCGTCTTGCACTCGTCTCACACTGTTGTGTATTTGCACTTTATGTAGTCCTGTGTACTGTCCTGTGTTGCACCATGGTCCTGAAGAAATGGAACATTTGAAACATTTCGTTCCAATGTATACATGCTGTATAGAGGAATGACAATAAAAACTCACTTGACTTGACTTACAAATAGGCTAGTTGTACCTGAGTTTGGTTTAAACCCATTCAGTTCAAGTGGGCAGACAAACGGGCTAAATACTATAAATAAATATAATAATTTTGAAAATTGTGGGTTAAGATTTCCACCACTGTAACTATAATTAAAAAACAAACAAACTGATCATCATAGACCCCATGCCTATGCTTCATGGACCCCACTTTGAGGATCACCGCTCTACGGTGTGAGCCTGTAATCTGGGAATGACTCTGTGAAATCAGCAATTTGACTTCAAAACACAAAGAATTGCTTCCTCTTCCTTTTCACACCAGTCTATGCCTATTCTGGTTCTCCATTCAGAGTACTTTTGTTCTTCTCTACATGACTTTACACTCTTTGTTCTCACCACCATGGTAACAGGACGTTTTTCTCTTAAATTGTCCGTCTACTGTATGAGTCCCTTTAAACTTGCCCCCCCCCCACCCGGGTATCTACTGCGTCTCCCTCACAAATCCTAGACTCAAAGAAACATTTCAAACATAGAAATTAGTTCTGATTTGAATTTTTAATTAAAATACAGATTTACCCACAGATTAAAAACAGAAGGCAAAAAAAGCAAAATGGAGCTACAATCAGGCACCAAAGATTACATGTTTTTGTTTTGTCATATATTAACAATTGCAATAACGCAACAATAACATTCATTATTAAGCTATTTTCTTGTACATTTTCTGAATTTCATCATTAGCATGATGTCCTTTTGCAACAGATGTGAGTAAAAACAGGCTCGTCAAAGGTATTCACTGACACTCTTCCTGCACATCAAAAGCTGCTTGAGTGTCCCCCCCTTACATATACACAGACACACACAGACACAGACACACACAACCCACCCTCCCACCCACCCATACACACACACACACACACACACACACACACACACACACACACACACACACCCCTTGTTTAAAAATGTCCACAGAGATCGTGACACAAAAGGCAGGAGCAGGAGAAAAAGGCAGTATAAGGTTTACTGTGTGTGTTTATACATGAGTGTGTGTATGAGCTGTTGTCTGTGCATTTCTTTGTAAAATCAGTGATCACACAATCAGATCCTTAAAGCGACAAAAATAACTGGTAGACAAAGAGTAAGGGTGACACTTCTATAGCACATCCACACAACAAAAACGTGTGGCACAGAGTTAAGACAACCCACCATGGGTAGTGGGTGTAACTTCATGAAATATTCTGGCACTTGTCATTTGTTATGTGATTGGCATGTATACGAGAAAGCTTTTCATTCCCACAGCAGTTGTGCATCAGAAAAGTTTTGATAAACACAGGAGACAGGACGATGTCACATAAAAAGATTCTCTACATGTCGAATATCATAGTCCCCTGTAGTAGCCATTGATGGAGGTCTCAAAGTGCTTTCGACAATGGATTCCCGACTCATGTCATGGAGGCCCATCGCTCTGCAATGTTTCCCTACTGCCTACAACACCTGATACAGTGTGTTGTGAGCAGGGTAACTTGAAATTGTGTTGGGCAGTAAGCCTCCTGGACCGGAGCAGAGAACCCCTGTTTTAGATGTTTGTTTAAAGTTGTTTAAAGGTCATACTCATTTGAAGGTGGGGAAAATCACATCACGTTTAATGAAGCGGCTTTAAAGTTCCGTTTTCTTGCATAATAATCCTGTTATCACAAATAAGGTAACATTGGTCGGCTTTATTAATGTGTCAGCCACCTTATTGAAACTGTTCATACCACAAACGTGAGTTTTAGAACAGATTACTGTACAGGCTGGAAAAACACGTAGCAGCAATAAAGCTATATCAGGCAAATGATGTAATACAGTTTCTAGCATTATAAGCATAATAATAAATAATATCTAAAGAAATAGAGAAAGTATATACATGAAGAATATTGGCAGATCTTTGTAGAGAATTTTGACCTGGGAAATCCTGGCCTCCATTACCTGGTGATACATTATGTGAATCCACTGCACCATTGACATGGTATATCTGAAGGTTGACTGTGTAACAAGGCCTCTTTTAATCTTTAATTTAGATAATTCATTCCTACAGTAAAACTGTAATGAATCCAGTCTTGGGAACTAAAGAGATTTGAGGCCTGGAATATTCTAACAAGGGATAAAGAGGACCTGATTAAGACAGTCAGAGGACAAAATACATACACCCATGCACACACTCGCTCTCACATCCACACATACATACACACAAGATTGTGGTTATATATTTTCTTAGTTTTACTTAATTGCCTTTGGAAATAGGAATTATCCTTATACTGATAAGGGTTCATGCAAGACAACACAAAGAAAACTAAATGGAAACAAACATGTCTTTGCTTCCCCCTCCCCCGAAATAAGTTTAGCTAAATGAAATATGAGTGTAAGCTCGGTTGGCATAATGCGCATGATGGAAATATGAACTGTACAGCAATTGCCTGTGATGGTTTCTATGGATTGTAAACAGATCCAGCTTTAGACATCAACAATTGTCCCCCTAAATTTTGAATCCCCCTAAATCCTTCATCTTCTCGTTCCTACTCGCTAGGGTATTGGCTCTAGCGGATGTACACGTCTCTGTTCCACTCCTCCTGGTTTTGGTTGCGGCCTACCGTGGTCTCACCGGCCTCTACGTCTTGACAGTAGCGCTCCCTCAGGTGGGCCCGCCCACGGTGATGCTGATTGGTCATTGGCGGTGCTAGGTTGAGGTTCTCCTGATCTGGTTCTGCCCCCTCATCCTCCCAAGATGCCTGTCGTGGGGCGTGGTGGGCAGGGTTTAACCGGCTGCGACAGGATTCTGGCTCCTCGTATGGATCTGTTTCCATGTCATCTGTGTAGGCCGAGTCGCGACTGCCCTGTGTCTCCGAATCAAATGTGTCCTGTCGTGATAAGCCACGCCCCCCGGCTTGTAACTGACTACGTGAAGTGCGCAGCGGCTGCTTGCCGCCCAGCTCGGTCTGATAGTCCTGGGGGCAGGCCCGTTCCACGACGGACCCCTCCCTCTTTGGCTCACTGTGCACGAGAAATGGCCCCTGTGCCAAGCAACGCCCCCAAATCACACAGTCCGGCCAATCAGCATGCAGAAAAACAAACAAAGGAGAGCAAGCAGGAGGTTAGTACAAGAGTTAGAGTTTGAGATCAAATGTCAGATATACTAAAACATCACATTCCCCCCATACACTAGCATGCTGTGTTTTTAATTTTTTGAAACTTTTTAGTCCAATGACACTAAAGAGCCATTTACAGACAATGAATTACAAATAAAATTGTCCTCAGGTCCCCAGTGAAACGTAACATATGTACAATATCCTAAGCAACAATCTTTAGTCGGCCTTCTTATACAGGTTGATTGTGGGGAATTGAATAAGGTCATTTAATGTGTATTTTTAAGCAGGAATGAACAAAGTTCTTAAAGTGCAGTAAAGGGGCTCCTTGTACGATTAGCCATTCCTTCTTGTAAACAAATATATGCACCTACAAAATCACGCCTTTGGTTAGTTTGTACCATGTATAACAAAATCACTATCTTATCTGAAATATTTTGACACATTTGGCATGAGAGACTGGATAGTAAAGGATTTTGGCAGCTATAGTGACAATATTTAATGCATCCCATTTAATAGCAGTATTTCATTCATAAAAAAAACCTTTTTTTTTTGTATTTAAAAAAGATAATATTCATTTTCTATGTTACATTGACTTCGTCAGGTACCAAATGGCTAATAGAGACTTCTGAACATTGGTAAGAGTTACCCTTTATTTAGTTTATGGTGTAACAGTTTACCATGAATAAATGAAAAGCTAAGCAGAATAGTCTCTCCCTACTGCTGTACTCTAACATTTTGTTTTGGTTAGGTGCATATTGTTTAACTGCTAGTCACAAGGTTAGTAATATGACTTGTTCATGCACTTCACATGACTGGAATACCCAGTAACAATTACATCAGCAGAAAAAAAGTGGTTTTTACCATCCTTATATTGGAAAAAATATAACTAATTAATTAAAATTATTGGACCTTACAAATGATACTCTCTGGCTCTGGTTCTCTCTGGTTTTCAATAGTCCGTGATCATTGTGATCTGTTTTTCTTTTTATTAAAGTACTTGTTATTTACTTTGTTGTATGTTTTTGTAGTTATTTTCATATTGTACAGCACTTTGGTCAACTTTGGTTGTTTTTTAAATAAACATTGATTGATTGATTGAATACATTTGACTAATCCAAAATAACTCCCTGTTTAATATACAGTGGACTTTAAAGGGTCTAAAAGCCAATATTTCAAGATCAAAAAGTGCACTATTTTCGGAGTAGAGATCTATTTAATATTCAGCCATAGGAAGACGCACAGGCACAGAAACACGCAGGCTTTACTGTCCCCTTGTGGCCAGTATTTGCGAAACATGACTGGCGTGGAGAGAGAATTTCACTTTTTTGGCTTTATTGTTTTTCCTTATACATGCTAGGAGTTAGGTTCAGAGTCTGCATATTCACCTGATCTCTTGCCAAAGTGTACATTTGTGCTCTCAAAGTATGTGCGTATGATTTTCTAATTTGAACCAAGATAGTGTTTGGAAGTGATGTGTTGGCGCTAGATGTATATGATCACATCAGACATCCTTTATCAGACAATTCACTTATATCTCGCTGCCTTGACAACAGCTCTCCTGTCTCCTTGACAACTGTTAAGGTGGAGACTGGGCATAGGGCTTTGTTCAAACTGCAGTCAAAACACACATGGTAATTTAACTTGGGTGAGCAATATTAGCATCCACATGCAGATCAGACTGAAAATGTGGTATTAATAAGGTAAAGAGGTAAGTACGTTTTGTAAGGCTGATGCCAGGGCAATTGGGAAAGGGGTTGGGATCAAGTCTATGTTTCCCAGGCAGCCAAAGAACATTGAAGAGTGCTTGTGAGGGGCAGAGAGATGATAATTTATTGTTGTGTGTATATGTGTATGTATTTGGGCAATAAATGCATACTGATTACAGCACTACATAGTAGTTCAGTGTTTGTTTGTTGTTGTTTTTTGTTTTTGTGTGTGTGTGTGTGTGTGTGTGTTGGGGGGGTGGGCAGTGCATATTTGAGTGATATACTGGTGAGATCCTGTGAATTTCAAATGAAAGGAAGCACAGGTAATTTGCACTTATAGATTCCTAACTGTTGAGCAGCTATCTGTACTTTGATCAGTGTGTACTTTTCTTCATGCCACTGAGGAAGAGACTGCTTCTCCGACTTCTCCTCACAGCTGTGTTTTATGCCCCTCATCCCTTGTTAAAGGGCATGTTCCTCCTCTTGGCCCTCCTTCACAGGGTTAGAGCCATCCAGGAGCTCCAGGTTACGGCGGAGCGAGGTGAGCACCTGTACCTGCAGGTTGGAGACGGGCTCAGGTGACGCAGCAAGTGCTGCCGTGGCCATAGTGCGGTTCAGCAGTGGGTTTGGGGGGTTGCTGCTTGGAGGGTGTGTGGCCTTCCAGTATGCCTCCAAATAATCCGCCAGGTGTTCACACGCGTCCTCCAGCTGGTTCTCGTCTAATATGATGTCAAAGAGCTCCTGAGTGAGAAAGAATTTTTATTTTGTGAGAAACAGAAAAAAACAAGTGTGATGTATGCAGTAAGAAATAGAAAGGTAAAAGGTTAATTATACAGACAGACAGATGAGCACAAATACTCACAGGGGGACATTGTGCTAGTTTGTCTGCTGCCACCATCTGAACATTGAGATGTTTGGCCTGAGATTTACCTCTGGACTTTATCAGCCTTTGCAATACCTTAAAAATGTATGTACATAGGGATAAGGAGAGAAAGGTACAAAAAAACAATGAAACATAAAAATGTATAACGCAATAACATAGAATGCTTCAGTTCTTGTATGTGTTGGAATGTAGCTGAGTGAAGTGTGAATACCTTTGGAGAGGCAATCTTAATGTAAACTATTATAGGTGCCAGTGATGTTTTGGCAAGTTGAGATGGATGGTTAATGGTGTCGGCATCCAGAGCCACCAGCTGCAAGGTCCGAGCCAACTCAAAGATTCTCTCTATTTCACTCTGCACCTCAGCTAAGAGAGATAAGGAGATTTTTTTAAAAATGTTCGCTCAAACACACACTCACACTCACACGCACACACAAACACACACGTTAATGAAACAAAAGGTCAAAAAAATTTTAGTGGGAAAAAGTGGTAGTGGTATCCATATCAGACAAAAACACTTTTTATCACAGAGAGAAACATACAGTATCTACTTTGTATAACCCATACATTTAGAAAGTGCCATGTTAGTATCATGCACATGGAGGTTATTATGGTCTGTTAGATCAGAGGCTCCAGATGCTGTCCTCAGGGACACACAGCACTGCAACATCTAGCTGTTCTTACTTCCAACACAACTGAGCCAGTATTGTTCAGTTGCATTGGTTACAGATGTTAACGAAACACAAACTTACAGTATGTTGGTTATGGTGTGTATGTGTGTTATCAATTTATTATTTAAGAACAGCTTAAGAATAGAAATCTACGTTTAATCAAACCAAAAGAGCCAGGCCACTGAATACACAAGGCAAGTAGAGCTAAATATGCATACTCTATGCTTCAATAGTATTACAAACACATCCTTACTGTGAGTTCTTTTCTATTTAAAGGGCCCATATTGTGGAAATCTGAACTGCATGCTTTCAATGAAATGAAAGATTTTGATGTACTACGAACATTTCAAAACCTGTCATTCTTTCCATTCCATATAGTCAATATATGGAAGCTAAACTGCAAGTCCTTTTTCAATTTTGATGTTCACTACCATGAACATATCTACATATGTAGTTGGTTATTACAGTAAAGTAGAATACAGATATATACTGTGACTGTTTTGAAATGAATACGCCTTTGCATAGGGATCCAGACATCAGAAAGGAGTATGTGAGGTTTAGTTTTTCCTTATTCAGCACCTTTCAGTGCTGTAAGGCACAATATAGTGTCTAGTTTTGCCAAACGGTTTATGTATTGCACCTACAGAAATACCATGCTTCCCTCCACACTTTTTGTTACAGTACATCCTTATACTAAAATGGATTAAATACAACCCCAATTCCAAAAAAGTTGGGACACAGTGTCAAATGTAAATAAAAACAGAATGCAATGATTTGCAGATCTCAAAAACCTATATATATATATATATATATATATATATATATATATATATATATATATATATATATATATATATATATTGGCAATTATATTCTGTAGGCACTAATGCACCCCCAAACCATCAGAGATGCAGGCTTTTGAACTGAGCGCTGATAACAAGCCGGATGGTCCCTCTCCTCTTTAGTCCTCTTTATTTTAGAGGACGCGGCGTCCATGGTTTCCAAAAAAAATTAAACATTTTGATTCATCTGACCACAGAAAAGTTTTCCACTTTGCCTCAGTCCATTTTAAATGAGCTTTGGCCCAGAGAAGACGGCAGCGTTTCTGGATCATGTTCACATATGGCTTCTTCTTTGCATGATAGAGCTTTAACCAGTATTTGTGGATGGCACGGTGAACTGTGTTCAGACAATGAGTTCTGGAGGTGTTTCTGAGCCCATGCAGTGATTTCCATTACAGATTCATGCCTATTTTTAATGCAGTGCCGCCTGAGGGCCCGAAGATCACGATTTTCACCCTTGTCTCTTGAGCACAGAGATTTCTCCAGATGCTCGGAATCTTTTGATGATATTATGTACTGTAGATGATGAGATATTCATAGTCTTCGCAATTTCACGTTGAGTAACATTATTCTGAAATTGTTCCACAAATTGTAGATGCAGTTTTTTGCAGATTGGTGAACCACTGCCCATCTTTTCTTCTGAAAGACTCTGCCTCTCTAAGATACTCTTTTTATACCCAGTCATGTTACTGACCTGTCGCCAATTAACCTCCAGCTGTTTCTTTTTACTAACACTTACTTTTCCAGCCTTTTGTTGCCCCCGTCCCAACTTTTCTGAGACGTGTTGCGACCATCAAATTCAAAATTACCTTATTTTTTCCTTAAAATTGTACATGTACCCAGTTTAAACATTTGATATGTTTTCTGTGTTCTATTGTGAATAACATACGGGTTTATGAGATTTGCAAATCATTGCATTTTGTTTTTACTTACATTTTACACAGCGTCCCAACTTTTTTGGAATTGGGGTTGTAAATTTCTCATAATTCCAGAAAAAAAAATAAAAAATTAAAAAACAAAACCATAAACATGTTTAAGGATTTGTAGCACAATATATAACACTATATATGTTGTATATGTTATACCTTTTGAGAAGATGACATTAATTATCTCTTGATGATTTCTATATAGTTCTACACATGTTGCAGGCATGGTCATAGCAGTTTTAAATTCAGTCTTAGTAAAAGTATGTATCACATTTAGCAAAAGTACAAAAATAAAAACAGCCATTTTAATTCTAAGTGATAAAAACTGTGAAAATTGTCATATAAAAACGTTTCCTGTACTTAAAATAATACAAACATTATAAGAGGATGTCTGGGAGAAAAAATAAAATACAAAAAGGTGTACAATATGGACCCTTTACTTATTTCACTCTCAGGTCAAGCATGCAGTAGACAGTTTCAGAGCATCAAATGAAGTATAAGAGAAAATTGTTAAGTGATGTGGATGGGAGAAGGATGAGGTCAGAGGAGAGATGAAAGAGATGAGAAGATACGTACCCAGTACGTCTGAGGTGGAGAGAGAAGGAAGGAGGAAGGGGAAGTGGGTGTGGCGGAAAAAGAGACGTGCATGGAGGGAGCCGGAAAGACAGAATGAAAAAGAAAGAAGAAGCCAATCAGGCACAACAGCTCACAGGGATATGTTTCAGAGAATGTTCAGGACACATTGATAGAATGTCCACAAAGCAACCACGAGACAGCTTGGAAACCGTGAAAAGGCTTTAAGAGAAAATAGACATATGTCTCACTGGTAGAATTACCATATGGACATTAATAGACACTTTTTTTTGTATGGTATGTTATGTCATTTGTGTGTGTGATTATTGTACCCAAACTGGATCTGGTGCTGGAACGCTCAATGATGGTGTGTTTGCTGGGATTGTTCAGGACAGAACGCTTGGCGAGGGAGATATCTGCTGTGACCCGCGTGATGGATATTCTGCAATACACAACAGCCAGTAGTATTATTTATTTAGAGTATTATTTCATAAAGCTTTCATATTGTTTCATATCATGTTATCTATAAGGCACAACATCACTCTATATAACATCACCATAATATTTCATAACAAATAACATCTCAATACATAACCAGAATATTTCATAACAAATGACATCTCATTACATAAACAGAATATTTCATAACAAATAACTTCTCATTACATAACCAGAATATTTCATAACAAATAACTTCTCATTACATAACCAGAATATTTCATAACAAATAACTTCTCATTACATAACCAGGAGGATATTTAGGGCAAAACTTTGGCACTTACCTGCCCTCAAACTTGTGTTTCAGGAAGTCAAACAGAGCTTTCTGCATCATATCAGTTACCTGAAAATTATTACACAATGAATAAACATAAAGTAGCAAACAAGAGGAAATCCTTCATCCCTTATAACTTAATTGCATCAAGAACCAAGTTTACATCAGTGTCATTTATGGCTTCTCCAACCACTGCTATCAAGTATTTCTGCTTTGTGGTGTGATTATTTGGATACAGTTCATTCTGCCTACTGTTAATTTTAGAGCAAGCTTGTGACAATAACACAAACCATTCATTTCTAACAAAGCTGGATGAGCTGTAGCACCTCAGTGGGCTGAATGCTGCGTGTCCCTACCTCATAGCCTTTGAGTGATGGCCCGACTAGGATGATGGGTCTCATAGAAGGCACCACATCATAGGGAGGAACATGTTCCATCTGATGGATTACACACAGACACACAGACACAGACACAGACACAGACACAGACACACACACACACACACAGATAATTTATTATTTATTATGCTTTTGGTGGTGAACAAGGGCACCAGAGTTTTAGGCAGCCACTCATAGGGTTTTATTTTTTTCTGTAACCAAAAAGTATAAGTTCTGTACCCAAAACTGCATCAGAGGCCATTTCTGAATCAGTTCAGTAGTTACTCAGTAGTTGAATGTGGTACTTTTGGTAAGAGCAATGTCTAATTTGTTTTGATTTCAAAGGATGTTTCTAGCAATAACCAGCTATCTAGCAATAACTTTCTGTACTAGTTCAACTGGAAGCTGAGTTCATTCAGGTAACGTGGCAAGAACATTCTTCCTAGGAACAGCATTCTTCTTGGCATTGAAATACACCTACAGAGTTTACAATAAACCCGTCCAACTTCAGAGACATTAAAATCTGCTTTTCAATTTTGTATTCTTTTGTATATGTTTAGCAAGATATTAACCCAATTAAATGGCTGTGATAAGGAAGAGAACAGGAAGTTCTCCTGAATTTCCAAAAATGTCTTCCAAAAAAAATTTTTTTTACTAGATTATTTCCTGTTTCCTCATAAACCAGGAACCAAATCGAACGTTTTTTCATTTACCAGTGAAAACAGTGCTCTGATACATTTGATTTTAAGGACAGTTTTCTTAAGGGAGCTCAAAGGTAAATGTTTTATTGAATACATATGCACATAATGCAATTTCATATGGTAATATTACAGTATAATATTGTCATGTAGTGCATATAAAAAGCAATGGCATTATGACTTACCATACATACATGAATTACGGGATGTGTTAGCATACCAGTTAAAGGTATAATTTTCCCTCAGATTTATCACACCTTGAAATCACTATTATGACAATAGTCACAGGAATCCTGTCTATCTAAATCTTTGACAACAGTGTATATAAGGATTTTACCAGCCTAATGTAGCTACAGATTTCTTCAAAATACTGCTGCCTTGTCCTTTTTATGTGTCTCACAATGTAAAAAGACAATGAGTTTAAATTTCTTTCTTTTTTTTTTTAATCACATTTTTTAAAGGTCATATGCAATATCAGGTATGCTCAGCTAGCCTACCTAACATCAAAAACAGCACTGAGATAGATCACTCATTTATTGTTTCCAGTCTAAGAATTGTGAGTCACACAAAGCTGTTGGCTGTTAGGAAGTGAAAACTGTTTGGAATCAGTTTAATTATGTGGGCTGGGAAAGTGATTTTTGTCCAGAATGGCAAGACATCATGGAGGATGGAAGTTCAGTGTTATAAAATGGATAAGGCTCCAATACTCTTTGCAATAACAGGAGAATAACGCACACGTGGTTGTCTGAAATGAGGCTGAAATGTTAACTTTAATTACTCTGATGACTCACCGACTTCTGTTTCTGTTTGGCTGGGCCGCCTAGCATTCCATACACACCAAGAGAGAGCGAGCAAACACAAACAAAGAAATAAAGAGAAGCACAATGCAGGTGATGCCATTACAAGCTGTTAATACTTTCAGAAAATTGAGATCAGGTACTCAGATATTTGTTAGAAATCTATATCATGCTAGCATGTCCAAAACCCGGGGGGAGCACTGTGAGACACAGGAAGTGATAAGAAACAGGAATTGTGAAAATCTTGCAAAGGAGATATTAGGTTAGAACTGACTTAGGGTGTTAGCTTGAAAAGGTGAGTGGTATTTCCTGATGCACTCTGGCTTGATAACTATCACTATGGTTACCTTCTTAAAGAAGGGCAGACGAGGTATATTGCCCTGAGGGGATGTGACACTGCTGGCCACACCCTTACGGTCCCGGGCATCAACATGCTCCGCCTCCTCAACGTCCGATGTATCATCATAAAGTGCTGACATATCAGCTATACAGGGGACCAAAACAATTGGGAGGCGAAGGGGGATTTGGTAAACAGGTGGAGAAATAGAGACAGAGGAAGAAAGGAAGGCAGAAATGATATCAGGGACAGAACAAAAGTGATGGCAGAAAGAGGGAAAACGGCAACATGATGTACACTAGGTGTAGAATTTGAGTTTAAAAATATGGATAAGAACAGAGATAGAGGCTAAGAAAAATGTCGAGTTACAGATAGAATTACTGTATTAAAAAGGTATAACACAATATCCAACTTAAAAGAGGCATCAGTGGAGAGAACATAAATTGTGAAATGGGAGAAAAATGTAGAAGTAGAATAAGATGTAGACAGACAGTAAGAGGAAGAAGTAGGGCATAATGGACTATAAAAAGGTCAGAACCCCAAGACTGCCTTAAATATTTGTTTGTAAGGTGTAACTGTTGCTGGTGAATAAGGGTCTAGCCTGGTGTACCAGTGCAGAAGCATAAATTGCTCTTCCATTTCCTGTTTGCACATACCTGTTCCAGGTGGAGTGGGCCTACGAGTTCCTGTGGCAACATCCAGACTGGAGCTCCCACCAGACTTACTGACAGAAGAAAGAAACATATTTTAGTTAACAAACTAGTGACTGAATGTGCTGAAGGACACTTAATATTTTTAATAATGGCTTATCAGTGCTGTGCCCGTGAACTGAGTGAAGTATGTTGACTACTGAAATACAGTGTGAATGAACGTTGTTGGTTGCTATGTTGGGACGCAATTAGCTCCTGGTTGTTATGCGTATTTTGACTGGGTTAAAAGTCATTGTGGTGTTGTGACTGATACCTGGAGCTTAAGCGGTTCTGTCTACTCCTCTGCTCCTGTAGCTGTCGAGTGCTCTCCAGCTTTACTGGACTGGGGATGAAACCCACCTCACAGCCTTCCTTCACCAAACGTCCTATCCACCAGTTATTATTATATTTCTGTTAGTAGAAACACACACACACACACACACACACACACACACACACACACACACACACACACACACACACTATCCTTATATCTTTTGCCACACCTTTGATCAGACCTACATACAGTATCTCACAAAAGTGAGTACTCACATTTTTGTAAATATTTTATTATGTCTTTCCATGGGACAACACTGACGAAATGACACTTCACTACAATGTAAAGTAGTGAGTGTACAGCTTGTATAACAGTGTAAATTTGCTGTCCCCTCAAAATAACTCAACACACAGCCATTAATGTCTAAACCGCTGGCAACAAAAGTGAGTACACCCCTAAGTGAAAATGTCCAAATTGGGCCTAAAGTGTCAATATTTTTTGTGGCCACCATTATTTCAGCACTGCCTTAACCCTGTTGGGCATGGAGTTCACCAGAGTTTCACAGGTTGCCACTGGAGTCGTCTTCCACTCCTCCTTGACGACATCACAGAGCTGGTGGATGTTAGAGACCTTGCGCTCCTCCACCTTCCATTTGAGGATGCCCCACAGATACTCAATAGGGTTTAGGTCTGGAGACATGCTTGGCCAGTCCATCACCATGCTTGACTGTAGGCAAGACACACTTGCCTTTGTACTCCTCACCTGGTTGCCGCCACACACGCTTGACACCATCTGAACCAAATAAGTTTATCTTGGTCTCATCAGACCACAGGACATGGTTCCAGTAATCCATGTCCTTAGTCTGCTTGTCTTCAGCAAACTGTTTGTGGGCTTTCTTGTGCATCATCTTTAGAAGAGGCTTCCTTCTGGGACGACAGCCATGCAGACCAATTTGATGCAGTGTGCGGCGTATGGTCTGAGCACTGACAGGCTGACCCCCCACCCCTTCAACCTCTGCAGCAACGCTGGCAGCACTCATACGTCTATTCTGCAAAGCCAACCTCTGGATATGATGCTGAGCACGTGCACTCAACTTCTTTGGTCGACCATGGCGAGGCCTGTTCTGAGTGGAACCTGTCCTGTTAAACTGCTCTATGGTCTTGGCCACCGTGCTGCAGCTCAGTTTCAGGGTGTTGGCAATCTTCTTATAGCCTAGGCCATCTTTATGTAGAGCAACAATTCTTTTTTTCAGATCCTCAGAGAGTTCTTTGCCATGAGGTGCCATGTTGAACTTCCAGTGACCAGTATGAGAGAGTGTGAGAGCGATAACACCAAACTTAACACACCTGCTCCCCATTCACACCTGAGACCTTGTAACACTAACGAGTCACATGACACCGGAGAGGGAAAATGGCTAATTGGGCCCAATTTGGACATTTTCACTTAGGGGTGTACTCACTTTTGTTGCCAGCGGTTTAGACATTAATGGCTGTGTTGAGTTATTTTGAGGGGACAGCAAATTTACACTGTTATACAAGCTGTACACTCACTACTTTACATTGTAGTGAAGTGTCATTTCGTCAGTGTTTTCCCATGAAAATATATAATTAAATATTTACAAAAATGTGAGGGGTGTACTCACTTTTGTGAGATACTGTATACAGTATGCAGTGAGCATTCAGTTCTCAGTCAAAGTGAAAATCTGGCGTTCATATCATATTTTGGAAAAAAAAACAACAACTACCAAATATAGCTCATACACTGTTTTAATTGCAGGCAACACAATATATTTGTTGACAACAAAATAGAATTGTTCATAGCAGGAATCCATGCTGCTGAAATGCTGAGAAAATGGGCGTGTGACCACTCAGGGCTCACAGCTGGTGTGCACCATGTCATTCTGTCTATATTCATCATTGATCTTCTGCACATTTTCTCTTTAAACACCATCTGCTCTCTGCATTAGCCTGATATCTGTGTAGTCAACCCCCTTGCATCATTTTAAATTATTTTGGATTGCTAGCATTCAAAAGTCTCAATACTTGGGACATTACTACTAAAGTATTTTAAAAAATAGTCAAAAGGGAGACATAAAACTTATTTGCTGTACTGTAAATTGTATCAGCCAGCTAGTTACATGTTGCAATAAAATTTACATAAAAATCAAATCAATTTTACAATTTTACCTTGAATTACATAAAGGGAAAGAGAGGAGCTGATTTGATTGCACGCCTAATCACACCTCTTAACAATGTATTTATTCAAATCGAACCCTTTTACATTAATGCCACACTTTGTCATATCACCATGGTTACAATTGTCGTGAAGATACCAAAAATATACAATGTGCTGGACTTATGTCTTGTTTTTGCATCTTGCCATGATCAAAAAACACATCCCACAGACTAAAATCGCTACTGGGGATGCCAATGTTTTAAAATGTTCATTTAATGGGTTTTTCAAATCACATATAATTTAGAATGACAGTAGAACTGCATTAGAAATGTTTCAGTATAGTTTAATAGAACAAATAAGCAGAAAGGTTAATAATACACAAGCAATTGATTTGATACACACTTCTGTAAAGGCAATATATCAGAAATGACAAGGATATACAGCCTATGTCACCCCCAGATGAGAAGCGGAACTGACCTCTTTGATATGCAGGAAATCTTTGGCTTCAAATGAGATGGCCATGCCCTGCACTGGAACATCATCATTAGGACCCGGGTTATAACCAACATTAGTCCTCACAGCAAATGCAACTGGCTTAGTCTAAGGCAGAAAGTCAGAGAATAAAAATTTTAAAAAAGAACAAAAATCTAAATGAATAAGGTTCTAAACAGTACGATGAAGTAGATATGAGTATATGATATAATAGTGCCTGAATCTACTATATTGTTGAAAAATGTAATCTTTTTGGAGTACTGAGTGTCCTTTCTGAAAACCAAATCCAAATTATTTCCTTATAAAAAATAATAGTGTTTGGGACCCTGCTGCTTCAAAGACAAAGTAAAATATTTTGCACTGTAAATGACATGCTTCTGAGTACTACTGAAAGGTTGTTGTTGGTAATTCCACTCCACATGATTTAACAGGGAAAATTTATCAGATGAAAACGTCAATTTAGACGACACGTGGGATTGAGATTAGTGATAGGCACACTCAGTAGAGAGAGAGAAAGCTGGAAGAGAAAAAAAGGACAAAAGGAAGGGCAAAAGAAAGGAATGAGAGAAAAAAAGAAGAAATAAGGACATACCTTGGCTTTCTCAAGGGTTGCCAGAGCCTGCCTGTCTGCCTCTTTTCTCAGGGCCTCTGGATCCTCCTCCAGAGACACGTCAGAGTCTGAGGGACGACTGGTGTAGGAGTCTGCTGAACCCTGAGTAAGAAAAGGAGAAAGAGGAGGCGGAGAGACATAAGATGTACATTCAGTACTGTATATTCAAGCAAAGTATTCACAGTTTTATTTATTTATTTATTTATTATTACAGATTCATGTATCACATGAAATCGGCAGAAAGGTCATATAATCAGAAATCAGAACAATGTTGCAAAGCATAACAATATAACAAAGTGATCCCTTAGATTATTCACTACCATCCTTAAAATATCTTAATATTCTGTCAATTAGCTATCTATTCAATTGTTTAGCGGTTTCCCCTACTAGATGAGCTCAGCCTTTTGCCCTGACTGCCAGTTCATATTTTATATGCAGTTCTATGTGGGCAGCCTTATAAAGCGCTGCCGGCAGTGTTTTATTCCCCGGAGTGAAGCACTTCTTTCGAAAGTTGAAAGAAGTTAAACTTTTCAGAAAAGCTCTGCGATACATTAAGCTGTATTTTTTGCACCCGACCAAACAGGTCGCAGCTCAGGGGACAAGCGGAAACAACTTAGATGGAGAGGGGAGGAGCAAATATTAACAGAGAAACTTGTATAATACTTATAATATAGAGATGCTTCAACTTTGTCTTAACTCTAGAGTACTCTCCTATTCTTGAGTCTCTGCCTCCAAGTCCTTATTATAATTATTACAATTAATCTTCAGTAATCACTTCATCCTGGTCAGGGTAGCACTGGATCCACCTGGGAACACTGAGTGTGAGGTGGGAACACACACACACACACACACACACACACACACACACACACACACACACACACACACACACACACACACTTATTCAACACCTACTGGGTTCTCTGGAAACCACAGAACCCAGAGAAAACCCACACAGACACATGAGCTCAGTAACATGAGCTCAAATTCAAATTATTATTAATGATAAATGTAGTCTAGAGAGCTAGCTAAAATATCTTCAATCAGATCTAATTCAGACACAGAGATGTTCATGTTATAAAGTGCCTGAAAAAGCACTTCAGGCTATTTCTATGCACAAAAACACCTATTGTGGGTACAGTGTAATGTAAGCCAGCTCTAAAAACTGCTGCACGCTCGCTCGCTCGCTCGCTCTCTCTCTCTCTCTCTCTCTCTCTCACACACACACACACACACACACACACACACACACACACACACACACACACACACACACACACACACACACACACACAGAGTTTGAGACTACAAGGACAGGAAATCACAATTACATACAAATCCTTTAGTATTTACAGGATTTGTATGTAATTGTGATTTCCTGTCCTTGTTATCAGAAGGTATTCAGTAAACAGGAAATATAATGACATGGCCATACTTTTCTTTTGCCCATATTATTTAGTCCACATTCTCCTTCACAGGTACATAATGATGAGCTGTTTCTAATGGTTTTCAATGCAGCAGTATAGATCATGTTGGTTATCTTTATATAAGCCACCCACGCCTCTCTTTTCCCTGTTAACTTCTTTCCCCCTTTTTTCCTCTTGCTGTTGTCAGGTGTCAGGCACACTCGAAACCGTGGGAGGTGCAGACGGGCATGAAGATAGCTGCAAAGACTGTGAGTGAGTGTGAGTGTATTGAGGTTTAAATAGAGGTGAGAATTCACCGTGATGACATATGTCAAATGAAATGTTGATAAATTATTCACAGCAAAAGAGAACCACACACACACAGAACTTATTAAATAGGATAAAAAAAAATAAATGTATTGTAAAAATAAAAAAATATGGCAGCATGTATTATTTTCTATTTGAACACACATTGTTTGCATGCACTCGACTACAGGCTAGTTTTGAGACTCATTAAAAAGAGAGATGAAAAGCTTTTCTACCATGTATGTTCATCAGGTGCTCACACACAGTGAAACCGGTCAAAGAAACATCTTATTGATTGACTAGCATTTTATCCTTGCTCACACAAATACACTTGTGGGTTTATCTAGTTCATACAGGATTTTATGGAGTATTTTTGTGATTGTTGCGGCCAAAAATGCAAGAGTTTGTTGCTGCTTTTTTTCAAAAAAGAGTTTTTTGTGGGTTATTTTGTGTGGAAAACTACTAGAATTGGTAAAATTGCAATTACACAAAATTGTTTTGCACGTTCTTTCACAGTGATGTTTGCTGATAAATGAGACCTTTCAGCTGTACTCATGATGTCACATGACGCGTCTTGGCCCAAATCTACGAAAAATCTTCGGTAATATTAAAAAATCGCAAGCTCCTCTGAATATTGCAGAGTTTGCTTGATTTTGTGTTCATTTCTGCAATCGCACAATTGCAAAATCCTGGATGGACTGCTTTTATACAACGAAAAATTAGGCAATTATCTTTAAAGCAAGCCTGACACGAGTAATTGTCTTCAACTTGGTGCAGTTATTGAGCCAATGTTCAGAAATTTTAACTAATAAATTTACAAATACTAATTTGAATACATAATTGAATGAAATGTGTACCATTTGCTGGCCTTGTAATCAGGAGATTCAATTTCAGTAATAGCCTTTGTATTCCTTTAGGTTTGAACATTTATTGGTGCAACTTAATTTACTGGTCTATGGCTCAGGAAAATCATGTTGTTAGTACAAATTCTAGTCGTGTTAGTCTGAAAATAGCACAGTTAACTTGGAATTATTGAAAAGGATCAATGTAAATTATTACCTCAATTTCTAAGTAGATCCAATGAGTTACTTTTTAATAGCTGCAAGACTAATTATCCATCTAAACAATGTCTTCTGGTATATGGGGGCAATTTGCTCTGTCACTTTAGTGGTAAAACTTTCTATGAAGGTCATATTTATAACAAACTATGAACACATTCATATCATGTTATGATTCATTCACAATGCATTATACACATTGTTATAATGATTTATGAATATACACTGTGCATTATATCTATTATTATATATTATTATGCATTATGAATTATCATGATGCATTATAAGTAGAGCTCATAACACATTATATCATCAATACCAAAGAAACTGTGCTCCCCTTTGTATAGTGCATCACAAACCTATTGATTATTTTCTTTAATAAAGAACATTATTTATACTAGAGAAATCATATTACAAAACTTCTGAATGAACTTGTTAGTGTGTCTATGACAGAACACTAAAAACTAAACTAAATTTCTTTGGTATTGACATTGGTGTTATAAAGACTGCTTGTAATGTATTCTGTTAACAATTTTAAATGCATTATCAACATTACTATAGACACTAATGTTTTTTCTTTCATTAAAAAATGTGCATAATGTCTAAGAATGCATTATAACGTTATGAATGAAGTCGTAGGTCATTATACATATGGTCTTCATAGAAAGTGTTACTGGTAATTTAATAGCAAGCTTAAGCTCTTTAGATAATAGTTATCCTACTAAGAATGCATAATCTGTATTAAGATTTGACTTCAAATTAGACAATTACTGATCACTGAAGTCCTTGCCTAGGCTTCCTGGTGATTTATGATTTTGTCAACTTGACAACAATCAACACAACATATTTGTTCACTCATGTTATTTGATGCAGTTTCACCAAATAGGTTTTTCCTTTATGTTCCAATGGATTATAGTGATATTGTGTACTTGTACACATATCATATGGATTACCTAACACAAACACAAATTCAAGACTCATGAGTGAAAAAAAAGGTTGGCATGACAATGCATCAACAACTGTGCCATTATTGCAAGTTCATTAGACTAATCCCACTTACAAAAACTACTGACTATGTTACATTTACAAAAAGTTGTCATGAATTGTGATATCATTAAAATAGCAAATATAGCATCAAAATAGCAATCAGCAATTAACAGTTGCAACTATAAGAGTTATCAGATTTATTTATGAGTTTGACGAAAAACAGCAGCACCTCTTAGAAGCACAAAACAAGAACTCTCCAACTAAATTAGTTTTAGCTCAGCTAACTGGTGATACAAAATAATGGCCAGTCGGTTCAGGAGTATAATTTATCGGTGAGTAAATATAGTTTCATTTTTTTCAATAAACCACGACATGATTAAAAACCAATTACCAATGTAAAAACAGGTAACTGGGGCTTAGAGGATAATGGTTCCAGCATTCAAGGAAAAAAATATATTTTAAAAACCGAGGAAGAATATCTGAAATTATATTTTTTCTGTGCATAAATATCAAATATATAAATATTTTGAAGAGCTGGTGCAATGCAGTGATAGCTAAGTACAATGCCCTCCACTAATATTGGCATCCTTTGTAAATATGAGCAAAGAAGGCTGTGAAAAATTGTCTTTATTGTTTAACCTTTTGATCTTTTATTAATAAAAAAAATCATAAAAATACTCTGCTCTCATGGATATCAAGCAGTTGCAAACAAAACAAAGGTTTATCCAAAAACAAACAAACCATTTTTGTGTTGATTTTGATGTATGTTTTGGATCATTGTCCTGCTGGAAGATCCAACCACTGTCCATTTTAAGCTTTCTGGCAGAGACAGTCAGGTTTTCATTTAATATCTGTTGATATTTGATAGAGTCCATGATGCCATGTATCCTAACAAAATGTCCAGGTCCTCTGGCAGAAAAACAGCACCAAAACATTAAAGAGCCGCCACCATATTTAACCGTGGGCATGAGGTACTTTTCCATATGGCTTCCTCTCTGTGTGCACCAAAACCACCTCTGGTATTTATTGCCAAAAAGCTCTATTTTGGTTTCATCTGACCATAGAACCCGATCCCATTTGAAGTTCCAGTAGTGTCTGGCAAACTGAAGATGCTTGAGTTTGTTTTTGGATGAGAGTAGAGGCTTTTTTCTTGAAACCCTTCCAAACAACTTGTGGTGATGTAGGTGACTTCGGATTGTAGTTTTGGAGACTTTCTGACCACAAGACACAACGAACTTCTGCAATTCTCCAGCTGTGATCCTTGGAGACTTTCTGGCCACTCCAACCATTCTCTTCACAGTGTGTTGAGACAATATAGACACATGTCCAATTCCAGGTTTATTCATAACATTTCCATTTGACTGGAACTTCTTAATTATTACCCTGATGGTGGAAATGGGCATTTTCAATGCTTGTGCTATTTTCTTATAGCCACTTCCCATTTTGTGAAGCTCAACAACCTTTTGCCACACATCACAGCTATATTCCTTGGTCTTACCTATTGTTATTAATGACTAAGGGAATATAGCCTATGTGTTACCTCAGATTTATACCCCTGTGAAACAGGAAGTCATGGTTGAACAATCTCCTGTTACTAGTCACCCAGGTGTAATAAAAAATTTAAAATATCAATGGGAATATACTTCAAATATATTCTTCTCATATGAATTCATGGGGTGCCAATAATTGTTGCACACCTATATTTAACAAGGGTGCCAATATTGGAGGGCACTGTATAATACCACGCTGATGTTTTACTACACAAATATACAGTCCCCTCCAAAGGTATTGGAACGGCAAAGCCAATACTTTTTTTTTTTGCTACACAATAAAGACAGATGAATATGAGACGATAGATCAGATCAGATCGGATCACTTCCTGATATTTACATCTAGATGTGTTAAACAACTTAGAACATGGTAGATTTGGTGGCAGACCACAGACTTTTTATGTGAACAAAAGTATAGGAACAGATAGTGTTAAAGTGAATTCAAGTAAATAAGACTTAATATTTGGATGCATATCCCTTGCTTGCAATAACTGCATCAAGCCAGTGACCCACTGACATCACCAAATTGTTGCATCTTTTGTGAAGATTTTCCAGATTTCTATTGCAGCTTCTTTCAGGTGTTTGTTTTGGGGGATTTCTCCTTAAAGTTTCCACTTCAGGAGGTGAAATTCATGCTCAACTGGGGTAAGGTCTGGTGATTGACTTGGCCAGTCTAAAACATTTTCCCCTTGATGAAGTCCTTTGCTGTGTTGGCAGTGTGTTTTGGGTCATTGTCTTGCTGCATGATAAAGTTCCTCCCAATTAGATTGGATGCATTTCTCTGTAAATTGGCAGACAGAATGTTTCTGTAAACTACTGAATTCATTCTGCTGCTACCATCATGAGTTACATCATCAATAAAGATTAGTGATCCTGTTCCAGAAGCAGCCATGCAAGCCCAAGCCATGACACTACCTCCACCATGATTGACCAATGCGCTCACATATTTTGGATCATGAGCAGATCCTTTCTTTCTCTACACTTTGGCCTTTCCATCACTTTGGTAGAGGTTAATCTTGATTTCAGAACTTTTGTGGCTCATCTCTGTATTTCTTTTTCAATTCCAATCTGGCTTTCTGTTTCTTATTGCATATGAGTGGTTTGTATCTCGAGGTATGGCTTATATATTTCTGCTTTCAAATCTTCTTTGAACAGTGGATTGTGATACCATCACCCCTGCCCCATGGAGGTCGTTGCTTAAGTCACTGACTGTTGTTTTTGGGTTTTTCGTTTGTTGCTCTCACAATGATTCTGTCATCAACTACTGTTGTTTCCTTGGCAGACCTGTTTGATGTCTGGTTGTTAGTACACCAGTGGTTTCTTTCCTTCTTGGTACACTGCAAATTGTTGTTTTGCTATGCTCAATGCTTCTGCAATGGCTCTGATAGATTTTCCCTTTTTTCAGCTTCAAAATGGCTTGCCTTTCTCCTGTAGACAGCTGTCTGGTCTTAATGTTGTTGGTTTTTTTTAACAACAAATGCAATCTTCACTGGTGAAACCCAGGGCTCAAACCAAGAGTAGTCTAATAGAGTAGACTAGAAAATGTATAAATTTACAATTTATATCCTGAATTTATATATTTCTGTAAACCTGCTTTGTGTCAATGTCCATTATAAAAAGCGCAATACAAATAAAATTAAATTGAATAGGCATTCAGATCTATTAACTGTTTAAACAATCAATCTAACAGGGAACACCTGACCTTATAATCACTTGAAAAATAGGTGGGTTCAAACAAAAGGTGCCATGTTCTAAGTTGTTTAACACATCTAGATGAAAATATCAGTGAATTAAAGCTTAAATTCTGATCTATTATCTCATACTCATCTTTTGATACCAAACGTCTTACATTTATGGCATTTGGCAGACACCCTTATCCAGAGTGACTCACATTTATTTAATTTACACATCTGAGCAATTGAGGATTAAGAGCCTTGCTGAAGGGCCCAACATTGGCAGCACTGGGATTTGAACTCACAACCATCCGATCAATAGCCCAGAGTCTTAACCACCAAGCTACTACAGTCCTAGTGTTCTGTGAATAGCAAAAACAATAGAACTATATATACATATAATCTCCTTTACAGTGATTCACTCAATTGTAAGTCACTGTATATAATGCAAAATCTAAAAGATTATTTTACATTGTTATATAATAATTTCATATAAACAAAATACCCTTCCATCATGTATGCTTTCTTATTTACACATTTTTTCTCCTTACAGATGCTATTTAAATATATCCAGGCCCTACAAATAGCAGCTTTAGCACTTCACTTCACCAATCGTCATCTCTTCACACTAGCAAATGCCTTCCAGGAACCCAGCAGACTCAGTGTGAAGAGTGAAGAAAGGGGTGAAAAAGAAGGAAGAAATAAAAGATAGTCTGTGAAAGAAGGAAACTGACTGGAGATTAGTTAACGCACACACACACACACACACACACACACACACACAAATATTATGGGAAATCCCCAGTGAACACCTGACTTTCTATTTTGGTAAATCAAAGTGGGGGTAGAAGTCAGGATGTGATTAAAAAAAAACAGCTTCGAATTTAAATATATAATTAAATACATAATTTACCTCTGTACTATACTGAACTATTACCACCTCTATATATAAAATATAAACTGGGGTGTTGAGAAGGGCAATTAGTATCCAGCGCATTTTAATTGCTCTTCTCAATACCCTATTTTATATAATGACTATAAGGTAAAAATAGTAAAAGCTTTTTATTTTGTTGATTACAAACAATGCAATGTAAAGTCTGTTCACTCTGTCACACTCTGGGGATTTGTGGTACAGCTCTTTAGGCTGTATGTGAATTTAAATTTCTGATTAAGCCTTCATCAAAAACTTTTCAAGGCTGGACATTCTAAAGACACGCATGAAGTAAGCATACATAACAAGTTGGGCTACTCTTTTAGGAGACAGTATATTAAACGTTTGTGTGAAGGATTCCATTTTAACGTGACAAGCAAACACAATGCAAAGGCTAGGGACAATCATTTGGAGGATTTTAAATTAAATAGTTTTTTCGACTGTCACATGAGAGCCATGGGTTCTTCTGATAGAAGCAACAACGTGAAAGTTTCACATAATAAACACATGTTTTTCACTTTCTCTTTTGGGAAATGAATCATCAGTGACACGTCTTTCAAATTTAGCTGCTTGATATCACTCCAGAACAAAGTCCATTTAATGCATACAACATTGAAATGTAAAAGATAATATACTAAATTGAAATAAGAGCTTGAGAACCTCTTTGACTAGGAGCTTAATAGAGACAGAGACAAGGTGTGTGTGTGTGTGTGTGTGTGTGTGTGTGTGTGTGTGTGTGTGTGTGTGTGAGAGAGAGAGAGAGAGAGAGAGAGAGAGAGAGAGAGAGAGAGAGAGAGGAAAAAGGGATGACAGATACAGTATATGCCAAGTCACAGTCTGATTATACTTATCATCTATTAAGTCTGATCTGAACTCTCAATGGCAGTCAGTCATTTTCCATTCTGCACCAGTTTCTGTGTAATTCCCAGAAATAGTATTTTACCAAGCCATCAAAACAGACAGCAAGCTTCTAATATGCAGCCATTATTATGCCAGCAATTTGAACTTAACCCACTTCACCTTGTCACGTCTATGCTTAAAGCCATCATCATATCAAAATGATCACAGATGTGCAAACATGATATTAATACGAACACTCATAACTGAATCTTGTACATCTGTAGCATATGTTTAAAATGTTCAAATTTAGAGTGCCAATACAATGAAATAAAGTACTAAACAAAATTGAAGTGCACCATTCTTCACACAAGTAAGTAAATCTACAGATTACAAATGAAAATTATTTCATGACATTATGCTTATTATGAATTACAAATAAATGACAGGTTACCAAGCTGCTATGAGCTATGGAAAATAGGAGCTTTTCAGCAAAGAACCTGCTGAAGCCTATCATGAGCACATGGCCTATAACATGGACTTCAGCTGATATATAATATTATAAATGAGACCTCCAGCTCTGCACGGGGACCCTACAGTCACACACACACACACACACACACACACACACACACACACACACACACACACACACACACACACACATATATATATGTGTGTGTGTGGTGTGTGTGCTGTGTGTGTGTGTGTGTGTCTGTATGAGCAACTGGTGCCTTTAGGGTCCCTGTGCAGAGCTGGAGGTCTAATTTAAACCCACAGGACCAATGCAGCTGCCCAGCCCAAAATGGAATCACACACACCAGGGAACGTTAGAGGCCAATAGAAAGAGGAAATAGACAACAATAACTTTTCAAATGTGAATCCTGGCCACTTCTTGGAAACCATTTCTCAGATATCGAGCCATATTAAAAACCATATGCACACACCCACACACACTCACAGTGAATCATTTCCAGATCTTTCTTACCACTATGGGCCTGTGAATCCGTTCATTTGTCTCCATGGCACTCTTTCCTTGCCACGGCAGCCCCGATTCACGCCCAGACGTCCGAGTGCAATCCAAAGGTAATATGGGTGTCACACAAGGGTACGTGTGTGAGTGTATGTCCAAAAAGTTTTAAGTGTGTTGGAGAGTAGGGCCAAAAGCTCTGCTAACCTCAAGCCCCCAACCCACATTCCTCTTCTGTCTTTCTCCTTCTCTCTCTCTCTCTCTCTCTCTCTCTAACACACACACACACACACACACACACACACACACACACACACACACACACACACACACACACACACAAAACTGGAACCTGAACTATAGAGATGAGGGGGGGTCGGATTGCAGGACTTGTGCTACATTTGCAAACTGGGGGTTAAATTTAGCTGTCACAGGCAGGGGCAGAACTCTCTCCCTCTCTCTCCCTGTCTCTTTCTCTCTCTCTCACCCCTATCTCTCAAATTTAGCAGTGGTATGAGGTGGTGTGTAGCAAAATGTGACTGGGAATGCAGTCGTCAGCCCGAAGGGTGCATGTGTACGTGTGTGTAGAGTGGGGGGTTAGAAGGAGGAAGTGAGAAAACACTCATTTTCAGTGTCTCTCATGACAAATTGACACCTGACGGTGACATATACTATTCTATGACCAACACAAACTCTCCTACTCAAATGTTCTCTCAGTGGTCTGACTCATAAAGTCATAAAATGAAGCTTTTTTTCCTGACTATATGTCCATAAAAAATTACTACATTGTTAAAACATTACCTCTCAGCTGGAGTTCTACTGAGACTACTACTACAAAACAGAGACAAATATAGAAATACCTTCTATAAGAACACATACAATTCCTTCTAAATTTGACCAAAAGAGGGGACTTATGGTCCTGCAGCAGTTCATGAAGCATATCCCAAGGGGATGTTACAATAGTTCATGATCAAACACTATTAAAGTTGGTATAGTTTTTACACTTATTGTTCATTTATCATACAACCCCAATTCCGAAAAAGTTGGGACAGGAAAATGCAAAAAAAAAAACTAACAAAAAGAGTCATTTGAAAATTCAGTTCACCCTGTACTATATTGAAACCATGTTATTAACACATTATTTGATGTTTTACTTTGTGAATTTAATTTGTTTTTGAAAATATACACTCATTTCAAATCTGCTGACTGCAACACGCTCCAAAAGTTGGGACAGTTGACTGTTTGCCACTGTTTAACATCAGCTTTTCTTTTAATAACACTTATTAAGCATTTGGGCACTGAAGACACCAGTTGGTTAAGATTAGCAAGCAGAATTTTCCCCCATTCATCCATTATGCATTTCTTCAGCTGCGCAACTGTATGGGGCCTTCGTTGCTTTATTTTGTTCTTCGGAAAGCGCCACACGTTCTCATTCGGAGACAGGTCAGGACTGTAGGCAGGCCATGCTAATTAACCATGCGCTTGTTAAGCATGCGCTTGTATTCCGGGCAAAATGTGGTTTGGTGTTGTCCTGCTCTGGATAGCAGCATACGTTGCTCCAAAATATGTACATATCTTTCTGCATTAATGGTGCCCTCACAGATGTGCAATTACCCATGCCATGGGCACTGACACACCCCCATACCATGACAGATGCTGGCTTTTGGACCTGACGCTGATAACAGCTTGGATGGTCCTTTTCCTCTTTGGCCCGGAGAATACGACGGCTGTTTTGTCCAAAAACTATTTGAAATGTTGAAATGTTGACCACAAAACATGATTCCACTGTGCTGCTGTCCATCTCAGATGAGACTGAGCCCAGAGAAGTCAGCGGCGCTTCTGGATAGTATTGATGTATGGCTTCTGCTTTGCATAGTAAAGCCTTAATTTGCATCTGTGGATGCAGTGGTGAATGGTGTTGAGTGACAAATGTTTACCAAAGTATTCCCAAGCCCATGTCAGGATATCCATTACAGACTCATGGCAGTTTTTAAGACAGTGACGTCTGAGGGATCGGAGATCATGCGCATTCAGAAGTGGTTTTTGGCCTTGCCCTTTACGCACCAAGATTTGACCGGATTCCTTGAATCTTTTAATTATATTGTGCACTGTAGAAGGTGAAATGCCCAAAATCCTATTGATTTGTCTTTGGGGAATGTTGTTCTCAAAGTGTTGGATTATTCGCTGACGCATCTGTTGGCAGATCAGAAATCAACTCATCCTTGCTCTTGAAGGACTAGGCCTTTTTTGGAGGTGCCTTATATACTATGATTAGACAATTGCCTCACCTGCTTCTCATCACCTTCTTATTTCAACTTGTCACATCGCTATTAGTCCTAAATTGCCCCTGTCCCAACTTTTTTGGAACGTGTTACATGCATCAATTTCAAATAAATGTTTATCTTCAAAAATCTATGCAGTTGATTAGGTAAAACATCCAATACCTTGTCTTTATATGTTCTTTGTTTAAATACAAGTCAAAGTACATTTACAACTCACTCCTCTTTGTTTTTATTAGCATTTTCCATACTGCTTTCGGTATTTGGGTTGTAATTAAAGGCCTATTAACTGGTCACATGAATCAAAGCCAAACCAATAACATAGATAATATCAACTTTAATTTCATTGTGATTTCAATATAATATTATATATTTCAGAAATAAAACTCACATTCTTTTCATATGCTATGAAATGTGAAATGTTTAAATTTACATTTTAACACAATCTAACTGGGTTTTGGTTCTGTGTGTGAAAAGTTATAGGATAATGAGCTCTAATGGCTTAAATACATGAAAATGGTGGCTACACATTTGCATAATAATGTGCCTAATATCTGAATAATCGGATAATTACAAAAAAAAAAAAAAAAAAAAAAATCAATCTGTGCTATAATCACAAGGGGTTCTGTGATTTCTAGCTGTCTTTTTACAGAGAATTATATAGAAAATGCTGCATACTTAATCTGTTTCCTCTCAAATGAGGTAGGGAAGACATTCTGAAATGTCCATGATAACAGTACTGTATTGTGTAATATTGTAAATTACTAATAAAAATTACTAATAAAGGTACAAATGCATGAAATGTACCCTGAGCGAGAAGTACATAACATATAAACTATGTTCGGTGCGATTAAATATGCTTTCGGGATCTTCCATTTTTAAATACACACGAGTATGAACACTGTTGTTAACACTGTGAAAGAACATTTCTCACCTTCTTTCTCTGCTTCTCAAAATAACTCCTGTCTACCACATGGGTAGTCTCACTTGTTTTCTTGTCCTTTTTCCCATCTTTTAGCCTAACTGTTTGTGTCTATCCATCTGTTTTTCTGCCATCTCTTTCAGCCTTCAAGACTTCAGTGTGTTGCCTGAGACACCTCCTGGTGGGTGTAAATGTGCCAAAGAAGTAAATATTACACCACAGTTAAGGGTATGCATTCTGGATAATTATCAAATAGGGATGTGTTGATATGCTGAAATGATGGTATTTAATGATAGGGAAATCTGACCTAGTTATATTGTTGAAGTTATGTAGACATGTATTAATTATATCATCACATAAATACGTGATATCCAAGTGTGGACACTGAAATATAATACAAGAAAGAAAATGGGGTAAGCTTTTAAAGAACAAACATACCAGGCAAAAATATGTATAGCTACTGTACACTGTTTTGATAAACAACCTAAGGCTAAAGTGATGCTTTTGATGAGTCCATTTAAATATATTCTAGCAATACTTAATCAAATAATTAATATTAAATATTCCCTCCTGTTGTATGTTGTTATGTAATTTAATGGCTCATTATTTTGAGTAAATGACATTTCAAGATATTATGGCAATAGTTCGAGTTTGTTTTATTTGAATTGTTGTAAGTAAATAAAGATATACCATAAACCATGATACTGTGCTGTGTAGTTATTATGGTAGATATTATATTTGAATCTTTTTATACAGTGGGGGAAAAAGTATTTGATCCCCTGCTGATTTTGTACGTTTGCCCACTGACTAAGAAATGATCAGTCTATAATTTTAATGGTAGGTGTATTGTAACAGTGAGAGACAGAATAACAACAAACAAATCCAGAAAAACGCATTTCAAAAAAGTTATAAATTGATTTACATTTTAATGAGGGAAATAAGTATTTGATCCCCTATCAGTCATCAAGATTTCTGGCTCCCAGGTGTCTTTTACACAGGTAACGAGCTGAGATTAGAAGCACTCTCTTAAAGGGAGTGCTCCTAATCTCAGTTTGTTACCTGCAAAAAGACACCTGTCCACAGAAGCAATCAATCAATCAGATTCCAAACTCTCCACCATGGCCAAGACCAAAGAGCTGTCCAAGGATGTCAGGGACAAGACTGTAGACCTACACAAGGACGGAATGGGCTACAAGACCATCGCCAAGCAGTTTGGTGAGAAGGTGACAACAGTTGGTGCGATTATTCGCAAATGGAAGAAACTGACAGTCTCCCTCGGTCTGGGGCTCCATGCAAGATCTCACCTCGTGGAGTTTCAACGATCATGAGATTGGTGAGGAATCAGCCCAGAACTACACGGGAGGATCTTGTTAATGATCTCAAGGCAGCTGGGACCATAGTCACCAAGAAAACAATTGGTAACACACTACGCCGTGAAGGACTGAAATCTTGCAGCGCCCGCAAGGTCCCCCTGCTCAAGAAAGCACATGTACAGGCCCGTCTGAAGTTTGCCTGAATGATTCAAAGGAGAACTGGGTGAAAGTGTTGTGGTTAGGTGTGGTCAGATCTCTTTGGCATCAACTTAACTCACCGTGTTTGGAGGAGGAGGAATGCTGCCTATGACCCCAAGTCATAACATCATCCCCATCGTCAAACATGGAGGTGGGAACATTATGCTTTGGGGGTGTTTTTCTGCTAAGGGGACAGGACAACTGCACCGCATCAAAGGGACGATGGACGGGGCCATGTACCGTCAAATCTTGGGTGAGAACCTCCTTCCCTCAGCCAGGGCATTGAAAATGACCTTAATGACTTGGAGAGGATCTGCAAATAGGAGAGGGACAAAATCCCTCCTGAGATGTGTGCAAACCTGGTGGCCAACTACAAGAAACGTCTGACCTCTGTGATTGCCAACAAGGGTTTTGCCACCAAGTACTAAGTCGAAGGGGTCAAATACTTATTTCCCTCATTAAAATGCAAATCAATTTATAACTTTTTTGAAATGCGTTTTTCTGGATTTTTTTGTTGTTATTCTGTCTCTCACTGTTAAAATACACCTACCACTAAAATCATAGACTGATCATTTCTTTGTCAGTGGGCAAACGTACAAAATCAGCAGGGGATCAAATACTTTTTTCCCCCACTGTATGCTTCATCCTAGACACAGGCAAGAAATAATATTACCAACAGGATAATGTCATGATACATTATCAAGAGAAAATATTTAATTAATAAAAAAAACATAATTTTTTTTATGTCACGGACAGTCGAAAAAAAGCACATCATTGCATATCGTACTGTGTATGGTTGTGTGTGCGATAGATAATATTTGAATTTGAATTTGATACCTGGGGGCATGGGGGCTTAGTGGTTAGCATGTTTGCTTCGCACTTCCAGGGTTGGGGGTTTGATTCCTGCCTCCGCCCTGTGTGCCTAGAGTTTGCATGTTCTCCCTGTGCTTCGGGGGTTTCCTCCGGGTATTCCGGTTCACTCCCCCAGGCCAAAGACATGCGTTGTAGGCTGATTGGCATTTCCAAATTGTCCATAGTGTGTGAATGAGTGTGTGCGCGATTGGGCCCTGCGATGGGCTGGACCCCCGTCCAGGGTGTATCTTGCCTTGTGCGTTCCCTGGGATAGGCTCCAGGCTCCACGCGAGCCAGTTTAGGATAAGTGGTACAGAAAATTGATGGATGAATTTGATATCTTTTTTCTGCGAATATTGGTATTAAAATTTTCCCTTTTGTTTCTTTTTAAATAGTTTTTTTTTGTAATGTTTTAATAAAAACAGCATTGGACAACATTGGATATTTTTCATCTGTGGCATTGCTGTTTCACTCATATTCCAATTTAATCCTCAACAAACTACATTCATGACACATATTGTGTATCACAATACAATAAGTTTGAAGTATCATCCACTCATAGTTCCACCACTTTTATAAAGACAACCTTTGCATAGGTGCTACTTTATAACAAAACTTGTGTACTGACACTATAGAAGTTGTGGTAGGTTGAATATCTAAACATTTATGTTAATCAGTCATAACTTAGACTGATGTTTTTTTGCTTTGAAGGTATTGGAAGGACTTCTGACTTTCTTGGCAAAAATATTGGATAATAGGTAAAGTTCAGGAAACCTTAATACACACAAACATTCTCCCTCCACCCAATCTCTGACTTTCGTTGACCACACACTGGCCATGAACTACAAGGTAATTGTGTGGTATCAGCTGTGCCTGTGGCATAAACGCTGACATGATATTTGGTTGTGCAGCTGCTGGTTAAAGGCTATAATTATTCAACAGCCTGTCCTTTATCTATCTCTTTACAAAAACCTGTACCATTGAATAGGTGTGTGTGTGTGTGTGTGTGTGTGTGTGTGTGTGTGTGTGTGTGTGTGTGTGTGTGTGTGTGTGTGTGTGTGTGTGTTTTGGCATTATCATGCGTTTTTATATCTTGGTGGGGACCAAGTGTCCCCACAAGGATAAAAATATCTGACATTCTTGATGACATTTTATTCTTTTGATTACTGAAGTTATGGTTAGGGTTAGATTTAGGAGCAGCATAACATTAATTAGCTACATTCATAATTATATCAATGGAAGGTCCTCACCAGGATAGTAAGACAACTTTGTGTGTGTGTGTGTGTGTGTGTAAGAGAGAGAGAGAGAGAGAGAGAGAGAGAGAGAGAGAGAGAGAGAGAGAGAGAGAGAGAGAGAGAGAGAGAGCGAGAGAGCACAAGAGAGAGCAAGAGAGTGTGTTTAATTGTGATGTATAACCCAGGCTGTTTTGGGTGCCCAGAGACTTCCATGTTATATTCATGGCTCACTGCATGCACACACACACACACACACACACACACACACACACACAAACACACACACACACCAACTTCATTTCCCTTTGGCACTTCCTACAGAGCAGCATGGGGGAGGCCCTGTCACCATGGCAACCTGGGCCCATATAGCAGCACTACTGTGAGTGTGTTCATCTCTGTGTACAGACGTGGGTGTGTATTAGACCAGGGCCTACACAGTGTTTTTTCTAGGCCATTTGCTGCCAAAGATGGGGGAGCCACGTGTACATACAGTGCACATGCACTCTCACAGATCATGAAAATCAATATCCATTGTAACTGTTTATCCACATAATAGTACGTTTCAGGTCTTATGCAGGAAGATCTCCACAAACCAGTCTACACAGAATATAGCCTCCTCGTATCTCTAAAGTTCAGTCGATTTCATTTTAGATTTATATTAATCTACAGTATCTAAATCTGACAAGAAATGCATAAAACACAGATGGCTGCTCTAGAGCTACATATTACATGTAGATCCTATATCACACTGTTGTGCAAAATGTCAGACATTTTCATCTTTGGCCTTCATCACAGAAGGTAAACATCTTACTAGTATCCTACATATCCTTTTCCATGGGTAAAACCTTTTTATAAATATTACAGGAATTCTCCATTTGGCAATTTGACAGACGTTGTGACATTTCATATGAACTCTATGCATAAATTGTGATGATGTTAGAGACTTAAGCAGCATAACGTTAAGGCACTCTGACTTGAGACAGTCTATTACTGAAGTGTATGAGCCAAGGTTACGTCATAAGCCACACACTAGCCGGTATGTCAAAACAACATATTATTTTAACTTACCATAGATACATAGATATATACAATATCCCTACCCTAGACGTGTGCACTAGTTTAGTAGATCAGTTTAGTAGATTAAGATTATTTATTCCTAGCTAAAGTTTTTCTGTTCACTGTATTGTGTGAACGGTAAAATCATGTTAAAATCAAGTCACTGTTTATGTGAACAACATACATTTCTACCTTTATTGCAAGTCATGGTTATCCATTAAACATCCATTATGAACCTCATGCTTTATACCACTATACAACCACATGAGTTTCACCACCAAATCGCCATTAATTAGATTCACACCAATTCACATGATGCAAAGCTGTTTAATAGATATTTTTGTAAGGATGCCTCATAGGCTATTATAGGTTTGATACCTATAGTTAGAATTGGATAGGTGCATCCCTACATTTTAACCAGTTTGATAACAATGTTAGTCATAGCCAGTTAACCTGCTGTCTAGGGCCCTGTAAGATATGTGCTGTCCCTGAGGAGTGATGGCTAGCATGTGCTTCCTCTACAACATACATGGATGTAAGGGATGCAACAGAATATGAATACATTATATAACAGATATGACATACTGTATAATTTGTAATACAAATACAGATACAAATTGAGATATGAATAAGAGACACGCTATTCATTTTAAAGAAAGTTCACAGAACCTCAGGTTGAGGCTAGAAGTGGGCAACCAGACTGGGATCACAGGAGAGAGAGGTGTTTTCTTTCATGCGGGTGCAAAGAAGTTGTTAGATATGAAGCTCACAGGATAAATACCGAGTTAATTAACGAGTGGGTGGTGGTCCTTAGTAACTGCTGGTTCCGGGTCACAGTGGCTTACAAAAGATTACTAGGTTGGTTATGTTTTGGGAAATAGAACCAAATAAATTTGTTTAAAAATACTGTGGGCAGGTACTTGGACCACTTATGTACTCAAGTGATGTAGCTGATGTCAAGGAACTGTCAGAGATTCACAGACTATACTGACAGTGCTGGAATTTCTACTTTTGTTTTGTTTTTTCAGTGTTTGCCAGGGTTTCTCAGGGCATAGTGGTAAGGTTAATATTCAATAATAATAATAATAATAATAATAATAATAATAATAAAAATAATAATAATAATAATAAAAATGTATTGTTTAGGCCATGCTCACTTTGGGGCTAACTCTGAATACAGACACAGATAGTGTCATTGTGTTACACCCCTATTCAGTCCCTCTAGGATTTTGCAATTGCAGAAATTAACGCAAAATCAAGGAAACCCCGCAATATTCGCAGCAGCTTGCAATTTTTCAAAGGTACCACAGATTGTCCGCAGATTTGGGTCAAGACGCATCATGTGACGTCATCACAACGCGCATTCAGCAAAAAGCCCTCTTCGATTCATGTGCGTCAAACATGAGTACAGCTGAAAGGTCTCATTTCATTTCAATCAACTATTTCCTGCAATTGCGTTTACCTCAAAAAAAGCACAAAAAAACTCAAATTACATCGCAAATTTTGAATAAAGCTGCTGCAAAACCAACCATTTTGGCAGCAACAATCACAAAAACAACTCTGCGAATTCCTGTATGGACTGCATATTAGCCACTTATTAAGCCTTGACTTTCAGCATTGTATGTTGCTGCTCTGTTTACACAACCAAACAGATGCCTGTAACTGGCATTGCTAGTAATACAGTGTGAATACAACCAACTCCTGGTAGAAAATGACAACTTGGGAGAACCTACAAATGAATTTTTACATGTAGCTATAGATAAAATCACAACTTGTTAAGATAAAATATTTATAAAATGTAATTGTTTGTTGTTTATCTTTGAAAGCAATTCAACTGACTAGATCTCTAAGGGAAGCCTTCTCTGTTTCTATTCCAGGATTAAAAGGATGCAGCTTCTGTTAGCACAGTCATGGTGCCAAAGACTGCTACTTGGTGTGTTGGTGTGTGCTTGGACCGGCATAACCTTTTCCCTTTGTGCGTGCATAAAGGAGGTAATGTTCTCTGTGTTCTCCCTGTATTGAAGCAGGAGGGTGACTTCTTAGTTTGATACCTCTTGCTGGCAGGCAAATGTCATGCAGCAGGGGCGTGGAAAACAGGACACACGGAAAGGGAGGAAGCATTTCAGCGTGAGACAGGAAACTTTCTTAAAATGTCAAGTCAATGTGAGGGGCTGAGCTACAGGTGCAGGTCTGTGTGTGTGTAGGTGAAGGAACACGGTGTAATGGGAAACTGAGCATCACAAGCCAGAGCTAGCATAAACAGACACACTACAGTTAAACGCTTTAGAATATCTCAACTAAACTTAACAGTTCCCAAACTAATAAAAAGCTTTGATTAAAACATTGTTGTAACAATTCAATTGACCTGTCTAACACAAATGCCTCTACAGACAAAACAGAATTCAATTTTATTTGCACAGCACTTTTAACAACAGACATTATCACAAGGCAGCTTTACATAAATCCGGATGTAGATTTAGATCCCTAACGAGCAAGCCACAGTGACAGTGGCAATGAAAAACTCACTGAGACGACATGAGAAGAGCAAACAGACTTAAAAAGTGACTCATCCTTTTCTGGGTCACGGGATAGTGGGACTATAAATCATTACTCTTCACTATGAAGTCAAACATTACTAAGTGTGTTGAGAGGATGTTCAGTGTGAACCTTGGGATTCTAAGTCTCTAATAAATTTGTGATATTATTAGGAAATACCTCTCATTATATGTTTCAAGTGTACACCCAGGATAAGTATTTTTTTTTTTTCTTTTCTATGTCTGTGAATGATTAGGAATGGGTCACAGTGATCCCACACATACACAGAGTGACACAATCACATTTGCATCCTGGTTGTGTTCAGCGATTCACAAATCAGATTTGTTTTTCCATATTCTTCTATGATCTGATTGCTTGTGTGTTTATCCAAGCTGCCACACTGTGAATATGTGCTACTGTGAAATAACCCACACACGTGGGCAAGATCCGGTGTGGAGAGTTTGTAGACTTACCTGCCGGACAAAGCTGTTTGAGGTTGTGTCAGACGAGGTGCTGCCATCAGATCGCTTAAAGCGACTCTTTCTCTTTGCGTATTTCCCCTGAGAGAAACAATATTAGACAGAAAGACAAATGGGGGAAGTCAGAAATGATCCCTCAACACACAAATATTAAAATACGTGCAAAAACACTGTATATACTCCATGTCCTGTCTCCATGCCCAGATATGATTACCCATGATTACTCATGTCTGTCAGTGCACTGTGGGACCCTCTAATCTGATTGGTCTGACCTGTGGCCAATGACCTGCTGGCCCTGGATGAGGCCATGTGCAGCGTTTGCAAATGCTAGACTCTGTCGCCATGGAGACCCGAGAAAGGCTAATTGGGTTTGGTGGCAATAAAAGACCTTTATGGAACAGACAGTACTGTAGCATCTCTCTCCCTCTCTCTCTCTCTCTCTCTCACACACACACACACACACACACACACACACACACACACACACACACACACACACACACACACAAACAAATCACTTCATAATAGAACAATTACATCATTGTTCTTTCTCTTCCTTCTGACACACTCCCACACCTTCTGGCTTGCTTTTGCACATCTTGGAATGAATGACATGTAGGATTTATATCAAAAAGTGGTAAAAAATACAGAATAACAGACCAGTAATCACTTAATAAATCTGTCCCCATTAAGTCCTCTTGCTAGTAAACAACTCTTAAGCAAATACAGAACATGTTACAGATGTCATTTGCACACGTACTGGACATTAGAGGAAACAGGCTCAAACATTCCTATGTGACTTTTTCCCTTTTAGTAGCAAAAGCAGTGATGAACCTAGGAAGCAAGACACAATGAAATAGGAAATTTGTTTCTTTATTAGTATTCCCATATTTTTCTCATCACTTTGCCAGCTTTTACACCTAAATAAAGACAGTTCCTGTGGAGATTATGTGAAATTCCTGATTAACCTCACTCAACAGATCAGGTCATATATACAGTAAAACGTGTTCTTGTTTCTAATTAAATAGGAATCTGAATTTATTATGAGATGCATGGTATGCTATGTTCCTAATGCAGGATGGGTGGAGATGGGTCCTACATATGCACATGGAGATCAGATGGGAGAAAAGGCCAACCAAATGTCAAGGGAAGGAGGAAGGATTTGTCACTATGGCAATGGGAGACTTCCTGTTAACAAACACCCACTGAGGCTAATTGGATAACTGGGAAAGGGGGATGTGAATTGATGGGGAGGTTATTTTGAAAGTTACACAACGAAATGCAGAGAAGACAAGACAAGACAAGAAGGGAAGGGGGACGAAAATAGAAAACAAAAGAAGCGGATAGGAAAAAGAGGAGGAGATGGGAGAATAGAAGACAAAAGCAGACAAAAGGTTAGACAAGAGACCGGACGAGAGGACAGAAGAAATTAGGGGAAAAAAGAACAGGAGTGGAGAGAAGAGGAGTGGAGAGGAGACAGGAGGATAGGAGATAAGAGGAGAAGAGGCAGAAGAAGGTAAGAGGAGATGGGGGAAGGAGAAGAGGAAAGGAGAGGACACAGAAAGAGGAGAGGCAGGAGAAGAGGAGCAGATAAGAGAATAGAATAGGAGACAGGAGGAGAGGAGAGGAGAGGAGAGGAAAAGGGACAGGAGAACACCCAGTAGGAGAGGAGATAAGAGGAGAAGAGGCTAATGAAATCGAAAGGAGACAGGAAGCAAAGTGAGGAGAGGAGAGGACACAGATAGAGTTGACACGAAAAGAGGAGAGGAGAGTAGGGGATGAATCCAGCATATAATGCTCTTACAGTAAAATGTATTCCTTTAGATCCTTGTAAAATGTTCCAACTACCATACAGCAAACAACACAAACATGCATGGATGCTGTTCACAATTCACAAATTTCTGTATGTGGTGTAAAGATATAAAAGGGACACAGAGGTGTAGGCAGAGAAAATATGCACAGTGTCCCATTTTCTAGTCTTTATATTATGGCTCATACAGCCTTAAGAGCACTTATGATTCGATCATCATATGGTTCTTCTGATGACCACAAGCCCATCAGTGTTCTAATACTGGCAATCACACACCACACACATACTCCTAATCCAACCTACTTCACTACACACTCACTAATACAAAGGCATACATGCATGCACAAGAGCACGCACACATTAACACAACCAGCTTTGTAGTTTCTACCACCTCCTCCTCACATCTATGTATAGAAATGATTCAGATGGAGCACCTCTAAAACACACACACACACACACACACACACACACACACACACACACACACACACACACACTGCATTATATAACATTTGAGGCATAAATATGGATCTAACAATCAGGGACATCACTAAAACATGAGCTTATATACTGAAAACAGGATAGTCAGAGATCTAATCAGAGAAACAGTCCTTAAGAGGCAGTAAGCATAACAATAAGAAAATTTTATAAGCACATGTTGCTTGATTTTCTTGCCTGCGCAAGTGTAGTTTCTGGTATAATCCTGGCTTGTTGAAAATTTGGTTACACTGTTCTCAGTTATTCAGACTTTCAGAAATTAATGCACCTGCACTGACATGGCAGGAGTGGAACAATAGGAGGTGCAGCATTCAAAATCTCAAAGGGAATTTACAAATCTACTTTGGTCCAAGATCATTGCAGATAGCAGAGCCTATTCGCAGTCACAGAAACTCAGACAATGGAGGATATTATAAAGGAGGCACTGCCGTTGGTGTACATCAGACCCTCCATGTCTCAAGCAGTGGCAGGCGCTCACGACTGGCCAATGTGAGAACAACTCATTGGATGGGTTTTGAGGGCCCTCAATGAACAACGATGTCAGGCACGCAAGATCTTCAAGAATGTGCACAATCAAGAACATCCTGGGATCTGCCCACAGGTTGACTAGAGCCATTATCCATACCTCACTTCCCTTGATCACACATTGCAAAAAAATTAATTACTAGTCTGCTCAAATCAAGAGGATTCAGAACCTATATTCATCACTTTTCTGAAGGCTTGTTAACTCACGCTTCTACCTAAACTCCCTATTGCCCGGGAAATAGCAGAAGCTATTTTCAGTGACGTTTTTCTGCATTAAAAGACAATGTTTCAGATAGGGGAGTACACTACACTTTGCATGTCTGGAAAGACTTCTACCAACAGTTAAGCATCAATAAAAGTCTCTTCTTAGGGAATCACTTACACACAAATGGTCAGGTACAACGCTTGAACCAGGAAATGGTTGTTGCTTGTTGTTTCTGAAGAAGTACTGCAGAAACAAACCATCAAGACTGGAGTTGGAATACACTCAACATTCCCTCACCCATTTTTCTACAGGTCTCTCCTCATTCCAGTGTGTTTTGGGGTATCAACCCCAAAACTATTTCCATGGTCTGGGGAACCATCTGGGGTCCCTGCCATCAATGAGTGGATAATGAGAAACAAACAAACTTTGGAGGCAGTACATGTTCAAACCCAATGAGTGGTATGATATGACAGAGGCTTCAAGCTGATCTCTCACAGCAGCCCAGGACCCCTCCCTGCCTGCAGGCCTGTGTACAGAATGCTAACATAGCGCTAGCTCTTTACTTCTGGACCACTTCCTTGGTTTTCGCATTTATAAGTCTAGCACATGCAACAACACAATGCAAAGTCTTGCCATTGTTCTGCTCTGATTGCTAATAACATGTTTAGACCCTTTGTTGTATGCTCACCCATTGGGCTAATCCTTCTGGTTTGTTGTCTCATGCTTTGCCTTTTTTTTTTTTTTACTCTTTGTAAATGTAAATAAATTCTTCACACATGGATCCTCAACTTCCTGAGTCTAGATTATTACAATGCGTTACTGTTTGTCAAAATCCTTCTTAGTGTAAGCACAATGTCTGACTTAAACGATGATTTAAAAATTACAATTTGACTCATAAATAGGTTTTTTCTAAATTATCTTTCCAACAAACCCAATTGTGAAATGTTGACGTGTCTACCTATAAATCCTCATATAATCAGGATGTTTGATATAACTAACAAAATACTAGCAAAGTGAATTTACTGCCATCATAGGGATGAGAACTAGGTAAGAAATAACACACTTGCAGCTTGTAAGTTGTCAGCCCATACTATCCCACACTACTGAGCAAAAAAGAAAAACTTAATATCCACTGATTCCATAAAAAGGTCAGCTATACCTATTAATAATATTTTTACTCCTGTTTGTGATACATTGTGTGCAAAAATACATCTGCACGGTTGATGTATATTGCAGTATAGAAATAGAATCTGTGACATGAAACGTAAGTTGGCGAACAAACACATTTGTGATTGTTTGTGTGGTATATTTATGTTTATTCTGGTTTGCCATTTTAGAGTAACAAGTATTCAGTCATTACCGTACAAACACTTTGCTCTGCATTTACAGGCTGCACAATCAATACACTGTTGTAGATTATGAAGTTATTATTTATTTAAATAATAAATAAACATAGAGAAAATGAATTTTATGATTTGAATGAATCTCTATGGAGTTACACTTCACTCATGTGCAAGTGAAAAATAAATAGGCATGGTGCACAAAAAGGTGAATGGGGTCGTGGTTTACGTGAGTCATGCGTCTCACTGAGCTGGCATGGATTGAAATGATGGTTTAGATGGAAGTATATATTTTCCAAAATGCTTTAGAAACATTTTTGGAGTGAATTAGCCTTTTGGCCATTTTGTCCATATTCATCATTGACCTTTTGCCTGTTTTCCCATTTATGCCTTTGAATCTCTCCTTTAGCTGATCCTGGTAGTTTTAAACACATGTCTGTTTTTCGAATACAGCTGTGAATTTTGGACTGTTGGATTTTTGTAAATGAAATTGTTTGCACTTGTGTGCATCTCAGTGTGTTTGTGTCCCTACCACTAATTTATCTACATAAAATCTCAGTGAGAGATAAGAAAAGAAATTATTTGTCATAAGCCTGCCAGTCATTTCTACCACTAAAATATTGATGTAAAATATATGACACAGAGAAAACAGAAAACACATTTGTTGTAAGTTGTGCCATCTTGAAAAAAAAAATATTCATTCTAACCTCAGCCATTCCTCTCTAGGTTACTGCCTTGAAGGGGTGTATTTTGCCACATGGCACAATATGATTTCGATTCTTTAGGCAACAATTCAATTTTTGACGACACCACTGAATCTGATACAGTATGACATGATTTCAATTCAGAAGGTGACAATTCAGTATTTGACGATACCTCTGAATTTGCTATGATATGATACGATATCATATGACATGATTAAATTTAGTAGCCTCCGAGCAATTTGTAAAGAGGCTGTTCAACTAGCTGGCATATTAAATTATTTACACATCAGTTTAAAAATACGAATTATTTTTACACACCAGTTGTATGTCCTTTTGAAATTTTTTTTTGAAAATTTTTCTTTTTCAGATAGCCTTTAAGAATGCCTTTGACAAAAGAAGAACGTATTGAAATCATTCTCATGGCTGGATTGGGAAGCTGTCGCAAGGTTACGATGGACATGCGGTTACATGCATAACACCAGATGTGGTAACATGAGTTCATCATGAGTGGGAGAGACGACTCTGTGTGTGTTTACAAAGAAATAGCAATCATGTATAGGATGTTTAGTAAATAAAGTTACAATTTGCTAAAAATTGTTCTTTTCCCTTATGTCCCTATGTATGGAGACTTTTGGCACACCCTGTATATATTGCTGAGCTCTTATGCCTTATGTTTGTACTTGTGCCATGATCTTTAAAATACAGACTATGACTAATATATTAATATATTATTTATTTATTTTTATTATATATATATATATATATATATATATATATATATATATATATATATATATATATATATATATATATATATATATACAGTATCTCACAAAAGTGAGTACACCCCTCACATTTTTGTAAATATTTTATTATATCTTTTCATGGGACAACACTGACGAAATGACACTTTGCTACAATGTAAAGTAGTGAGTGTACAGTTTGTATAACAGTGTAAATTTGCTGTCCCCTCAAAATAACTCAACACACAGCCATTAATGTCTAAACCGCTGGCAACAAAAGTGAGTACACCCCTAAGTGAAAACGTCCAAATTGGGCCGAAAGTGTCAATATTTTGTGTGGCCACCATTATTTCACCACTGCCTTAACCCTATTGGGCATGGAGTTCACCAGAGTTTCACAGGTTGCCACTGGAGTCGTCTTCCACTCCTCCTTGACGACATCAGAGAGCTGGTAGATGTTAGAGACCTTGCGCTCCTCCACCTTCCATTTGAGGATGCCCCACAGATACTCAATAGGGTTTAGGTCTGGAGACATGCTTGGCCAGTCCATCACCTTTACCCTCAGCTTCTTTAGCAAGGCAGTGGTCATCTTGGAGGTGTGTTTGGGGTCATTATCATGTTGGAATACTGCCCTGCGGCCCAGTTTCTGAAGGGAGGGGATCATGCTGTGCTTCAATATGTCACAGTACATGTTGGCATTAGCTCCCCAGTGCCGGCAGCACTCATACAGCCCCAGACCATGACACTCCCACCACCATGCTTGACTGTAGGCAAGACACACTTGTCTTTGTACTCCTCACCTGGTTGCCGCCACACACGCTTGACACCATCTGAACCAAATAAGTTTATCTTGGTCTCATCAGACCACAGGACATGATTCCAGTAATCCATGCCCTTAGTCTGCTTGTCTTCAGCAAACTGTTTGCGGGCTTTCTTGTGCATCATCTTTAGAAGAGGCTTCCTTCTGGGACGACAGCCATGCAGACCAATTTGATGCAGTGTGCGGCGTATGGTCTGAGCACTGACAGGCTGACCCCCCACCCCTTCAACCTCTGCAGCAATGCTGGCAGCACTCATACGTCTATTCTGCAAAGCCAACCTCTGGATATGATGCTGAGCACGTGCACTCAACTTCTTTGGTTGACCATGGCGAGGCCTGTTCTGAGTGGAACCTGTCCTGTTAAACCGCTCTATGGTCTTGGCCACCGTGCTGCAGCTCAGTTTCAGGGTGTTGGCATCTTCTTATAGCCTAGGCCATCTTTATGTAGAGCAACAATTCTTTTTTTCAGATCCTCAGAGAGTTCTTGCTATGACATACCATGTTGAACTTCAAGTGACCAGTATGAGAGAGTGTGAGAGCGATAACACCAAACTTAACACACCTGCTCCCCATTCACACCTGACACCTTGTAACACTAACGAGTCACATGACACCGGGGAGGGAAAATGGCTAATTGGGCCCAATTTGGACATTTTCACTTAGGGGTGTACTCACTTTTGTTGCCAGCGGTTTAGACATTAATGGCTGTGTGTTGAGTTATTTTGAGGGGACAGCAAATTTACACTGTTATACAAGCTGTACACTCACTACTTTACATTGTAGCAAAGTGTCATTTTGTCAGTGTTGTCCCATGAAAAGATATAATAAAATATTTACAAAAATGTGAGGGGTGTACTCACTTTTGTGAGATACTGTATATATATATATATATATATATATATATATATATATATATATATATATATATATATATATATATATATATATATCACAGTAGAAAAATCTACATCAAATCAATATTTGGTGTGACTACCCTTTGCCTTCAAAACAGCATCAATTCTTCTAGGTACACTTGTACAAAGTCAGGGATTTTGTAGGCATATAGTCAGGTGTATGATTAAACAATTATACCAAACAGGTGCTAATGATCGTCACTTCAGTATGTAGGTTGAAACACAATCATTAACTGAAACAGAAACAGTTGTGTAGGAGGAATAAAACTGGGTGAGGAACAGTCAAACTCAGCTAACAAGGTGAGGTTGCTGAAGAGAGTTTACTGTCAAAAGTCATACATCATGGCAAGACTGAGCACAGAAGAAATTTCAAGGCAGACAGGGGTTTCCAGATGTGCCGTCCAAGCTCTTTTGAAGAAGCGCAAAGAAACGGGCAACATTGACGACCGTAGATGCAGTGGTCAGCCAAGGAAACTTACTGCAGCAGATGAAAGACACATCAGGCTTACTTCCCTTTGCAATCAGAAGATGTCCAGCAGTGTCATCAGCTCAGACCTGGCAGAAACCAGTGGGACCCTGGTACACCCATCTACTGTCCAGAGAAGTCTGGCCAAAAAGCCATACCTGCGACGTGGAAACGGGGCCAAGCGACTCAACTATGCATGAAAACACAGGAACTCGGGTGCAGAAAAATGGCAGCAGATGCTCTGGACAGATGAGTCAAAATTTTACATATTTGCCTGTAGCAGAAGGCAGTTTGTTTGCCGAAGGGCTGGAGAGCGGTACATGAATGAGTGTCTGCAGGCAACAGCGAAGCATGGTGGAGGTTCCTTGCAAGTTTGGGGCTGCATTTCTGCAAATGGAGTTGGGATTTGGTCAGGAGTAATGGTCTCCTCAATGCTGAGAAGTACAGGCAGATACTTATCCATCATGCAATACCATCAGGAAGTCATCTGATTGGCCCCAAATTTATCCTGCTGCATGACAATGACCCCAATCATACAACAAAAGTCATTAAGAACTATCTTCAGCGTAAAGAAATACAAGGAGTCCTTAGAGCTCAACACAGAGCCCTGATCTCAACATCAAGTCTGTCTGGGATTACATGAAGAGAGAGAAGCAACTGAGGCTGCCTAAATCCACAGAAGAACTGGTTAGTTATCCAAGAAGTTTGGGCTGAGTTCAAAAACTAGGTGTGCAAGTGTACCTAGAAGAATTGATGAATTGATGCTGTTTTGAAGGTAAACGGTGGTCACACCAAATATTGATTTGATGTAGATTTTTCTTCACTCACTCTGTATTTTGTTAATTGATAAATATAAACATTAACATGTCTATTTTTGAAAGCATTCTTACTTTACAGCATTTTTTCACACCTGCCTAAAACCTTTGCACAGTACTGTATATATATATATATATATATATATATATATATATATATATATATATATATATATATATATATATATATATAATTTTATAGTCTGTTTGATTGGTTGCTTGAACGGAATGGATTTTAATCCAAACCTAAATAACTCAAAAACAAGACAACCTTTAAATAATGTTAAAGTTCAGGAGTAAAACATACTGCAGCTCCAATAAATAGCCAAAATATAATAGTACATGTTTAAATAATGAGCCTAGTATTTGAATCGTTAGATTAAGAGCATGTTCTGATGGGCTCCATGAAATTTATTTTACAGTTAAATGGCTTCCTGGCTGCAAAAATTTTGAGAACCCCTGAAAGTGTTGCTTGCCTGTGTCAGAAATTTCAGAAAGTCAGAAAATGGGCTCAGGTCCTGGTTTAAATATGTCTAAACTAAGTGACTTGGTGTGTGCAGTGAGTAAGTGAGTGAGTGTGTGTGTGTGTGTGTGTGTGTGTGTATACGCGTGTGTACACAACTACGCTTTCCGGTGCACGTGGGCGTGGTTATAATGAAGCCGGAATAATGAATGACATCATTCCTCTGTCTAGAACGCGACCGGAATCTCTAAAGGATTATTACGATATGAAAAAGTGGAGAATTTGAAAAGGGAAAAAAAAAGCTAAATGTGAAGATTCACATAACAATAGCTTAGAGTATAGCTTAGATTGTGAGGTTTAGAATATAAGCCTATATATATAATGCATATATACATAGACGAATATTGTCAAAAGCAAAATAAATAGAAGAAGATATACAGAGTTAATGAAAATGTAGGTTAAGAAGAAATTAAAACACGTTGGTTTATATAACGGGGTTATGCAACAGGAACCTGAAAAGAAATGAGAAAAAAAAAACCCTCCATAACTAGGATTTGAAATATTACAACCCCATTTTAAGCATCTTTATATTCGTTTACTAACACTTCAGCCACATTTGAGTTGTTGTTAGCTAATATTGTGTGTGAAAACACACTGTAGTTTATTTTCTGCTAAAACAAACAAACAAACAAACAAACAAACACAAAAAAACAGGCGATAGTGACTGAGAATATCTACCAATATTCTAGGCTATAACACCAAATTGTAACCAAGCGACATGAATCTCGGTTGAAATCCTATTGAAAACACATACAGTGGAGTATTTCTGTACACGCAGCAGGTGTGAAGTGTTTTCTCGCCGTTTTATTTCCTCCTTACCTGCGCGTGCGAGCCGTGGTGGTCGAACATGTCCATCTGGATTTCCTGTGTCGAGGTGGAAGGCGTCCTGGACATCCCTTTCTGTACCATTGATTTGAGCTTCAAGAACGGTGTCTAATGTTTCGTTTACACTGCGCTACGCTGCCTTTTTTTCATTCATTGTCAAACCATGTTTGTTTCAGGTTAAACCGTTACACCGTCTTTAGGTAGCTATAGCGACCGTCTCGGTGTTCCTGCGCGCGGTCAGTACGCTCGCTGAGCTCGAGCCTGCCGTCGTTAGGCGGATTGGCCACGCCCCGTGCTTTCTCCTCCTGTCAATCAATCAGACGCGCTCTTACAGAGGTTAGCTGGAATGAAGATGCTCCTCCATCCCTACATGAGCACACTGTGGAGCATCTTTAGCTGCGTATAGTGGGAATGCTCGGTGTGAAACCGATTCTTGGATTTTATTTTATATATATATATATATATATATATATATATATATATATATATATATATATATATATATATATATATATATATACCCAGAGGAAACCCCCCAAGGCACGGGGAGAACATGCAAGCTCCGCGCACACAGGGCGGAGATGGGAATTGAACCCCCAATTCTGGAAGTGAGATGGGAATTGAACCCCCAATTCTGGAAGTATAATATATACTTCCAGAATTGGGGGTTCAATTCCCATCTCCGCCCTGTGTGCGCGGAGCTTGCATGTTCTCCCCCTGCCTTGGGGGGTTTCCTCCGGGTACTCTGGTTTCCTATACCCAGTCCAAAGACATGCTTTGTAGGCTATTTGGAATTTCCAAATTGTCTATAGTGTGTGAATGTGTGTGTGATTGTGCCCTGCGATGGGTTCAAGTTCAAGTGGCTTTATTGTCATTTCCACCATATACAGCTGGTGAAACAAAACAATGTTCCTCCAGGACCATGGTGCTACATAAAAGAACACACTAAACCACATGAGACGACACAGAACTAAAGAGCTACACATTCTACATTAAGTGCTTATACCGTATATGGCAGCCAGGTAAAGTGTAGATAGTAACAAGAATTTAAACATAATATTTAGTTTAAAGTTTAGCAGCAAAAGTAAAGGTGGCCGTTACAAAATGTGCAAAAATTGCAAGGGAAGCGGGATGGTGTTCAATTCAGTGTGTGTGTGTGTGTGTGTGTGTGTGTGTGTGTGTGTGTGTGTGTGTGTGTCAGTCCAGTCTCTGAGTATTGAGGAGTCTGATGGCTTGGGGGAAGAAGCTGTTACACAGTCTGGCCACGAGGGCCCGAATGCTTTGGTACCTTTTTCCAGATAGCAGGAGGGTGAAGAGTGTGTGTGAGGGGTGTGTGGGGTCATCCACAATGCTGGTGGTTTTGCGAATGCAGCGTGTGAGCTGAGAAACGAAAATAGCACCATTTTGGATCCGCTGCGTGCTACTGCCGTGCCGCCATACAGGTTGCACCCTGTCCAGGGTGTCCCCTGCCCCTTGTGCCACGAGTCTCCTGGGATAGGCTCCAGGCTCCCCTGTGTAGGATAAGCAGTAGAGAAAATTGATGGATGGGTACAGTATGACAGACAGTAAGACAGGATGTGCAAATGTGCATGTACAATTGCATGTATGTAAACAATTGTAAATTAAACAATATGGTACAGTAAGACAATAAGACATACATATTCATTTTATGTACATCTGAATTTTACACTAAAATCTAATCAGGCCGCCATGTCATACAGGTCAAGAGTTTCAGATAATGTTCACATAAAAAACACCAGAATTTGGTTGTTGGTAACCAAACATAATCTTTTTTTTTTTAGTCTTTAACTGTCCAGTTTTGTGCTCGTTATAGCCTCAGATTCCTGTTCGTGGCTGACAGGAGTGGAACCTGATGTGGTCTTATAGTATTGTAGCCCATCTGCCCTAAGGTTTAAAGTGTTGTGCATTCTGTGATGCTTTTCTGCTCACCACGGTTGCAAAAAGTGGTTATTTGTGTTACTGTAGCCTTCCTGCCAGCTCTTACCAGTCTGACCATTCTCCTCTGATCTGTCTCATCAACAAGGCTTTTCTGTCCACTGGACTACCTCTTACTGGATGCTTTTCCCCCTGCACCATTCCGTGTAAACTCTATAGAAGAGAGGTGTCCAGTCTTATCCGGAAAGGGCCGGTCTGGATGCAGGTTTTCATTCTAAATAAGCAGAAGCCATGCCTGAGTCTATTGAAAGCCAAGATCAACTGATTAAACAGGTAGAATCGGATGTGGCTCCTGCTTGATTGGAATGAAAACCGGCACTCGCACCGGCCCTTTGCGGATAAGATAGGACAGCCCTGCTCTGGACTGTTGTGCATGAAAATCCCAGGTGTGCAGCATAAATACTCAACCCAGCATCAACAACAATGCCACTGTCAAAGATCACAGTGCACTGGGAGTGGCCTAAACCACTATTTATTATTATTATTATTATTATTATTATTATTATTTTAATAGTGTATTATTAAAAACACTGGTGAAAAAATGGCAGCACTGTGAGTAGTGTCTATGTGATTTTGTTGTAATTATTTGTAATATTAATCAACATAACACAGTGTGAACACGCCATGTTGGATTATTTAAATTAGAATTCTAATAAATTTTCTGGAAGGATTTCTAACACACACACTTCCCCTCATTGCGCAGAGCAAGTGTTAAGAGCGCTGCCTGCTTTAAACTCGCTTTCCCATGATGCTTCGCAGCAAACGTTTATACCATCCATAGTATGCTTGGGGGTTAAAATTGAATTTCAGGCTCTTGATGTTAAATGTATTCTTTTATAACTTCATCCAGAATGAAACATTTAAATTTCGACAGTGTGACAGGTCTTCTATTACAAGTACCCATGCTAATAAAAGTTCTGAGAGCATTGTGTTTTTAGCCCTACCTCTTGTAATGGTACAACCCAAGTTTCTCATGTAAACTATCGCTGTTTACAGTTTTGCGCTTATCCTGCAGCCATGAGGTGAGAATAATAGTGTATTGTAAGATTTGTTTGAAGTTAAATCACAGAAAGCAGTGTGTATTATAGAGTCTGAATCCTCGGATGTATTGGGACCGGCCTCTCAAATATATCGTATACGACGGTTGTACTGGGTCACGCAGTGTAACAACTACAATATCGCCATTTTGTTAGGAAGTCAGTTGTCACACTGCGTGATTCTCAATATAGGCAGCATTGATGTTATTATAAATAAAATCCCAGTCTTCATATTAGCAAGTTGCCGCGTGAAGTTTCATTTTTAATGTTGTTCTACTGCTGGACATTCACGAGAATACAATTGAGCTCAGGCCTTGGTCAAGAGACATGAAGTACAAAACAACAACAACAACAACGTGATAGTCAACTCAAGTTATTGGCATCATTAGCACAAATAAATGACGCATACAGTAAGTGTTATTTTGAGCTTAAACATACAGGGATGATCTATATTTAGTTTTAACACTATGTTGTGGCGTCAAAATTATTTTATGAAGCATTTCTTGAAGAAAATAACAGCTCTGAGTGTCTTCCTGTAACAAAGTTAGAGACCCTTATAAAGGATCTTGGACTCACTCCTTTGTACAAAACAATTCAGAGTACAGGTTTTAAATAGGATTTAAATCCAGAGACTTGGATATTGCAAAGCATCGATTTTCTGCCCCCATTTCTGTTTACTGGTGTATTCATTCATTCATTCATTCATTCATTCATCTTCAGTAGGCTCTTATCCTGGTCAGGGTTTAGCTGGATCCGAAGATTATTCTTGGCACAATGCGGGAATCGGATGGGACGGCAGTCCATCACAGCATGCTGTGCGCACACATTCACACCCAAGGGTAAATTAGTCACCGGTCGACCTCCTGGCATTTTTTGGGAGGAAACCAGAGAACCTGGAGGAATCTCACAAAGGCACAGGGAGAACCTGTGAAACTCTGCACAGACAGTAAAACGAACTCCGGATTGAACTGGGGATCTTGTATATCCCAATACTGCCAAGTCTTAATCTTCCAGCAGACGCAACAAAGTTTTGGGTTAAAATATTGTGGCACTTAGTGGAATTCGTGAGGTCGCCAATTTTCACAAGGGCCCCCGGACCACTCAGTCACCCACCACCATACTCATGGGTCCAACTCCTGGAAATTTTTCAAGAGTTCCAGATTTTTAACCTTTTTTATTATGCTTCTGATTGAGCTTAATGGTATTTTAAAGTGCGCACGTGTTCTTTAGTATTCACTGAACTGTTCAGATCAACAACCATATGCCTCTTGGTGCTGCAGGTATCAGTGTGTGCTACTGCATGAAAAAAACAGTGCAAATGTAGAACTTTGAAGAAAGCCTTATTTGTTTGAAATTAAAACCTTATTCTGGTTCTCATCTTTCTTTCTGCAGTATGCTCAGGCTTCAGAAGAGGTTGGCATCCAATGTCTTGCGCTGTGGCAAAAAGAAAGTGTGGTTGGACCCAAATGAGACCAATGAGATTGCCAATGCAAACTCCAGTAAGCAAGTCAGATCTTTTGAAAGTCTTCTAAATCCAAATGATCAGTGAATTGATATCATCACAGCCAGTTTCTGCAAATTGTTACATCTTAAAGTCCAGTCTGCATGCCTCTTCTTTCAGGGCAGCAGATTCGTAAGCTGGTGAAGGACGGTCTGATCATTAAAAAGCCTGTGACGGTTCACTCCCATGCCCGCTGTCGCAAGAACACACTGGCTCGAAGGAAGGGCCGCCACACTGGCATTGGTAAGCCAAGATGATGGTTACTTATATCTTAACAAAACGTTTATCTTTTTTGTAGATATACACTCACCATCCACTTTATTAGGAACACCTGTACACCTGCATGTTCATGCAAATATCTAATCAGTCAGTCATGTGGCAGCAGCACACTGCAAAAAAATCCTGCAGATACAGGTCAAGAGTCTCAGTCTCAGTCAAAAACATCCTCAGAGAGCAACTTCTCCCAACCATCCAAGAACATTTTGGTGACGAACAATGCCTTTTCCAGCATGATGGGGCACCTTGCCACAAGGCAAAAGTGATAACGAAGTGGCTCGGGGAACAAAACATTGACATTTTGGGTCCATGGCCAGGAAACTCCCCAGACCTTAATCCCATTGAGAATTTGTGGTCAATCCTCAAGAGGTGGGTGGACAAACAAAAACTCACAAACTCCAAGCATTGGTTATGCAAGAATGGGCTGCCATCATTCAGGATGTGGCCCAGAAGTTGATTGACAGCATGCCAGGGTGAATTGCAGAGGTCTTGAAAAAGAAGGGTCAACACTGCAAATAGTGACTCTTTGCATAAACTTCATGTAATTGTCAATAAAAGCCATTGACACTTATGAAATGCTTGTGATTATACTTCAGTAACAGTTAGTAACATCTGACAAAAAGATCTAAAAACACTGAAGCAGTAGACTTTGTGAAAATTAATATTTGTGTCATTCTCAAAACTTTTGGCCACGGCTGTACAATATAAATACAATTCACTATTAAATACACTTCATATCAAATACAAAGCTTTACGCTCTCATTTGTATTATAAGAACCAACAATGTTGTAATATTTGTAGTAGCCTAGCGTTCTCAAAAATTTCAGTGCTAATTAAAATGCACAATGCTCCATCTAGTGGTCATTAACTGCAGGTTCAGGTGACATATTTTAGCACCTGTACTGTTGGGAACCGAACATGGGTCAGATGCAGATATATTTAAGTATCTCAGATACAACCCCTGGCAAAAATTATGGAACCACCTTGTACTTTGCATTTCTAAAACCAACTTGTGCTGGTTTCTAAAGACCAGCACAAGTCTAAAAATGCAAATTAGTCTGCAGTTAAAAGACAATGCTTACAGATCATAAACTTGGACCTTTTGAAAGGAAACATGGCCCCAACAAGAGAGTTGTCAGTTGAAACAAGGAAAGGATTATAAATCTCCTTCAAGAAGGAAATTCAACACGGAGTATGGCAAAAGATGTTGGTTGTTCCCAGTCAGCTGTGTCTAAAATTTGATGCAAGTGTAAGCAAAATGGGAAGGTTCTAAAAGGAAAACATACGGATAGACCAAGGAAGACGTCAAAGCTTCAGGATAGAAAACTCAAAGCAATATACCTTGAAAATAGAAAATGCACAACAAAACAATTGAAAAACAGATAAGTGGAAACAGGAGTCAGTGTTTGTGAAAGAACTGTAAGAAATCAGCCGAATGAAATGGGATTTCATATAGAAAAGCCAAATGAAAAGCAGCACTAACACCTAAACAGAAGAAAACAAGGTTACAGTGAACTAAAGAGAATCATGGAGTGTGGATGATTGGGTGAAAGTGATATTCAGTGATGAATCACGAATCTGCATTGACCAAGGAGATGATGCTGGAACTTTGTCTGGTGCCGTTCTAATGAAACATATAAAGATGACTGCCTGAAGAAAACAATCAAATTTCCACACTCATTTATGATATGGGGTTGTATGTCAGGCAAAGCACCACGGGAGACCTCAACAGTCAATGCACAGGTGTACATTGAAATTTTGGACACTTCTCTCATTCCATCGATAGAAAATAGGTTTGGTGATGATGAAGTCATTTTTCAGGATTATAATGCATTATATCTTACCAATGTTCAACTATTAAACAAATATTGTTTTGTGTCATATCTATGATTTGTTTATTTGCTACGAAGTAAAAAAGCCGAGTGAGCATCCTCTATGTGTGGTGATTCCATAATTCTTAACAGGGTTGTACAACTGGCCTTATAGTTCAGAGAAAAAACTCCAAGTGTATTCCAGCAGTTGAGGAATATTACTGTCAACGCGTAATATAGTTGCTGTTGTGATTTTAAAACTTAAATCTGTCACTGTGCCTGAAAATGCATATTTATAAGGTTGAGTTGATGTGGAATGAACAGGTAAGAGGAAGGGCACAGCAAATGCTCGCATGCCAGAGAAGCTGTGCTGGATGAGACGGATGCGAATTCTGCGCAGGCTGCTCACACGCTACAGAGAGGGCAAGAAGATCGACAGACACATGTGAGTCTTATTATTATTATTATTATTATTATTATCATCATTATTTTATTTTATTTAAACCTTTCTATCTTTGTGACTACATTAATTGCAGAGTTGTTGGGGATTTACAATTAAAATATAGATTCCTAGAACCAAGAATTAAAACACAAACTGGTAGAAAACATTTTAAAGTTCATTGTAGTTAAGATAAAATCTAGCTGACATGCTGTTACTTATTCAGAAGGCTTACTGTGTAAACTGTTGATCTAGAGGTCTAGGTCTGGAGTGACCGTAACATATTACCGGAGTATGTGGAAAGGCTACATAAAATATAAATCAGCTGCTACTCAACAATGTCCTTATTTATTTATTTATTAAAATTAGAGCTGATTTATTAAATATAATACAACAATTAGTTTTAGGCACCCAGTCTGATTGGTTGAATAGGGTTCTAGCCTTGCTGTTACAGTGGGTATAGAAAAGAATCACCCCTCTTTAAAATAATCACACTTTGTTGCTTTTCAGCCTGAAATGAAGACAGACACAGTTTTTGTTATATCCAGCTGTATTTACTCAGTGCAACTTATAACATCCAAGTGAAAGATATAACACCAACATGTCAGGAAATTAAAATAAAAAATAAAAAATTAAAAAACAGAATCACTGAGTTGGAAAAAGGATCACCCCCCCCCAAAAAATGACTTGTAAACTCAATCAGGTGTAGCTAATCACCTTCTCAATGGCACACAAAGCCATTTGACTTCCAACTGTGATCAGCTGTGGTCACTTTCAGCATGAAAAGAGCTTTCCTGGAGCATTTCAGTCCTTGGTAGTGCAACTGAAGCAAACAATCAACTATGGGTGGCAAGGCACTGTCAAAAGATCTCTGGGATAAAGTTGTGGACAGGCACAAGTCAGGAGATGGATACAAACCATTTCAAAGGCTTTATCAATAGAAGCACAGTGAAGTTTATTATTAAGAAATGGAAGGTATTTGGTACAACACAGACCCTCCCTGGTTCAGGACGTTGCTCCAAATTGGATGAAAGAGCCAGGAGGAAACTGGTCAGAGAGGCTACCAAGAGGCCTACAGTAACACTGAAGCAGTTGCAGGAATTTATGACAAAGCGTGGTCATTGTGTGCATGTGATAACAATATCACAAATTCTCCACAAATGTGGCTTGTATGGGAGGTGTAGCGTATGACGGTGCCCAAACTGGTTTCTGAATTAACCCAGACGGAACATAGAAAATTTCGTCATTCAGGTGACCGAGAGTAACCCCGAGAGGCCTCCTGTGGCCAGATGCCCTTTGGAATGCAAAAGTCTCTTTGGAACCCACACAGGACTTACCCCTGCAATAAAAGAAACCTTTGATGACTGAACGTCTGGGAAACTTCACGATTAGTTCGTCAGCAGGGGTTCACCAAAACTCCGACCAAGGGCCTGTAAATCTCTGATCTAATCTCTGTTTATGACCACATGATTTAGCCTCAAAGTCGCAAAAGCCAGAGGAGGAAATGTCCTCCCTAAGGTCACCCTGAGGTGACCAAGGACCGGTGGGACATTAGAAGAACGCCAGCCCCCTCTTCTGGACATACACACGTGCACGCATGCATACACACACACACACACACACACACACACACAAGCTTACCTTACACACACAATGGAGAAATCTCTCTCTTTTCAATGTAAAGTGTAATTATATGTAATTATTCGATATCTAAATAGTGTGATGTTATCTTGTTTATATATATTGTGTGTTTATGTAACTAACCTTAATGACTTTAGATAGTTTTAATTTAGCATATCATTTTAAATGTCTGTAACCAGGTTTTATTTGTAATATTCTTTACAAGTCCATCGAATTTGGTATGTAGTTAATCGTCTCGAGATACCCGGATTGATTATGCATATCATATTGCAATGGGGTACATTATTTCATGTTTTCTCTTAATTTCATTTATAACACGGTGTAAACTAGCTCCACCCTGGACATTTAAATTAGGGTCCGAGACCAGACAAAGAGAGTTCATCCGGACATGCAAATCCAACTTCCTGATTGGCCCATAGCCCAAAGAGGCGTGTGCGTTGTTGTTGTCTTTAAAACAACACCACGCTCTTCTTCACGTTAAGTTAGAGTTCACTTCTCAGTCACTCTTCAACTTCACTTCTACACTCCTTCCGGTTTCTCTCCCCCCGGGGCCACGTGCCCCGGGAAGAGGAAGCCAGGATCTCTCTCTCCCGGACAAAGGAAGCAACTACCTCACGGCCGACGGCCTTTTCAAACGGCGCAACGAACCAGCGAACTCTAAACGACCTCGCGCAAACTTTCAACCCTGAGGCTATGCAAGTATAGTTAATGAACCTATATCTGCGTTTAAGATTGGACCCCTGTGTTACAGGAGAATTAAGTTCGTGCTGGTTTTTGAAAAAGGCTAATTAGTTGTGTTTCTGTCTGCCACTCCCTCTTATTTCATTTCTTTCTCTCTATATCTTTTCTTCTCCTTGTATATAGATGTACATATGCATGTTTTGCTTAGAGTTAGTCGTGTGTATCCATAGTTACATCTAGCTATTAAAATCTATTATCCCACGCTTGATTTTCTCTGTTTTGGTCACGTGATGAGTCAATTAAACGCTGCGATCTCGATTACCCGCTCTAATCTTTAATAACAAACTTCGTGAGTTAATTCTTCCTGGCCAGAGGGATAAACTCACTCTTTAGAGTTCATAAAGCTGATCTAGGCCACATACATAGTCATAATTAATTATAATCTGTTGTAGTTAATTATCTATATGTATATGTGCACATACATGAATTCCCTTTAATGGCTGATGTATATTTATAACTGGTCACAACATGCGTTGATTAGATATATAGATATATTTCACGCCAGTCGAGCTAATTCCTTATATAAATTGGAGAATACATTTAAACGTGTTAAACATCTTTTTTTATTTGTTACATAAATTGTAACTGGTGGAGAATATTTTTAAACGTTGCAGATTCATCCGAGTTACTACACATTCTGGTAGATAATGCGAGCACGCTTTAAAACTCGTCTCCTTTAAAAAGGTGCTTCGAATCCAAGTGTGCGCTTCTGTTTCGTTTCATGTTTAAAGTTGATCCATTACATTATTCTGGTGGAAAAGAATAATGCTAGTAATGCTTTTGATTCGTTACAGAGGGTTGCAAGAAAAAAGCCACTCCTCAAAAAAGGCCACATGCAGTCACGACTGAGCTTTGAACATTCAGGCCAGATGAGACTAAAATTGAATTATTGTTTGACCCCAAACGATATGTCTGGCGGAAATCCAAGACAGCTCACCATCCAAATAACACCATTCCTACACTAAAGCATGTAGGTGGTAACATCCTGTTATGGGGGTGTTTCTCTGCTGCTGGTACTGGAGCATTTGTCAGGATAGAAGGAAAATGGATGGGGCAAAATCCCGTCAAATTCTCGAGGAAAATCTGCTGTCCTCTGCCGGAACGTTGTCAATGGGAAGAAGGTTTACCTTCCAACATGACAGTGATCCAAAGCACACAGCAAAACTGACCACACAGTGGTTGAAGGAGAAAAAGGTGAATGTCCTTGCATGGCCTAGTCAGAGCCCAGACTTAAACCCCATTGAAAATCTGTGGAATGACTTGAAGACTGCAGTCCACAAATGGTCACCATCAAAGTTAAACAGTTCTGCAAAGAAGAGTGGGCAAATATTGCAAAGTCTACATGTGCAAAGTTAGTAGAGACCTATCCCAACAGACTAAAGGCTGTAATTAAAGCAAAAGGTGGTTCAACAAAATGGGGGGTGATCCTTTTTCCAACTCTTTTCTATACCCACTGTATAAGCAATAACACATTTTCCCACCAAATTTGTATCGTTTCACAGTTCCTAATATATCAGAATCATTAACCATACTTTCGTGAATACATGGTTAAATAAATAAATAGAATACATAAATAAATAAAAGAAAATGTGTGTTAGAAAAGATAACATCTTGTAGCCTCTGACCATATTCCGAAGAAGTGTATGATATTGTTATTATTATTATTATTATTATTATTTATGGTTATAAAAACAGTAGCCTGCACTGTAACTGTGACCACTGAATAATGTTATAACCTACAGTTCATGTTGTTTTTGTGAATGTCTATTTATCGTTTAGCATTTTCTGTGGTAACATATCATACATATAATTGTTCTTGCCGCTAGATGGCAGACAGAACGCAAGAGCTGTTCGTTTGCAGACGAATCAGTGTTGGAGAAAAATGTTCGAGATACTTTGAGGGAATTTTACTCTGAAGGCAGTAAAATTATCCATTATAAAACACTCTTTGCACTCTGTTACCTGTTATCTGTTGTGCTGAGGAGTAGGATAATGAAGCTTACAGACTAGTTGCTAATCTACAGACTTGGCAAAATGGTTTTGCTTTTTATTTATTTATTTATTTATTTTTGAACTATTCTATAATAATATTGTGGAACTAGTTTTTGTGGTGGAAAAATTTGCAGATATTAAAAATAGATAGATTTGAAACAAGTTTTGTAGTTTCTTCACTTGACTTTTTTCCTTTACACTGTAGATTGTTGTACAGTGTCATGAAACATTATTTGCCCCCTCCTGATTTCCTCTATTTTTGTATATTTGTCACACTAAATGGTTTCAGGTTATATGAAATCTAATATAAGACAAGCAGAACATGAGAAAACACCAACCACAGTTTTTAAAAGATCATTTAATTTATTGAAGGTAAAATGTCATGCAACAACTATATCACCCATGTAAAAATGTAACTGCCCCTTAAACTTAAACCTTATCTGGTTGTGCCATCTTTAACAGCAACAACTGCAGTCAAATTGCAATAACTTGAGACCGGTCTTTCACATAGCATTCCATTTCACAGTGGAGGAATTTCGACCAACTCTTCTTCGCAGTATTTCAGCAAGAACTGCTCATTTAAAGTCCTGCCACAGCATCTCAATGGGAGTCAAGTCACGTCTTTGACTAGGCCACTCCAAAACTTTCCTTTCATTCCTTATGAGCCTTTCAGAGGTGGAGATTTGCTTGTACTTAGGAATGTTGTCTTGTTGCATAACCCAAATGCTCTTGAGTGTAAACTCATGGACTGATTACTGCGTATGACTGTTGGTATGATGTTCTTATTGTGGAATGATGTGTCAGCTTTATGCCAGATGCAACAGGATCAATGTCTTCCAAAAAGTTCCACTTTCAACTCATCAGTCCACAGAACATTATCTTCAATGTTTTGGGGGTCATCAGGGTGTTTTTTGGCAAATGTGAGACAAGCCCTTATGTTCGTCTTGGTTAGCAGTGTTTTTTCGCCTTGCAACTCTTCCATGGATACCGTTTTTGCGGGCAGGCAGGCAGGCACACTGAATATTAAATAAAGATATGTACAACGTCAAAAAGAGTAATAGGGATAAATGAAGGAAAAAAGCAGCAAAAACAGGTGTGCAAAAATGGCAGTGAAAAATATATACAACATATGTGAGCAGATACAGTGCCCTCCACTAATATTGGCACCGTTGGTAAACATGAGCAAAGAAGGCTGTGAAAAATTGTCTTTATTGTTTAACCTTTTGATCTTTTGTTTAAAAAAAAATCACAAAAATACTCTGCTCTCATGGATATCAAAGAATTGCAAACAAAACACAGGTTTATCAAAAAAAAAGTTAAATATCGGAGCAACAATTGTGCAACAATTATTGGTACCCTTTTAGTCAATATCTTGTGCTACCTCCCTTTGCCAAGATAAGAGCTTTGAGTCTTCTGGCTTATGAGGTTGGAGAATACAGGTGCATCTCAATAAATTAGAATGTCGTGGAAAAGTTCATTTATTTCAGTAATTCAACTCAAATTGTGAAACTCGTGTATTAAATAAATTCAATGCACACAGACTGAAGTAGTTTAAGTCTTTGGTTCTTTTAATTGTGATGATTTTGTCTCACATTTAACAAAAACCCACCAATTCACTATCTCACCAAATTAGAATATGGTGACATGCCAATCAGCTAATCAACTCAAAACACCTGCAAAGGTTTCCTGAGCCTTCAAAATGGTCTCTCAGTTTGGTTCACTAGGTAAGCCACAAACATTCATTGCCAAAGAAGCTGGCTGTTCACAGAGTGCTGTATCCAAGCATGTTAACAGAAAGTTGAGTGGAAGGAAAAAGTGTGGAAGAAAAAGATGCACAACCAACCGAGAGAACCACAGCTTTATGAAGATTGTCAAGCAAAATCGATTCAAGAATTTGAGTGAACTTCACAAGGAATGGACTGAGGCTGGGGTCAAGGCATCAAGAGCCACCACACACAGACGTGTCAAGGAATTTGGCTACAGTTGTCGTATTCCTCTTTTTAAGCCACTCCTGAACCACAGACAACGTCAGAGGCGTCTTACCTGGGCTAAGGAGAAGAAGAACTGGACTGTTGCCCAGTGGTCCAAAGTCCTCTTTTCAGATGAGAGCAAGTTTTGTATTTCATTTGGAAACCAAGGTCCTAGAGTCTGGAGGAAGGGTGGAGAAGCTCATAGCCCAAGTTGCTTGAAGTCCAGTGTTCAGTTTCCACAGTCTATGATGATTTGGGGTGCAATGTCATCTGCTGGTGTTGGTCCATTGTGTTTTTTGAAAAGCAAAGTCACTGCATCCATTTACCAAGAAATTTTGGAGCACTTCATGCTTCCTTCTGCTGACCAGCTTTTTGAAGGTGCTGATTTAATTTTCCAGCAGGATTTGGCACCTGCCCACACTGCCAAAAGCACCAAAAGTTGGTTAAATGACCATGGTGTTGGTGTGCTTGACTGGCCAGCAAACACACCAGACCTGAACCCCATAGAGAATCTATGGGGTGTTGTCAAGAGGAAAATGAGAAACAAGAGACCAAAAAATGCAGATGAGCTGAAGGCCACTGTCAGAGAAACCTGGGCTTCCATACCACCGTGCCACAAACTGATCACCTCTATGCCGCGCTGAATTGAGGCAGTAATTAAAGCAAAAGGAGCCCCTACCAAGTATTGAGTACATGTACAGTAAATGAACATACTTTCCAGAAGGCCAACAATTCACTAAAAATGTTTTTTTATTGGTCTTATGAAATATTCTAATTTGTTGAGATAGTGAATTGGTGGGTTTTTGTTAAATTTGAGCCAAAATCATCACAATTAAAAGAACCAGAGACTTAAACTACTTCAGTCTGTGTGCATTGAATTTATTTAATACATGAGTTTCACAATTTGAGTTGAATTACTGAAATAAATTAACTTTTCCACGACATTCTAATTTACTGAGATGCACCTGTACATGGCAAGGGATCTGAGACCATTCCTCCATACAGAATCTCTCCAGATCGTTCAAATTTCGAGGTCCATGCTGATGGACTATCCTCTTCAGTTCACCCCACAGGTTTTCTATGGGTTTCAAGTCAGGGGACTGGGATGGCCATGGCAGGACCTTGATTTTGTGGTCAGTAAACCATTTTTGTGTTGATTTTGATGTATGTTTTGGATCATTGTCCTGCTGGAAGATCCAACCATGGCCCATTTTAAGGTTTCTGGCAGAGGCAGTCAGGTTTTCATTTAATATCTGGTGATATTTTTTAGAGTCCATGATGCCATGTATCCTAACAAAATGTCCAGGTCCTCTGGACCTCTGGACATAAAGAGCCACCACCATATTTAACTGTGGGCATGAGGTGCTTTTCCATAAGGCTACCTCACTGTGTGCGCCAAAACCATCTCTGGTGTTTATTGCCAAAAAGCTCTATTTTGGTTTCATCTGACCATAGAACCCGATCCCATTTGAAGTTCCAGTAGTGTCTGGCAAACTGAAGATGCTTGAGTTTGCTTTTGGATGAGAGTAGAGGCTTTTTTCTTGAAACCCTTCTAAACAACTTGTGGTGATGTAGGTGACTTCGGATTGTAGTTTTGGATACTTTCTGACTCCAAGACGCAACGAACTTCTGCAATTCTCCAGCTGTGAACCTTGGAGATTTTTTGGTCTCTCGAGCCATCCTCTTCACAGTGCTTTGAGACAATATAGACACACGATTAATTCCAGGTTGATTCATAACATTTCAAGTTGACTGGAACTTCTTAATTGTTGCCCCGATGGTGGAAATGGGCATTTTCAATGCTTGTGCTATTTTCTCATAGCCACTTCCCATTTTGTGAAGCTCAACAACCTTTTGCCGCACATCACAGCTATATTCCTTGGTCTTACCCATTATTATGAATGACTAAGGGAATTTGGCCTATATGTTACCTCATATTTTTAACCCTGTGAAACAGGAAGTCATTGAACAATTTCCTGTTCCTAGTGACCCAGGTGTACTAAAAGAAAATGTAAAATATCAATGGGAATATATTTCAAATATATTTTTCTCATATGAATTCATAGGGGTGCCAATAATTGTTGCACACCTATATTTAACAAAGATATATTTTTTTGTATAAACCTGTGTTTGCAATTGTTTGATATCCATGAGATATGAGATGAGTATTTTTGTAACTTTTTTGTAAAGTTTTTTGTAATTTTTTTAACAAAAGATCAAAATGTTAAACAATAAAGACAATTTTTCACAGCCGTCTTTGCTGATATTTACCAAGGGTGCCAATATTAGTGGAGGGCACTGTATGAGAACACGTGTGTTCACCTATCACACAGAGATGAGCTGTTGTACAGTGTTATGGTGAAAGGTATGAATGATTTCCTAAAACGTTTTTTTATGGCAGCGGAGCTGAATGAGTCTGTTGGAAAATGAGCTCTGCTGTCTTTGTAGTGCGGCATGAAGGGGGTGAGATGGATTGTCCATGCTGGGGAGCAGTTTGTTCAGTGACCTCCTACTCCTCACTGACTCAAACTTCTCCAGGTTTTGTCCAATGATAGTTTCGGCCTTGCGAATGAGGTTATTGATCCTGCTGGCATCTCTGACACTGATGCTGCTCCCCCAGCAGACCACAGGATAGTGGATGGCGCTCACGACCACAGACTGGTAGAAGATCTCCAGTATCTTGGTGCATACATTGAAAGATCTGAGCTTCCTCAGAAAATAGAGTCTGCTCATCCCCTTCTTGTACACAGTGTCGGTGTTGATCCTCCAGTCCAGTGTGTTGTTTAAGTGGGCATGCAAGTATTTGTAGCGATTATTGATATATTTAAATAACTTCAATAACTCATCTCTTTTGGAATTTCTTTTGATCACTGCATGGTGTGCTGCTTGTTAAGACCTTTTAGCCTACTTCAAATTGCTGGGTAATTCAAGGTTCTATTGATTAATCAAGGGGGTAATTACTTTTTCACACAGGGCCAGTTGGTGTTGGATAAATTGTTTCCTTCCATAAGTGAAACAATAATTTAAAACAGTATTTTGTGTTAATTCAGACTTTCTTATATTAAATTTTGTTTGGAAAATTTGAAACAATGAAGTGTGAAAAATGAGCAAAAAAATAGAAATCAACAAAAAGGGGGTAAATAGTTTTTCGTGTCACTATATAAAAGCAACAGAACACAAGAGGGGGTGTTTTATAATGGATAATGTCTTGACTATGGTTTGCTCCCAATAAAAGTACAATGTGGATTCACTCCAACATGTGTAACTGCTTGTCTCCCTTCTCAGGTACCACATCCTGTATCTGAAGGTAAAGGGAAACGTGTTCAAGAACAAGCGGATATTGATGGAACATATTCACAAGCTCAAAGCCGACCTGGCTCGCAAGAAACTCCTGGCGTAAGTGTAAAATACAACCTCACACATAGTACTGTGCAAAAGTTTTAGGCAGGTGTGGAAAAAATGCTGTAAAGTAAGAATGCTTTTAAAAATAGGCATATTAATGTTTATATTTATCAATTAACAAAATGCAAAGTGAGTGAACATAAGAAAAATCTACATCAAATCAATATTTGGTGTGACCACCCTTTGCCTTCAAAACAGCATCAATTCTTCTAGCTGCACTTGCACACAGTTTTTGAAGGAACTCGGCAGGTAGGTTGGCCCAAACATCTTTGATAACTAACCAGTTCTTCTGTGGATTTAGGCAGCCGCAGTTGCTTCTCTCTCTTCATGTAATCCCAGGCAGACTTGATGATGTTGAGATCAGGGCTCTGTGGGGGCCATACCATCACTTCCAGGACTCCTTGTTCTTCTTTAAGCTGAAGATAGTTCTTAATGACTTTCGCTGTATGCTTGGGGTCGTTGTCATGCTGCAGAATAAATTTGGGGCCAATCAGATGACTCCCTGATGGTACTGCATGATGGATAAGTATCTGTACCTGTACTTCTCAGCATTGAGGAGACCATTACTCCTGACCAAATCCCCAACTCCATTTGCAGAAATGCAGCCCCAAACTTGCAAGGAACCTCCACCATGCTTCACTGTTGCCTGCAGACACTCATTCATGTACCGCTCTCCAGCCCTTCGGCAAACAACTGGCCTTCTGCTACAGGCAAATATGTAAAATTTTGACTCCTCAGTCCAGAGCACCTGCTGCCATTTATCTGCACCCCAGTTCCTGTGTGCATAGTTGAGTTGCTTGGCCCTGTTTCCAAGTCGGAGGTATGGCTTTTTGGCTGCAAGTTCTCCATGAAGGCCACTTCTGACCAGACTTCTCCGGACAGTAGATGGGTGTACCAGGGTCCCACTGGTTTCTGCCAGGTCTGAGGTGATGGCACTACTGGACATCTTCCGATTGTGAAGAGAAGTATGCCTGATGTGTCTTTCATCTGCTGCAGTAAGTTTCCTTGGCCGACCACTGTGCGTACGGTTCTCAATGTTGCCCGTTTCTTTGTGCTTCTTCAAAAGAGCTTGGACAGCACATCTGGAAACCCCTGTCTGCCTTGACATTTCTGCCTGGGAGAGACCTTGCTGATGCAGTATAACTACTTTCTGTCTTGTTGCTGTGCTCAGTCTTGCCACAGTGTATGACTTTTGACAGTAAACTGTCTTCAGCGACCTCACCTTGTTAGCTGAGTTTGGCTGTTCCTCACCCAGTTTTATTCCTCCTACACAGCTGTTTCTGTTTCAGTTAATGATTGTGTTTCATCCTACATATTGAATTGATGATCATTAGTACCTGTTTGATACACCCCATGGAAATTGTCCAAGCAAACATTTGATCCTCTTTGAAACGATGCCTATTAATAAAGCTGATACACTATCAGATGACACATTAAATTGATGTTTTGTAGTAATTTGCACAATTTAAATTAACAAAAAAGATCAGTCACATGGAAAAAGTAAATATACCCCTACATTTATCACAACTTCAAATCCATAAAATTAGAATCAGGTGTTCAAGATTCGGTGCCAGTGATTAGAACCTGCTTAGGGAGTGCAGGTGGAACTTGTCTTACAGTTGCAATCAAAATTATTCAACCCCCATTACAAATCAGGTTTATTGTCAAAATTTACAGACTTTCAGCTGTTTGCAATGAAGAAATCAAATAAAAGCAATTGAAATAGTTCAACACAGCGAATGCTCCAAGTGATTTCCCCAAATTCAACTGAAAAGGCAACTTATAATGACTTCTTCAGTCTCAAAATTATTCAACCCCTTTTATAGAATCCCTCACAACAGCACAAATATGCAAAACAGGTGTTGTCTCAAGCACACTTGATGCAACTAATGAAGGGCTTCATTAGCTGCACCAGGTATGCTTGAGCTGGAACACAAACCTGGTTTGCAATGGGAGTTAAATAATTTTGATTACAACTGTATTTATACCCCTCTCATATCTAATGTCTGCTGTTCCCTATTGAGGTGTGTGGTGTCATCATGCCAACATCTAAAGAGTTCTATAAGGCCTTCAGAAAAAAGGTTGTGGATGCCTATGAGTCTGGCAAGGGATTTAAAAAGATCTCCAGATTATTTTAAATGCATCATTCCACTGTAAGGAAAATAATCTACAAGTGGCGCAGATTTCATACGACTGTCAATTTGTTCAGGACTGGCCGTCCCAGCAAATTCAGCTCAAGAGCAGACCGTCTGATTCAAAAAGAAGTCTCTTCCCGGGATCTGCTAGTAAGTTTTGCAACTGTTGGTGTCAAAGTGCATGCTTCTACAGTCAGAAAGAGATTGCACAGATTTGACCTGCATGGGAGGCCAGGAAAAAGCTTTTGCAAGACTATAGTTTGCTAATGAGCATATAGGCAAAGGCCTTTTGGAATAATGTACTCTGGACAGATGAATCAAAGAGTTGTTTGGCCACAGTTACAGCAGACATGTTTGGCGCAGACCAAAGACAGCTTTTCAGGAGAAGCACCTCAACTGTGAAGCACGATGGTGGAAATGTTATGGTTTGGGGTTGCTTTGCTGCCTCAGACACTGTACAACTTGCATTCATTGATTCAACTATGAATTCTGCATCATATCAAAGAGTGCTTGAAGATAATGTTGAACCAAAAGTGGACCTTTCAACAGGATAATGATCCTAAGCACACTTGCAAATCCACCAAAGAATGGCTCAAAAAGAAGAAATGGAGGGTTATGGAATGGCCTAGTCAAAGCCCGGATTTGAATCCCATTGAAATGTTGTGAGGGGATTTAAGAATATTGCATGGAAGAGTGGTCAAAAATTCCAGCAAGCCTGGTGGACATTTATGCAAAATGCCTACAAGGAGTTATTTCTGCTAAAGGGGGCAGTACTAGCTTCTGAGGCCAATGGTGTACTTACTTTTTCCACAGAGGAATATCATATTTATTGATATTTCTGTTGAATAAATGATTGAAAAATTGTTTTCCTTGTAGTTTTGTTCAAGTATATCAACTTTATTAATAGGCACTGTTTCAAAGCTAATCAAATGTTTACTTGTCCAAATATGTCAAAAATGCCAACAATTTCCATGGGGTGTACTTATTTTTTCACATGACTGTATGTATTTATGTATGTATTTATATGTGTATATTAAATAAATTGCCCAGTTCCCCATTCAGCTGTTTGCACTTTCATGTAAGTGATATGCACATGTGTAAGGCACACAAGCATTGTTGACAGTTTCCATACATTAAAGCCTGTCTCAAGCTAATACACGGGGCGGACTGGCCATCAGGAGGAAGTTCAGGAATGTTCCTGCTTCATGCTGCTACCACTCAGTGCAGATTGGTGCAGTAGTGTTGTGTTAGTGTTGTAGAATAAATAATTTAAAATGTTAACACAAATTTTCTTTTGCCTATAATTTATTTAATTTTAATTTATTTTATTACAAAAACATAGTTATTTTATATGTTGGATCTAATGTAGCCGAATGTTGTAATACTAGTTGATGCACTTTTGAACAAATATAAGGGGCCACTATAAAGAAAATTCCCTAGATTTTTATGTCTTCAGTCAGCCCCTGCTGCTAATACAGCTACCTGACAAGACATGTTAATAATGTTAATAGGAGACCATCTAACAAACCTGTAACAGACATTAGAGTAGGACAAGAAAGCTAAGAGATCCACCCTAAAGCCAGATTCCACCTTTTCTAAAATAGTACAGTGTTTCTGATGGTATGGTTTTACAGCTTCTTTTTCCATTCCTTCTTTCTGTAGTCACCAAGCAGAGGCTCGTCGCTCAAAGACAAGAGAGGCCCGTAAACGGCGAGAAGAAAGACTTCAGGCCAAGAAGGAAGAGATAATCAAGAACCTATCCAAAGAAGATGAGACCAAAACCAAAAAATAAGTTTTCCTATTCTCTTTCCTTCTACATGTAATCCTCTGTTATACAAAATCAAGTGATTAAAATAAACATACAGTTGGAAACTTTTTTCATTTTGGTTTAATTTTTTCATTTTTAAATTTTTTTTTTTTTTTTTTTAGGGTTTTAAAGACACTGTTCCACAATTGTTCATAATTTTCACATCAGTATCACATCAGTACTGTAAAATGTGTGGCAGCCTAGAAAAACCCTTCACTTGATCAAACTTTTCTACTATGTGTAGTTCTGAAAACTACATGCCTAAACTGATACTCTTGTACATGTATCACAACCAGATGTAGTGAATCAGATGAATCTGAAACGTTTAAAATATATTCTCCACCAATTTATGTAACGCATTAAAAGATGTTTAACACGTTTAAATGTATTCTCCACCAATTTATGTAAGGAATTAGCTCAGATGGCATGAAATGTATCTATATATCTAATCGACACGTGTTATGACCAGTTATAAATATACATCAGCCATGAAAGGGAATTAATGTACGTGCACATATACATATAGATAAACAATTACAACGGATTATAATTAATTATGACTATATATGTGGTCTAGATCAGCTTGTAGGATTAGCTGTAGTCTAGTTTTAGAATTATGAACTCTAAAGAGGGAGTGTATCCTCCTGGCCAGGAAGGATTCTCCGTTTGTTATTAAGTTAGAGCGTGTAGCGAGACTCGCAGCGTTTAAGGGACTCTATGTGACCAAAACAGAGACAATCAAGCGTGGTGATAATAGATTTTAATAACTAAGTGTAACTATGGATACACACAACTAACTCTAAGCAAACAATACATATGTACATCTATATACAAGAAAAGAAAAGGTATAGAAAGAAAGTAATGAAATTGGTGGGATGAACTCTCTTCGTCTGGTCTCAGACCTGAATTTGCATGTCCTGGGAGGAGCCGGTTTAAACCGTATTATATATGCGATTAAGAAAAAGCCTGAAATAATGTATCCAATTGTAATATGATATGCATAATCAATCAGAGCATCGAGAGACGATTAACTACATACCAAATTCGATGGACTTATAAAAATATTACAGGTAAAACATGGTTACAGACATTTAAAATGATATCCTAAATTAAACTATCTAAAATCATTATAGCTAGGTTACATAAACACACAATACATGCAAATAAGAAAACATCGAACTATTTGGACATCGAATAATTACATATAATTACATGTTACATTCAAGAGAGATTCTTCCATTGTGTGTGGAAGGCAAGCTTGTGTGTGTGTGCGCGTGCGCGTGTAGGCAAGCTTGTGTGTGTGTGTGTGTGTGTCTGAAGAGGGGGGTCGTGTCCCCCCCCCCCCGTAGCATTCCAATGGCATCTGGTCAAACTGGGTCCAGAGTGGCTTTTGTTTAAAGCTCAAAGAAAAAAAGAAACTTCTTTGCTAAGTCCAGGCTGATTCAGAAATCAGTTTGATACAGTGAGACGTTACACAGAAGTAAAGTGCTAAAAGCATAACATTTTCAAGTCTGGTTATGCTTAAAAATGAAAAGGGATAAAATTGCATTTAAAGAGTTCTTTCCTGTCCATTGAATGATGCCCACATACCTCGACATTTATAACCTAATCTACTTATGGAAAAAAAAACATACACATGTGCACAATGTGTAGCCATTGCTGTAGTGTAAATTGCTTTAGAATGATATCCCACTGAAAAGCAGCTGATGTCAGTCAAGAGTGGTTGGTCATGGGGATATAGCTCAGTGGAAGAGCATTTGACGGTAGATCAAGAGGTCCCTGGTTCAAATCTAGGAGCCCCCTGTCTGTCTTGCATGCTAGTACCTTTTAACTGATTTGCACTGTATACCATTATTATGCTCATGGAAATTACCAATAGTATAAAGGATATTGTCATGTCATAACTCACACAACTCCTGCAGATTTTTGAGGTGCACTTTCATGCTGCGAATCCTCCATTCTACCACATCGCAAAGATTTTCTATTGGTTTCAGACCTGGTAACTGGAAAGGCCACTTAAGAACATTGAACTCATGTTCATGAAACCAGTTTGAGATGACTTTTGCTTTGTGACGTGGTGCATTATCGTGCTGGAAGTAGCCATTAGAAGATGAGTAAATTCTGGCCATTAAGAGGTGCACATGGTCAGCAACAATGCTCAAATAGTGTGTAGCATTCAAGCGATGCTTGATTGGTATGATTGATGGTTGAATGGCCACCATACCTGCAATCGGGGGCCATAGGCAAAATCTATATATTTCATAAATCTAAATATATATATATATATATATATATATATATATATATATATATATATATATATATATATATATATATATATATATATATAAACCTATTTGTCTGTTTGGTGAGTGCAAGTGAAAGTGAAATTGATACTTTTGGTTCATTTATGTTTTTTCTTTCACACTGCATATTAAAATCTCTGCTTGGGGTACACTATAAATGCATTCCATTTGTGCATTACCAAGAGTGCACACACACGCACACACACTAGCTCATCCCCAAACACCTCCCATCCCAGTGTAAAGGGGGTGGATTTAGGGGAGGCCTTGGCTACTGTGGGTCCAAGGTGGTTGCTTATCTTTGTCAATCAAGAGCGACATTAAGGATTCAACTTTACAAATTAAAAACAGTTCAGATGTGAAGATGTGATGTTTTCTTTGCTAGTAATTATGGTACTGCTCTTACATTTCTTAGGTTTAGGTAAGAGTAGAATGCACAATCTGGATATTAGGACAAAAGCCTCTGCTGAAAAAACAATAGAAACCCTCATAGAATTTGTAATGGTTTTAATGATTATAATGGGAATTGTATTGGTCTTAATGGAAACTGTAATGGTCCCTGTGGGTCTCTACTGATAATTTGTTGCCTTCTATTGGTGTTTATGTCATGTCTAGTGGATGCCATTAAGGACCAATAATGGTAAGGGTAATGGTTTAATGGTGAGCTGATGGTTTCTAATGGTATTTGTAGTGGAACCCATTAGAATGATGGTTTCTATTGTTTTTTCAGCAGAGGCTGAATGTCTTTTACCTAAGATTGGATTAATCACTCCACAGATCTGGAGAATTTTTCTGAACTTTCTGTAATGTAACAAACCCAAAATCATTGTTGAAACACACTGTTGTTTTGAAACATTAACTTGCTTATTAAGTCACATTAGATAGAAGACAGAAACTTTGCCAGAAGGTTCCACAGTACATCTGGTTAAGGAGTTGAATAAAGTTATATAAATTTAAAAAAAAAAAAACCCAGAATAAATAAGTAATACATAATAATAAAATAAAGTTTTAATAATTTGTGAATGAAAAACATACTATCAAATTTTTGAACCAGAACTAATTGTTGTATGAATATAGATTATGGCATTGTGTTAACCCCTATAACCTGAGTAATAAATTACATGAGCTTGTGGTACAATTGACACACAGTGTAACTTACACTATATGGCCAAAAGTTTGTGGACACCTGACCATCACACCCATATGTGGGCCTTCCTCAAACTATTATCCCAAAGTTGAAAGCACAAAATTTTATAGGATATCTTTGTATGCTGTAGCATTACAAAATCCCTACACTGGAATTAAGGGGTCCAAACATGTTCCAGCATGACAATACTCCTGTGCACAAAGTAAAAGTGGGACTAAATTTGGAATGGGATGCTCAAAAAAACACATATAGGTGTAATGTTCAGGTGTCCACAAACAAAGTGTAGTTTAATTTGTGCACTCCCCTAGGTGCAGATGGATCACACCCTTATTATGGAGGTTCAGCAAGGCTTCAAACTCAGCCGGCATCGCATGCATCCTGTTGTTTGCTGGTCGGTTATCATAATAGTGGTTGTTGAGTTGCTGGCGGGTGTATGGGTGTGTTTCAAAGGGCCAGAAGCCATACAGATGGACATTGTTGCAGAGCTCCAGTGCAAAGCTGGCCATCATGATACCAGTGCTGAGGCGTGCTGCCCGAATTCCCTGGCCACGCCAAAAGCCTGCCAGACTTTTCAGATACCGCGGGTTGAAGAAGACAGCCTGTGGGCCACCGTTGCTGAAGTCCTCCAGTGAGTAGAGGGCACGCAGGGACACAGCCGTGTTCTGCCCAAATGAGAAGGCAGGCAGGAAGAGTAGAGCGTCCCCATATAACCGCATATCCTCCACAAATGGCCGTCGACGTTCATTTAGTGCACGGTACCTGCAGAGCATCAGAGAGAGAAAAAAGGTGCTGCATGCCTGAGGAGCTGCATGCTCAATTCTCATTAAGTACTTGTTGATGAGCTGAGATTATTTGGGTTTGTTGGTTTTGATCAGGTAAAACAAGAAAATACAGTGTTCTGGGTGTAGCATCTACCTTTTCTACATTCAATTATCAACCCTAAGAATCAGTCTTTTCAGTGTAACACTGTGGCGAGGAGGAGGGAGTGGCCAGGCTGTGAGGACGCACACCTGGCACTGATCTGTCTAATCAGTGGGAGAGAGAGATAAAGGAGCGACTGAAAGCGCCAGAGAGAGAGAGAGGCATTTTGTGTTCCGTTTGTGTGTTTCCTTTTCTGTTTCGTTTATGATTACACTTTATGTTTATGTTCAGCCGGTTCCTGCCTCCTCCTTGATAATGGTATCTTGATAAAAAACACAGTTTCATGACTAAGGTATTCATAAAATATTTGTTGATGAGCTGAGATTTGGGTGTGTTGTGTTAAGAGTAGATAAGCAATGAAATACGTTGTGCATGGTGTAACACCTAACATGTCTACAACCTGTCATCAACTTTGCCATGCCTGACTATAAGAGCCAGTCTTTTCAGTGTAACACCTACTCAGTCTCTCCAGGATTTTGCTATTTTGCAGTTGCAGAAATTAACGCAAAATCAAGGAAACGCCACAGCATTCACGGGAGCTTGCCATTTTTCAAAATTACCTCAGATTTTCCGTACATTTGGGCCAAGACGTGTCATGTAACTTCATCACAACGCATATTCAGCCAAAGCCCTCTTCGATTCACATCCGTCGAACATAAGTACAGCTAAAAAGTCTCATTTACCAACAAACATCACTGCGAAAGACCAAAACAATGTACTCTTGCAATTTTGCCAATTCAAGAAGTTTTCAGCAAAAAAGCACAAAAAAACTCTGAAAAAAGTCACAGCAAAATCAAGCTTTTTTGGCCACAACAATCACAAAAAAACTCAGCAAAATCCTGTATGTACTGTCTACTTTGTTTAACACCAACTATAAAACAATAAAAATAAAATAAAACAATTTCTCTCTGTGCTTTAGTGAAGGGAACACTTTGTTACTACGAAATGATGATTCTGAAGTTAAGCAGTCATAAACATACTGTCCATCCTGCACCACTGCTATTTGAAATCATTTATATATTCTTTAATTGCTCTCTGACTTGTTTTGTTTTAAGAATTGTCTTTGGAAGAATAACGCACATCAGATTTGAACTACTGGGAGTTTGACAGCAGTAATACTGTACATGTGACCATCAGCGTACTATACTTAAAAACGCTCCATCAATGGATTATCATGCAAATCAATTTATAACTTTTTTGAAATGCGTTTTTCTGGATTTTTTTTGTTGTTATTCTGTCTCTCACTGTTAAAATACACCTACCATTAAAATCACAGACTGATCATTTCTTTGTCAGTGGGCAAACGTACAAAATCAGCAGGGGATCAAATACTTTTTTCCCCCACTGTGTGTGTGTATATATATATATATATATATATATATATATATATATATATATATATATATATATATATATATATATATATATATATATATATATATGTTACATTATAACTAATACCAGCAGTATAAAAAGTGCATACTAAACAATTACATTCCTCCATGAATGCCATGTGAAAGCTGAACCCCACAGATTAAATAAACACATTCACACATACAACTGCATGTTCAACCCAGACTCACTTTTGAAAGAGGATAGTGGGGTTGGCTGTAACAAGGTTTGTTTTACTTCCTGTGTCTCTCTCATATCCATTACTCAGTGGAGGAAGATTACACCTGAGAAACAAAAGGGAGTAGAAGTACAGTGAGACAGTGGGAGAGTTTTGATGTGTAGTGTTTGTCATGATGAGTGCTTTAGATTATTTATTCGATTTCTTTTGCTGATTTTAGCTGTCTGTTAATAGCTGCTACAATGTAAGTGATAATAGGATCTAACTTGTCTCGTGGATGTTCCACAACATTAAATTTAACTATAAAATGTTAAAGATACAATGTGTCATTGATTAATAAATTGAAAATTGTAATAATTGTGTTAGTATGTGTAAAAGTACTGTGCAAAAGTCTTATATTTTACAACCTATATTTTGTGTACAGATTTTGTTCTAGATGTTTATTTTCTGACCTCTGCATTAGTGAATCAGTACAAAAACGTTTCATATTTACAAATTTTTCCAACAAAAAAATTAAATGTACAGAAAAATGTTTGTATGTCAGTAAAGAAAGCAAAATATTACATAACAGACCAATTTTCAGACAAAAACATAATGAAGGCTGCTGGGTTTTGCTGCAAAAAAAAAGAAGCAACAGTCAAATTCTCAAGGAGAACTGTAGCAGATTCTCCAGCAAGCTTATTAAAACTTACCAGCTTATACCATTATAAAATTGCACAAATTGTACCTGAGATGATTTTTTTTTTGTAAAAGCAAAGGGTTGTCACACCAAATATTGACTTTGTTTAGCTTATTACTGTTTACTCCTCTTTATAATATTTTTTTGTTTATGTAGAAACTTTTAATTTCATTACTTTTGAAGGCATCTTTACCTTACATCATTACATCAGACTTTTGCACAGTGTTGTATGTACAGTATAATATGTTGCAATATATTTCCAATATTTAACCATTTTTAAAATAAGTTTTATGATATGGAGTTTTATATCACAGTCAGATTTCCTTACATTCTGCTTACTGACTACTGACTGTATATCCCCTCCTGCTACAACGCTGCCCTACATCAATATACTCCATCCACCAGGCTTAACGTTTTGGTGCTAGAATGCAGTTTTGTTTATTTTCTCCAAACATAAGTGTGCACATTTATTAAAACATTAAAACATTTTTTCTTTTATTCACTGAATGAAATTATCTGACCTGATAACATATGTAGCAGAGTCGATTTGTTTTCCACAGCTGCTGTTGGCTAAGATGCCTCCATTGCCTACTACAGCACATGAGTCCCATGGTGCTTTTTTAAAAGGGTTCTCCTAAACACGTGGACACACACATATGTTAACACATTGTACAAGCAATCATATATTGTATTTTATTTTATTTGCATATTCCTATGTTATACCTTAGGGAATATACTGAACAGGTCTGGTGTCACCACTATTATCCTTTTTTGCTCTGCATCATAAGTAATATTTGTCCCCACAGGTGAGTTGCCCTGTGTAACCACTGCATTGGAAATGCCATTGCATCTGCTGCTGAGCAATGACCTGAATACAACAACAACAACAACAACAAACTTTTATCTATCTATTTCATTTTAAAACTGAACTTTTAGTAGATCTGAAGTCTGAATCTTACATTTATGCACATTTATCAGCAGGGGTGGAAAAAAACTTGAGTAATGGTACTTTGGTACTTTACTTAAATTTTAATTTTGGCATATTTAAACTTAAACTTGAGTGTTATTGAAATTGAATACTTGTACTCTTACTTTCCAATAAATTACTCTTTACATTTTTATTTAGACCTTTAACAAAGTATTTGTTAAAAAATCCTGACAGTTTCTTCTTCTTCTTCTTCTTCTTCTTCTTCTTCTTCTTCTTCTCTTGTCCAGCCAGTGACTGCCATATATCAATCAAATGGGCTCCAATGCTTTTTTTAAATTCATATTTCAATTTAAAGTGTCCAATCAGGTTCATCAATGTAGAAAAAAAGATCAAGAATCATGACAATTTGTCATTAATTTCTATTTAAATGGAGCACAAACTCCTAAAAAACACAAAAAACAACATGTTGAGGTAAGTTTCACTAATTTGCTAAAGTTAACTGGCTATATTTAGCTGTTAGCTTGTTTTCTTTGCTAATGCCAGGTTAGACTAGCTAACATAAATTGGCAAGGCAGCAAGTCAAATTCTAGTTAATGGTGAACATTTGTTATTTACAGTAGTATATTTACTTCTGATTAATTCATTAGCAAACTATGTAGGGTTCGTCATGCATGTGACCAACAATCCTACAGAGACTCAATGGTGTTTTCAGGCAAAATGTCATATTTGTTTATAACAATTTTAGATAGGTAATAAAAGTTAGTTTTTCCATGAAACCGGATATGGAACAGAAACTGCTTAAAGTGATTAAGGTAGCTAGCAAGATTTTTGGAGGGCAGCAATCCTCACTTTCTGATATATTTGAAGCATTCATCACTCAGCCACTGAATGAAGAATTTATACTACTCCCTTCAGGAAGACGGGATAGACTTCCTAGGGCTCGGAGCAACAGATACAAAAAATATGTTTTAGTATATGCAATAAATATGTTTAATTTATGCACAAAGTAAGTAATGTTGTAATTACGCTTTAAATTGTATTTATTGTTGGTTGTCTTGTTCTTTAAATTGTGCGTTGTTTTATTGTATGCTATACCAAGCTGCTAATCAAATTTCCCATGTGGACAATAAATAGAAATTAACTTTTTAACTTTCACTTGAGTGCATTTTTTGTCTGGATACTTCCACTTTTAATTGAGTATGATTTTGACACTTATTATTTGTACTTTCACTTAAGTGTAATTTCTCAGTAATTTTTCAACCCCTGTTTATCAGATATTAGCACACAAGTTTTTTTCTTGTTGAGTTGTGACCTATGTGCTTGTTACCTGAAGGATTTAATGTTCTTCTCCTGCTTTTCCCATTTGTAAGTGTAACTTGCTAATAGTTTGTCAATAATGGCATTTTCCCTGGAAGACAACACACACACACACAAAATACCTCTGTATGACAGTCTAATTATATTATATTATATACTAATATACAATGATATTATACAGTAAGCTAGACTTTTAGACAATCTGTGTAATGTTTCTGTGAATAGTGTGGCATTCTCACTTTGTGTTTGCAGGATGTTTTTTAACTTTGTGTGGATCACTGGCAGCTGCAGCACTGTGAGGAGATAGATAGAGAATCACTTGAAGGTGTGCCAAGACAATAGATAAAAGACTCATAGACAGTGCTAGTATTAACTGTAAAGCAAAATATGTGTTGTGCTACAAGTACCTAATTAGAGTGATTTTGACCATAAATATTAGATTACATCTAGATTGGATCTTGATTTGCAAAACTGCATTGTTTCACTGTCTCTTTTTGGCAGCAGCAGTATGTTAAAATATGAATTCAATATCTAAGACGCTTGACTTATTATTTAAATATAGACTTATTACTGCAACTTTTCTACTTGTTGTTAAGATTATGATCATTGACTGTAACAAAATAATGATTTATTATGATGATTTTTTTTTTTTTTGCTTTTCCAAACTGGCAAAACACTTTTAAAGAAATGTTTGTGATCCCATCTTTTATTCTTTTATATCTTCTATTTACAGCAGGAATGGATGTAAAGGTTATCCTGTTGAACAGCTTTGAGCTGGACCTAACGTGTACACTAGATAAGATTAAGATAGATAAGATTTTTACTGCTCGCATTGCCCTGTTATCATCAAACGTCAAACGTATTTCACATGAAATATACTGTATATCATACATGTATGTGTATGTTCCACCCATAAGTTGAAGTTGCCATTGTTTAATGAAGAACTCTACTTCTGGTGTGAATGCGCTGGTCACTACAACACACTCATTACACAAATTAACTGTATTAATTCTGAGTAACACTTCCCAGGTTCAGGGAGGGAATGAGGAAGCTGGAGGCTTAGAACAACTCAAAATGTGCTTTATTTGTTATCTTTTGCTTTGCATCAGTTTTACTAAGTAAGCACACACACACACGACTCGGTGCTGGTTGAGTCTCGCTCTGTCTCTCTCCTTTTTATCCTCGCCTCCATTCATTGCAACACAACATTTATTAATAGAATTCTCAGCAGGTGTGCATTCCTTACCACTCACCTTCTCTGACTCTGCCCTCTATTCACAAACCAGCGCTCAAGCACGCCCCCTCTTCCACATACCCCCACCACCCGACTCAGGCCAGTGAGCCGTCAATCAACGTCACTATAATTTGAAAAAATGCTGACAATTGCTGATATACACCATAATGGTGACAATGCTGGTAATAGCTGACAATAGCTAATTAATGCTAATAAACAAGTCTGTGGACGTTTTTCAAAAACTAAAGAAATTCTACACATAATTCTATTATGCAAATGAAACATTTGTAGCTGGTGCTGGGTTTTTAGGAGCAAGCACTTTCTTATTTGACTAAGCAGCACAGATCCCTATCGCCCCAAGCCATCCCTCAGTCACCAGTCTATTATTTGTTTTACTATTAACTATCATCTATTGAAAAATAAATAAATAAATAAAATCAAGTAAATACTTGGCTGGGCTCCTCCTTCCACACCCTTTGAAGCAGCAGCATGCTTCTCTTCTTTCTATATCTGTCCTTGTCTATCAGAGTAGTATTTGTACTCGCTCAGCAGCGTAGCAGATCTAGTCCGCTAAAAGCTCACAATTTCACTCAGAGAGTTGTCATGGCTGAAATTAACTTAAGACCCTAATATTCATTGTGTCGAGGTGATGAAGTGTATTAATTCTGGATCTTAAATTATTCTCATTATACTCATTACTGTGTCTCTGAGCCTGAACTTCACAGCATTAAACTTAAACACACTTCAGTAACTGAACCTTTAACCAGAAATGTTCTAATCACCGGATTTATAAAAGTCTAACGTCTCTTACAGCCCTGATAAAGAAAAAAATCAAACTCTTTAGTTTATATCTCTCACTTTAAACCACAGTGCTGTTTCCATTAACACTGACACACACTCTCTGGTGTGAGATGGAAATGAGATGACAAACATCCCAAAGCAAACACCAGGATGAGGGCATTAAGGTTTTTACCACATCAAAGGTGCTGAAACTGCCAGACTCATAGACTGTAGCAGAAACCACAATGCTGTTTCTGTTCAACTGAAACAGCTGCATTATGTGAGAGAGCACTTCTGCAGCCAGTAACACACATGCATTAAGAACGTTTTCACACTTGGCCTGAACACTTGAGTCCACTCTCATGACTGCTTCTAGGCTTGTTTGTGCCTAGATAATCAAAGGTTTGCTATTCTCTTCTTTGTCACTATTATTGCAGTTAGTTTAATATTTCATCCAGTCTCCTTAGAGCTCCCTCTGTTCTTAAGACAGGACACAACATCCTCCTCCATTTGTGTTGTATGATGTTTGAGTTGTATGTGTAGGAGTTTCAGCTCCATCTGGAAAATGTATATACACATATACAGTACTGTGCAAAAGCTTTAGGCAGTTGTGAAAAAATGCTGCAAAGTAAGAATGCTTTCAAAAATAGACATGTTAATAGTTTATAATTATCAATTAACAAAATGCAAAGTGAGTGAACAGAAGAAAAATCTACATCAAATCAATATTTGGTGTGACCACCCTTTACCTTCAAAACAGCATCAATTCATCAATTCTTCTAGGTACACTTGCACACAGTTTTTAAAGGACATATTTTGCATATTTGGCTGTAGCAGAAGACCGGCTGTAATACACAAATTAGTGTCTACAGGCAACAGTGAAGCATGGTAGAGGTTCACTGTGTTACGACACGTGGGGTAGAAGGAACCAGGATGCACTTGCAGGGGAAAGTAGTCAGTTTATTAGGAACAGTTAGTTCAAAAATAAAGGAACATTCAAAACACCATCGAACATAAATCCATGAACAAAAATGTAACAGTAATCCAAAATGATACTTTCCTTGGCCAAAGAGGCAGTAATCCAAAAAGGAAACAGTAATCCACAAAAAGGCAGTTATCCAAGAAACACAGGGAAACACACACGAGGCATCGAGGTGGTCTGGGAACCATGAATTACGAGCTAAGGGATAAATACGTGAGGCTGGAAAGGTGGTCTGGGAACCACGAAGAATGAGCTAAGGGATAAGTACGCGAGGCTAGAAAGGTGGTTTGGAAACCACGAACAAAGAACTAAGGGATAAACGCGCAAGGCTAGGAGGTGGTCTGGAAACCACGGACAAAGAGCTAAGGGATAAACGCGCAAGGTTAAACTCATCTAGGCTAAGCCTCCGCCCCGAAGCGGACACGGAGTGGGGCATTTAAACACATAGAAATCACATGTGTAATCAAAGACACCTGAAACTCATAATACACAAAATGAATGAGCTGAACATGAACCAATACGAATTACGGAGGCGGAGACATGACACAGACCAAAACATATGCACATGGGGAAACACAGGAGGCGGAGACATGATGTGAACGAAAACACAAACGCACAGAGGTAAGCAAAATGTGAGTTCATGAATGAAAAGAAAAGTCCAACGGAAAGTTTTTGAATAGTGCTGGAATGCGCGCAGTGGAATGCGGAAGTATAATACTCGCTACTCTTTGCAGCGTAGCGAGAGCAGGGGGAAAACCTAACACACTGCAAGTTTGGGGCTGCGTTTCTGCAAATGGAGTTGGCGATTTGGTCAGAATTAATGGTCACCTCAATGCTGAGAAGTACAGGCAGATACTTATCCATCATGCAATACCATCAGGGAGGCATCTGATTGGCCCCAAATTTATTCTGCAGCATGACAACGACCCCAAGCATACAGCGAAAGTCATTAAGAACTATCTTCAGTGTAAATAAGAACAAGGAGTCCTGGAAGTGATGGCATGGCCCCCCCAGGGCCCTGATCTCAACATTGAGTCTATCTGGGATTACATGAAGAGAGAGAAGATGTTTGGGCCAACCTACCTGCCAGGTGATGAATTTTGAAACTCGCTTTGCATTTTGTTAACTGATAAATATAAACTATTCACATGTCTATTTTTGAAAGCATTCTTACTTTATATCATTTTTTCACACCTGCCTAAAACTTTTGCACTGTACTGTACATATAGATTTTTTTGTTTCAACAAACTGTTGAAAAAAAAACTATAACAAAGTTTGTATTAATAAATGGCGTGCCTAAGACTTTTGCATGTGTATATATATATATATATATATATATACACACACAGTTGAAACAAATTGTGAGACACAACTAAATTTTCAATTTTCTTTTCTACCTGGTAAAAATGAGCTTCCATGCGGCAATAAAAATAAAGTAATTTCTAACATTTCTCTATTCATTAAACATTTAGTAAACATTTCTCTAGTCACTTTATGCACATTCCTTACTTAGTTTTCAAATAAAGCTAATTTAAACAAAAATGGGTGTTTGAAAATGTTTTTGTATAACATCAGTCTGTACGATGTGTCTGTAAACTGTGTTGCATTCTCACTTGCTGCTTGCAGGATTTTGTTTAACATCAGGTGGAAAACTGAGAGGTGCGAGACTGTGAGGAGACACAGAGAAAATCATGATGTTTTTCCAATAATGAAATATAAAATAACAGCAATAGTGTCTTTGTTTTTGAAAACCTCAGTTTCTTTTGTTTTATTACAATATAATTACTATTATTGACACAAACCAAACACAATGATATAGAAAAACAATTAAATAAGGAAACATGAATATTTATGGAACTGCTTGCTCTCAGATACTAATGAGACTCTAGATTAGTGTTTCATTAAAGGCAGGTGTACTTAGAGGGTGAATTGGCTGTAACTACAAATAAAAGACTCATAGACAGTGCTAGTATTACAGTTGAGGCCATAAAAGCTGTTGTTATATATGTTTAATGTAACATGTAATAGCTGTTACATTATAATTTATAATTGTAATGAACACATACTCTGTGTTAAAAGAAAAACGATCTGACTGTCATTTGGGTGTGACATTGTAGCACACCACAGGTCAACAAGGCAGCTTTTTTAGCAGCTTGTTTCATCATATGCGCGCATATCCCTGCTTGTTTTTTTTTATTTCTGTGCTTGGTTCTACTTAACTTTGATGAATAAAGGCTAGGCGCAGACTGGCCATTAGGAAGTTTGGGAATTTTCCCGGTGGGCCGATCTTGTGAGGGCCAGTGTTTTTTTCCTAACCCCGGCATTATATAGCCTAAATACAAGTATTCAATGGTCATCTTAGCTGCAGTGACACAGTTTCATTGTTTTACATATTAGCTTAACACAAACAATACAAATGAACAGATTGTGTTTTTTTTTAAATTAATGATTTGTTGATCAAGAAACATGTTGTGTCAGTTTGAATTTGATGTATCAAATTGGGGCTGCTTGACAGCAAATTTCCGGGCTGCTTTTTGTTGCCAGTCTGCCCCTGATAAAGGCTGATAAGTGCACAATCTTGTATCCTTGTCTTTTTCCAATTTACAACTATTTTCTTTGCTTTTTCTTTGCTATGAAATAGTTGTTATAAGGTTGTGATTCATCTTGTAGCTGTTTGGTTCGGTTCTACGTCTTAAATGTTTTATTGAATAAATTTTATGGAGAAAATGAAAGGGAAAAACTAAAAAGTGGGCAGTCACTGTTTGTCTCTTGCCTTGTACACCCTATGTATTACATTCTATGCATTGCATACCATCTGTTATTCTGCTTCAGAAAAATGTGGAACAGAAACAACAGAACTGAATGCAGTGTGGTGAAACTAGAACTCTCTGTCTTGACATAGGCCTATTTACTGAAACAAAATTATAGTGTCATCACCATTCAAAATACAAGTAGACTACATTCATGTAAGCCATGTCTGCTTGACACATTTTACACTTTAAAACTGACTGAGATGGTCAAATTGCAATGAAAAGTGCTGATAAAGATGATATCCATTCAGTACCAATTCCTCCTCACTATACTTACTGTATATACATATTTCTACACTGTATATAAAAAGTCTACACACCCCTGTTAAATGGCAGGATTTTGTGATGTAAAAGAAAATTAAACCAAGATAAATCATGTCAGAACCTTTTCTACCTTTATTTTGAAAATTTAACTTAGTGAAAACTGAAAACAATTAGAATTGTTTTAGGGGGAAAAAAAATTTAAATAAAAAGTACAATAACCGGGTTGGAAATGCCAATCACCCTACAACACATGATTTTAAAACTGCAGGATTTAAAAAAAAGCATATATTTATATATATATATATATATATATATATATATATATATATATATATATATATATATATATATATATATATATATATATATCACACTTTATGTACTTCACCACTACTACTACTACTACTACGACTAATATATTAGTATATAATAATATATTTTTTTTATATCTAGCAATTTTACATTTTGGTATGTAATTTTAGTATTTACAATGTACTACTGAACAACTGATATTACAAATCATAGGAAAAATGTTCAATAAAAATAAGAAAACTAATTTCCAGGTTAAACAAGTATGGTTTTAATCTAGAACTAAAACTATTTAGCTACTGTTCCTAATATTCTCTGTTCTAAGTTTACGTACTAAAAGAAAAAAAAACATATTTCACCAACTGTGTGATTCTGACCATTTACATTCAATTTACATTTACAGCATTTATAAGAAGTGTTTTATACTCTCTATTATAAAGATATAAACCAGCCACCACCCATACAACAGAGATAAGGAAAAAAAGACATTCACTTCAAACACATTACAAAACTTATAAATATGTAATTAGTCTGGCTGACTATGGGAAAGTGATGAGTCGAAAATAAAAGAACACATTTAATATAGTACTAGGATCATGCAGATGTTTATCTTGTTTTTATTCTATATCTCTTGTGAAACATTAACCATGTCCTGTGCTCTTACATTACTTAGACACTAAAATTGGTCTCCACTGTCCAATTTTCCACCAGTAGTAGTAATTACTTCCACCTTCATGAACTTCTACCTCAGCCCTATTCTCATCTATTGCACTACCTATTGCACCCAGCCAATTTACACTTCACTTACTTTATATGCACAGACACTTTAACACTTTAACCTGTACACATTGTCTGCAATTCTGAAAATGTAAAAGTCGCTAAGGACTATTGCCACCTATTACTGTTCACTGTAATAATACATGTACAATGGTAATTTATCCATTCTAGAGTCTACTGTAGATAAGAATCTTTAACACCCTGAAATAAATTTACTGTTTGATTGTTGATGTTAATTCCACTGACTCTTTTGCCACGGCGTGTATTTTGAAGTTACCCAATTCTGTGGGAAAAAAAGGGGAAAACAAATACAGGATTAGATACTAACCTTTGAGTAAAGAAGTGCCAAAGGAGGACACTGCAGAAGGTGGCAAAAAAGAGGATAGATAGCAGACTTATGAAAAAAGTCTTCATATCTGACATGTACTCTGCCAGTCTCTAGCTCAACACACAGGTTGAGCTTTCTCATAAATAAATATACTCTTCAATTTCCTTGTGTGAAATCCACCGCCTTTTTCTGTTTTGTTTTAATTGTCATGTCTGTATGTCTGTATGTCTCTCTCTCTTTCTCTCTCTCTCTCTCTCTCTCTCACACACACACACACTTCCTCTCTTTGTACCACTCTTTCTGTGTTACATACGTTCCTGTCCTACTCTCCACTGTACAGTGGGTATAGAAAAGAATCACCCCCCTTTAAAATAATCACATTTTGTTGCTTTTCAGCCTGAAATGAAGACGGACACAGTTTTTGTTTTATTCAGCTGTGTTTAATTTTTTTATTTAATATTTATTTTTTTCAGCTTGCCAGCCTAATCTATTCCCTGTTTTTGTCCCCCTATCTCATTCTTCCTTTATTTTCTGACAGTGTCTTTATTCTTCCTGTTATGTCAGCAGAGGGAAGGGCTGGATGCAAGTGCTGGGGAAAAGTCAGTTTATTAGGAACATAACCATAAGTAACGGAACAGGGGGAAAAACAGGAACACAAGATGAAGGCAGGGTCAAAAACAAACAATAATCCTTACAACAGGCAAGGCAATTGATCCACAAAATGATGAGGCATTAATCCAAAATAGCAAGGTAATATTCCATCAATGAACATAAATCAGGTGAGACGATAATCCACAGAGTAACAAGGCATAAATCCACAAAAACGCAAGGTAACAATCCACAGGGTGACGAGGCATAAATCCACAAAAACGCAAGGTAACAATCCAAGGTCCAGGAAACACGAGGGCAGAGAGAAACAACAAACATACATCCACTATACTTAGGTACAATTCAGTTCAATACTCCGCGATGAGGCGGAGAGACTAAGGGGTATATATAATCAAAACGAAACAAGGACAAACACACGACACCTAAAACAAACGAACGAAATAATAAACAGTGAACCAATGAACAAACAGGGGCGGAGACAAGACATGAACCAAAAACAAAGGACCAATAAACACACATGGGCGGAGACATGATGCAAACCAAAACAAAGAGCACATGGTGAAGTACACAAAATCAGAGTCTATGAATGGGATGTGGAGAAGTGCTGCTGGCTGTCCTCCGTAGCAGCGCGGAGAGCGGAATGCGGAAGTATGCTACTCGCGAGCTGTCATGAGTAGCGCAGAGGGAGCTACTCCCCCCCAAGTTCCAACCACTCTGGCGGACCTGGGCCCCTGGGCAGAATGCTAATGCCTGCTCCCCAGGACCCGAGGCTGGCATTGTCCATTGTTCCGAGGCCAGATTGGAGCGTGGTTGGCCGCAGGCGCGAGCTGAGCGGGTCTGGCCATCCTGTCAGCCACAGACGAGAACTTGGACGAGAAACCAGCTTGGTGCTAGACCTGGTGCTTGGCTTGGTGCTTGACCTGGTGCTTGACCTGGTGCTTGACCTGGTGCTTGACCTGGTGCTTGGCTTGGTGCTTGGCCTGGCGCTCGGTCTGGCGCTTGGCTTGGCGCTTGGAGTGGCGCTTGACCTGGAATCCGGACGGGAAACAGGACTGGAACCCGACTTGGCACTTGGACTGGAACCTGACTAGGCACCTGGACTGGAAACAGAATTGGAAACAGGACAGAAAACCGGACTGGAAACAGGACTGCAAACTAAGCTAGAAACTGGACTGGATTCTGGACTGGAAACTGGATTGGATTAGACTGGGAACTAGATTGGAAACTGGGCTGGAAACTAAACTAGAAACTGGACTGGAAACTGGATTGGATTCTAGACTGGGAACTAGATTGGAAACTGGGCTGGAAACTAAACTAGAAACTAGACTGGAAACTAAACTAGAAGCTAAGCTAGAAATTAAACTAGAAGCTGGACTGGATTCTGGACTGGGAACAGGACTGGGAATGGGACTGGAAACTAAAATAGATTCTTGACTGGAACCTAAACTAGAAACTGACCTGGAAACTGAACTGGAAACTGGATTGGAAACAGGACTGGATTCTGGATGTGACTTTGGGCCTGAACTGAGGCATAGGCTGAGGCATGGGTTGGAACATGACTCTGAATGTGATTCTGGGTCTGAACCGAGGCATGGGCTGAGGCATGGGCTGGAACATGACTCTAGATTTGGACATGGACCTGGACTGGGACATGGACTTGGATATGGGTTAGGACAGAAACCTGGACCTGGACATGGACTTGGACTAGAACATGGACTGGGATTAGAACATGGAAAGGGACTAGGGTAGGAACCTGGAAATGGACTTGGACATAGATTTGAACTAAGACATGGGCTAGGACTTGGACATGGACTAGGACTTGGAAAGGAGGTCTCCCCGTGGACCTCCGACATGGACCTGGCTTGGGCGGAGGTCCCCTCGTGGACCTCCGGCAGGAACTTGGATTGGGCGGAGGTCATCCCGTGGACCTCCGGCAGGAACTTGGCTTGGGCGGAGGTCATCCCGTAGACCTCCGGCAGGAACTTGGCTTGGGCGGAGGTCATCCCGTGGACCTCCGGCAGGAACTTGGCTTGGGCGGAGGTCATCCCGTGGACCTCCGGCAGGAACGTGGCTTGGGCGGAGGTCATCCCGTGGACCTCCGGCAGGAACGTGGCTTGGGCAGAGGTCCCCTCGTGGACCTCCTGCAGGAACGTGGCTTGGGCGGATGTCCCCTCGTGGACCCCCAACAGGAACAGGGCTGGAGCGGAGGTCTCTTCGTGGACCCCCGACAGGAACAGGGCTGGAGCAGAGGTCTCCTTGTGGACCCCCAGTCTGAGCTCCGCTGTGGAGACCTCCTGCTGGCTCTCTGGCTGGAGCTCGGGGCTGGAGGTTGCCACGTTAACCTCCAGAGGGAGCTCCACTGAGGAGACCTCCTGCGGGGTCTCCGGCTGGAGCTCGGGGCTGGAGATTGCCACGTTAACCTCCAGAGGGAGCTCTGCTGGGGAGACCTCCTGCTGGGTCTCTGGCTGGAGCTCGGTGCTGGAGGTTGCCACGTTAACCTCCAGGTGGCGCTCCGCTGGGGAGACCTCCCGTTGGGGGTGCCTGCCTATGGAGCCGCTTATGAACTCGCCAGGTGTACTAAAAACAGTCCTGTGAGCAGAAATAGTAGCTCCTTACTCCTTGTTTTCAACAGGTGGGGCACTGAAGACTGGCCTGCCGGGTGCAGCCCTCGGTTGCGCACTCCTGGGTACGGGGCTGAGAGGTGCAGGCTGCCACATTCGCCCACTCCCTCTCATAGTGCTCCAGGAACGACTGGCTGGGTCGATCGGACAGGCGGCTCCTCCCCAAGAAACTTTTGAGGTCGGGCTTGAATTCAGCACTCCCGAATACCTAGACCAATAGATCCACAAAGCCAGAAACCGTATCTAGCCTTGTGGACCCACTGACAAGGTGAAGCTCCGCCCACTGGCGAGCGGAACTGACCAGGCGGGACAGGAGGAACCCCAACCACTGTTCTTCGTTGGGCTTGGGGTCCTCCAAACTGAGAAAATATATTTGAGCCTGCAACAAAAAACACTGGGGCCAAGTGGAGAAGCCATCATAGGTATCCGGGGGATAAATAAAGGTCCATTGAGAAAAAGAAACTGAATCGAGGGGAGGAACAAAAAATTTGACACGGCAGGCCCAAAATTTCCCCGCTGCATCCATGTTTAGGCGGAGTATTCTGTTATGTCAGCAGAGGGAAGGGCTGGATGCAAGTCTTGGGGAAAAGTCAGTTTATTAGGAACATAACCATAAGTAACGGAACAGGGGGAAAAACAGGAACAGAAGATGAAGGCAGGGTCAAAAACAAACAATAATCCTTACAACAGGCAAGGCAATTGATCCACAAAATGACGAGGCATTAATCCAAAATAGCAAGGTAATATTCCATCAATGAACATAAATCAGGTGAGATGATAATCCACAGAGTAACAAGGCATAAATCCACAAAAATGCAAGGTAACAATCCACAGAGTAACAAAGCATAAATCCACAAAAACGCAAGGTAACAATCCACAGGGTGACGAGGCATAAATCCACAAAAACGCAAGATAACAATCCACAGGGTGATGCATAAATCCACAAAAACGCAAGGTAACAGTCCAAGGTCCAGGAAACACGAGGGCAGAGAGAAACAACGACCATACATCCACTATACTTAGGTGCAATTCAGTTCAATACTCCGCAACAAGGCGAAGAGACTTGGGGTATATATAATCAAAATAAAACAAGGACAAACACACGACACCTGAAACTGATAATGAAATAATAAACAGTGAACCAATGAACAAACAGGGGCGGAGACGAGACATGAACCAAAAACAAAGGACCAATAAACACACATGGACGGAGACATGACACAAACCAAAACAAAGAGCACACGGTGAAGTAAACAAAACCAGGTCTATGAATGGGATGTGGAGAAGTGCTGCCGGCTGTCCTCCGTAGCAGCGCGGAATGCGGAAGTATGCTACTCGCGAGCTGTCGCGAGTAGCGCAGAGGGAGAAATTATAACACATCCTCTTTCATGACTTGGCCAAATGTTCTATTTTGGCCTAAAGCTGTTTGCTCCTTCTGCATTCTAAACCCCCTCAACCCCTGTTTTAGGTTACTGTTCCATCTCTCAGTTCAGTAACATGAACACTCACTTTCGCTAACCAGTTTAACCCGATAAATCAATTTAGCTTGGTAATCAATTCTGAAGAGGAAGTATTTTCCTTAAAAAAACAAATGGAAAAAGTAGCCTAGCTCATTATACATGTTTGCGCATTAATGAAATCCAGCCACAAAGAACACAAGCAGCCAAATGAACCCTTTCATGCATAAATTATTTATATAAAAAACACTTCAAGATTGATTAGGGTTATTTTAAATCCTAAAATTACAGATCATCTGATTTTTTAAAAATCACTTGTACTAATAAGTAAATGGATTATCCATGTGTAGGTATAACATGAATAAAAAAAAAAAATACCTAAAACAGACTTATATCATAGACCAAAATGAAACTCAAAACTTAGGACCCTGGACAGAGCATATATTTCCACCAATACTTCCATAACATTTAATAGTATGTCTATGTAAAGCCCAGCAGAAAAGGTCTGGTTCTTAGAAAAGGTCAGGCAAGTTTATTTTCATGAATTTAATGCAATACTAGCTAAAACATTATTGGATGTAGATTTTCCAACTGAACCATTTAATGTTTTGGCATGTGGAGGTATGTGGGCCAGGGACCGAACCGCCAACCCTGTGATTAGTGGAGCCACAGCTGCCCCTAGTGTGAATGACTGTGTGAGTATGTGACTGCTGTTCCATCCAGGGTGTATTCCTGCCTCACACCAGAGTTCCTACTCTGGATCCATCACAATCCCGATCTTGGTAAAGTGGTTACTGAAGATGAACGAATGAATATATTAATGAATAAGAAATTTGTCCAACTTCTTTTTTCCTGGGCAGCAATACTAAACTGATAATTAAAAGGTGTGGACTTCATCAGAGCACCATAAAATCCCCTATTTCAACACCCTGAACATGCTATGGTGCCTCAGAAAAAAATCTGCTGTAGACCTTATTTCTGGGTATTGACAGGTTGTGCACATAAAGATCAGCTCAGACTCTGCTTGCACTGTACCTGTTATGAGTTATTAGCATATTATCTCTAGTCACAGATATCCAGTGGAATGTGTGCGCATTCACATACTCAAATACTCTCTACAGCTGCTCAACAGGTTGCTCCTGAATTGTTGTTCTTTTTATATCTTCCAGTTATTTGCACTGCTGCCTCTTCAGTTGTTTGCACAAGTTATCAAGTTGCTCTGGATAAAAGCATCTGCCACATGACTACCAGTAAATGTATAAGTGTAAGGCACACAAACAGTGTTGACAGTTCATATTGCTCATCAGTAAGTTCAGGAATTTCCTGCTTCATGATGCTACTACTTAGTGGTTAGATTGGTGCAGTACTGTCGTGTTACACAATGTTGTTACATAAATGATTAAAATGTTTACACATCAAAATGTTTTGGCAATAATTTTCTTATGTGATATCATATATTGGATCGTTAGTAGATATTATATATTAGATCGTTACATAGTTATACATGTATTCCTTTATTATCCACCAAATAACACAGATTAAAATAAAATATACAGTTGGATACTATTTTCATTTTTGGTCTTACATTTTTGGCCTTGTAAAGACTATTAAAGTCCCTGTTAGTAAGGATAAACTAATTCCCTTTTGGCCCCATATTCTTTTTGGACAACCACTATAAGTAAATATTAGACCATTAGTAGCATGATAGAGCCATGTTCATGTTGGTTCACCATGAGACTGAGCACCATAATGTGACCGAAGAGGGTGGATGTGTCCCAAATCATCCAAATGATCTTTGGTAGTGGTGTATGGGAGCCACTCATCCAAAGTACCACACTGGTGCCAGCCACTGAGGAATACATCCTTGGTGATTATCTCTCCCCAGTGTAGCACAGCTCACAAGTGGACCCTTTTAATTAGGGGCCTTGCATCGCCAGTAAGTTAGAGCCTAGATACTGCCTGTTAAGAGGGTTGATAAGCCGATAAGCCACTTCTGAAAGTCTCTTAGTTCCAACTGATGATTGGCAAAAAACAATAATGTCTGCCCCATTTTGGGATGACAGGGTGACTAGCATTCTCAATTAATTTAGCTGCATGCTGTTAAATTTTTAATAGAGGGGGTGTGGTTTAATGTGTGCGTGTGTGTGTGTGTGCGCGCGCGCACGTGCGTGCTTTTGCTAGAACAAATGGAATGGATTTAGAGCGTGGACCCAAGTAGACATTTTAACATTCAGTGTGATCCCAAACCAAAAAAAAAAAAAAAAAAAAAAAAAAAAGCAAACGAATCAAAAGTATCATTTTCACCCTGACTTGGACACAGCAAACAGAATAATAGGTGTGAAGGTACCCTTGTGCTAAACAGTTCACAGTTATAGAACATAGAAAGAATAAAGCTATTTTATACTATAGTATGTACAAAATAGCAGGAAACAGAACAGGAAAATACAGTCAACCCTTTCTAGGAATTATGAAGCTATACACACACACATGCACAGTCATTTTCCATTAAAGGCTACCTAAAGGTAAAAATGTATTTAAAAAACAAAACAAAAACAAAAAAACAAACAAAAAACCCAACAACCCTAAAACGAGTGGTATTCTGACACTCATTACAGTAATTAAAACGTCTTAGTAAACAGCCAAGGACATTATATTAATTATTGTAGTAATCTTGAGGAACGTGCACTCATTACAAATGCAGAGCCCTAGAACAACTCTCATAAAAAGTGCATAAGAGGCAATTTGAGGCAATAAGATGCATAAAATAATTTACAGTGTATTTAACATTTATCATTACGTTCAGTACATACTCCCTCTGAAAAAGAACTGATCCATTCCATACCATAGTGCTTGCACAGGCCTCCTTCATTCTGAGAAATCCACTCACTAACAGACATTTTATGTAGTCATGACTGTTCCAACACTGCTCCAGCAAGGAAAACACTACTCAGCATTGTACCCTGGTTTTCTGGGATTTGAATTCAAGCACCTTGAGAAAATGAATTGGCCAAAAGATTTCATTATTCATTAAATGATACTTCATTATGTCCAGAGTGTTTCCCTACCAGAAAGAGTTCCAAACCAGAACCTTTTCCAGGAAGCTAAGAACCTTAACAATACAAATAAACAACTGAAGAACTCTTTTTTGGAAGAGTGCGGAGTTCACCTTTGACCAGCAGAAGGATAATCACATAGTTACCACCTCTGCTGCTTTCTACTAACTGGAAATGCTCAGTAGTTTTCAACTGCAAGGGGTTTTACATTGTTCCACGGTGTGATCTTCATTTAACAGTACATAAAAGTAGTATTTCCCCTACCATAAAACTATCATTGTCAAAATACTTTTGAGAAACAAAGCAATATATCCCAGATCTGTTAATCTTTTCAGATTCTTTATATTAAGAAGGACCTGCTCCAGCATTTATAAACTAATTAAAGGTTCCTGCAAACTGCACCAACAATTATTAGATTATTATTATTAGGGCATATTTAAAAAAAAAAAAAGTGGGATAGTTAACCTAAGACATAAGCTTAGGTACAAGGCTAACCTAAGTTTATGGTACAATTGAGGCACAGACTATTTAATGGGCACTCCACATAGTTTAATTTGTGCACTCCCCTAGGTGCAGATGGATCACGCCCTTGTTATGAAGTTTGACCAAGGCCTCAAACTCAGCCGGCATGGCGTGCACTCTGTTGTTTGCTGGTCGGTTATCATAATAGTGGTTGGTGAGTTGCTGGCCGGTGTACGGGTGTGTTCCAAAGGGCCAGAAGCCGTACAGGTGGACGTTGTTGCAAAGCTCCAGTGCCAGGCTGGCCATCATGATACCAGTGCTGAGGCGTGCTGCCCGAATTCCCTGGCCACGCCAAAAGCCTGCCAGTCTGGTCAGGTACGCCGGGTTAGAGAAGATGGGCCGTGGGCCAGGTTTGCTGAAGTCCTCCAATGAGTAGAGGGCACGCAGGGACACAGCGGTGTTCTGCCGATATGAGAAGGCAGGCAGCAAGAGCAGAGCGTCCCCATACAACTGCATATCCTCTACAAATGACCGCCGGCGCTCATTTAGTGCACGGTACCTGCAGACCATCAGAGAGAGAAATAAGGAGCTGCATGCTCAATTCTCATTAAGCACTTGTTGATGAGTTGAGATTATTTGGGTTTGTTGGTTTTGATCAGGTAAAACAAGAAAATACAGTGTTCTGGGTGCAGCATCTACCTTTTCTACATCCAATTATCAACCTTGCCATGTCGAACTCTAAGAATCACTCTTTTCAGTGTAACACCTTCTTGGTTTACCATCAATCACCGATCTTGCTTTGCCCAACTATAAAAAACACACATTTATTCTTTCTGTGTTTTAGTGAAGGTAACACTTTGTTGCTATGGACTGGATGATTCTAAATGTTGTTCAATAGTCATATGAACAATGTCTATCCACCATCACAACTCCACCATTTGTTTAAGGGTTTTTTTCTTTTTTTTTTTTAGAATAAAAGCACCTAAAATGGGAGTTACTGGGAGTTTGACATCAGTCATATCTGAAAAATGAGCTTGTAAAAATTGCTCCTCATCATTGGACTATCTCAGGGACTGAGATAAATTGTTCAAGTTAATTCATGTATTTATTAAGCTAAGCTAAGCTAAGCTAAGCTAAGCTAAGATGTGCCTTTATTGATCTCCCGTAGGGGAAATTAAAATTTTTTCTTTTGAATTTATCATTAATACTTTTATTATCAGATCATCTGAGCATTAACTATTAATACCAGCAATAATAAAATGCATATTAAGCATTTACATTCTTGCGTTCTTGAATGTAAATGTCTCCTATCTCACATAATTTCTTTAAGCGCACACACACACACACACACACACACACACACACACACACACACACACACACACACACACACACACACACACACACACACACGTACAACCCAGACTCACTTTTGAAAGAGGATGCTGGGGTTGGCTGTGACAAGGTTTGTTTTGCTTCCCGTATCTCTCTCATGTCCATTGTTCAGTGGTGGAAGATTACACCTGAGAAACAAAGGGAGAAGAAGTATGAGACATTAGGAGAGATTTGATGTGTATTGTTTGTCATTGTGTGTGTGTTTTAGATTATTCAGTCAAATTCTTTTTCCTGATTTTGGCTGTCCTGTGTAAATCGGAATCAGACCTGATGACATATGTAGCAGAGTCGATTTGTTTTCCACAGCTGCTGTTGGCTAAGACGCCTCCGTTTCCTACTACAGCACATGAGTCCCATGGTGCTTTTTTAAAAGGGCTCTCCTAAACACATGTACACACAGTACAGAGAGTATTAGCATTAGCATTAACACATTGTACAATCAATCATACAGTCTCATCCAAAACTATTGGAATGGCAAGGCCGATTCATTTGTTTTTGCTGTAGACTGAAGACATTTGGGTTTGAGATCAAAAGATGAATATGAGAAGACAGTTTAGAATTTCAGCTTTCATTTCCTGTTATTTATATGTAGATGTGTTAAATGACATAGAACATGGCACATTCTGTATCAGACCAAAACAAAAGGAGACTGAAGGGAGACACCCCTGAACTGAAAGAGGCTGCGATAAAAGCCTGGGAAAGCATCACAAAAGAAGAAACCAACAACTTGGTGATGTCAGTGAGTCACAGGCTTGATGCAGTTTTTGCAAGCAAGGGATATGCAACCAAATATTAAGTGTTATTTACTTTAATTTACTTCAAGACTTATCTGTTCCTGTACTTTTGCTTACCTAAAAATTGGGTGGTCTGATAGAAAAGGTTCTATGTTTTATGTTGTTTAACACATCTAGATGTAAACACCAAGAAATAAAAGCTGAAATCCTAAACTCTCATCTCATATCTATCTTTTGATCTCAAACCCAAATGTATTTGGTGTATAGCACAAACAACTGAATTGGCCTTGTGGTTCCAGTAGTTTTGAGGGGGGGGGGGGGGGTCTGTGTATTGTATTTTATGTGCATATTTGTGACATCATACCTTAGGAAATACACTAAATAGGTCTGATTTCACCTCCATTATCTTTTTACGATCTGCATCATAAGTGATATTTGTCCCCATAGGTGAGTTGAGCTGTGTAACCACTGCATTGGAAATGGCATTGCAACTGCTGCTGAGCAATGACCTGAAAAAAACAATCACACCATAAGACATTTATCTTCTTACATTTATTCATATTTATCAGCAGGGATGGAAAATACTTGAGTAATTGTACTTAAACTTGAGTGTTATTGAATGAATACTTGTACTCTTAATTACATTTCCAAGACAAAAACATTTTTTCTCTTTATGTTTTTATTTTGAACATCAAAGTACTCATTAAATAATCTCAAAGGTCTCTTCTTCTCTCATCTTTCTAAGGACGAGATATGTATATGCTATACATCACTTGCATGGGCTCCAGTGCATTCGTTAATGCTATAGCTATTTGTGTGCATGCGAATATGGATCAACCACTGGACTGCAGTGTGGAATTGGGGATGAGAGCCCCTGAACCTCAGTAACACGTTTCAGTATGGTGGAGTAAACAAAGACTCATCTAAAATGCTGTGTCTCCTTTGCTTCCCTAGAACTCCATCTAATTTTAAAAAAGCATGCTGACGTAATTTTCGCTAATTTGCTAAGGTTAACTAGATACAGTGGATATAAAAAGACTACACACCCCTGTTAAAATGGCAGGTTTTTGTGATGTAAAAAATTAAACCAAGATAAATCATGTCAAGTTAGTTAGTCAGAACTTTTCCCCAAAGTTGGTTAGGCAGCATGCCAAATTCATGTTAATGGTAAATATTGGTTATTTAAATACAGGATATTTGACTTCTGATTAATTCATTAGCACACCATAGTATTAAGTCATGCATATGACCAGCAGACCTACAGAGATTGAATGATGTTTCAAGGCAAAACAGATTAGTTGCTTATAACAGTTTTACATGAGTAATGAAACTTTTCACGTGAGAACATGACTTTGACTTAAATTCAACAGTTTAAAAACATTTACTTTTTACTCGAGTACTACTTGAGTATATTTAAAATGACCAACTTTATTTCCCCCAATTACATTTTTGTCTGGATACTTTTAATTAAGAACGATTTTGACACATTATTTATACTTTTGCTTAAATTACCTATAAATTACCTTTCACTTATGTTACCTATAGGTTTGAAAGTTCTTCATCTGCTTTTTCCAGCTGGTAGAGTAACTCGCTAGCAGATTGTCAGTTAAGCCATTTTTCCTGGAATATAAACCCACAAATGCACAATAAGAAAGCAGTGATAAAATCCATCATCTCTGTTACTTTAGGATAAAATCCTTGTATTACTGCCTCTGTAGTCTGATAGTCAGGTATATGACACTAATACTAGTTTCTGTGGATTTTCAGTTCTAAGGTTTCTATATAATAGCAGTTGGTGTGATGTTTCTGTGAACTGTGTTGTATTCTTACTTTATGTCTGCAGGATTTTGTTTAACATCGTGTGGATCGCTGGCAGCTGCATCACTGTGAAGAGACAGACAAAGAATCACTCGGAGGAATACCAAGACCAAAAATAAAAGACTCATAGACAAGTGCTAGTATTAACTGTAAACATAAATACATGGTGTGCTGACTTATTATCTCGTAATTCAGACTTACATTTGGATTTTGCATTAAAAAAAACCCATTTGTGAATAGTTAATAGCTATTAACTATGACCTTTGATCCCATCTAGAGACATTAATCTCTTGGCTCTACCTTCTATTTACACAAAGAATGGGAGTAATGTAAAGCTCAGTGAAGCTTTGTCTGTTGGATAGCATATAGAGAATATGCTATAACAAGTTATAGAATACAGGTTACACAATACCTGAGTAACAGGTATTGTGTAGTCTAAGTAGGAATTCATCATTTGATACATCATTTGAATAGATATGTTGTGTACCAATTAGTTACCTACTTACGACGCTAAACAGCTTTGAGTTATGCGCTAGAGTTGACTAAGATTAAGACAGATAAGATTTTCATTGTGTAACGTCAACTCATTATGTGTCAAAATTCTGAGATAATATAAACAATTTGACACAATAAGTCAAAATCTTGCGATAATAATTCAAATTTTTGAGCTTTTAAGTCAAAATGGCAAAATAAATGAACAATATGTTATGCCAAAATGAAAGAAAATAAAATAAAGAAAAAATATATTTTAAAAAATTATAAAAATATAATTTTTGGCAATTATATTAATTAATTAAAAATAAAGAAATAATATGTTATGCACGTTTTACTTTTCTGCCTGGCAGAAATCAGCTTCCACGTGCCATTAGAATAAACTAATTTCTATAATTTCTCAGTTAATTAAATATTTCATAATTAACATTTCTCTGTTTACTTTATTGGGTAGACTTTCACGTTTTAGAGAATTTAAAACAAGGTCATTTAAACAAAAAAATGCTAAAATGGGTGTTCAAGAATGTTTTCCATAACATATGTATGTGATGTACTGTTGTAATGTGAACTGTGTTGCATTCTCACTTGCTGTTTACAGGATTTTGGTTTAGGTCATGTGGAACACCGGGAGCTGAATAACTGTTAGGAGACACAGAGAACATCACTATTATTGACACAAACCTAACCCAAAGATACAGAAAAGCAATTAAGGAAAGATAAAGTTCTTTGTGGAACTTTTAACTGCTCACCCTAAGATCCTAATGGACTTTAAATGAATGCTTTATTAAAGGCAAGCACTTAGAGGATAAATAAGTAAAATACTCAAACTGTGCTAGTATCAACTGTAAAACATTAATATTAGGTACACAAGTAGTACCTAATTAGAGTGATAATGACTTTGGCCAATTGCCAATTAGATTCAATCTACAGTGCTGTGAAAAATATTTCTTCTGCTTTTGTGTATATCTCACATTAAATTGTTTCAGAAATTAAAACAATCTAAGATAAAACAAAGGCAACCTGAGTAAACACAAAATACAGTTTTTAAATGCTAATGTTGCTAATGCTAATATTGAAGAAAAAAATCCAATACCAACTGGGCCTGTGTGAAAATGTATTTGCCCCTGTAGTTACCAATTCCCCAAATCTATGAAACTGCATTCATAATGGCGTTCAGCTGGACTAGACGCAACCAGGTCTGCAAACCCTGTTCAATCAAATCAACACTTAAATAGAACTTTTTCAACAGCATGAAGTTGGTTAAAATGCCAAAATTGAAAGAAATTCCGGAAATGATGAGAAGGTGATTGAAATACATCAGTCTGGGAAGGGTTACAAAACTATTACAAAGGCTCTGGGACTCCAAAGGACCACAGTGAGAGCCATTATCTCCAAATGGAAAAACTCAATAAGGTCAGTGTTCATGACTCCACTGTCAGAAAGACACAGGGCAAAAATGGCATCCATGGAAGAGTGACGAGGTGAAAACCACTGCTAACCCAGAAGAACATTAAGGCTCATCTGAATTTTGCCAAAACACACCTTGATGATCCTCAAACCTTTTGGGAGAATGTTCTGTGGACTGATGAGTCAAAAGTGGAACTGTTTGGAAGACAGGGGTTCCGTTACATCTGGCATAAACCAAACACAGAATTCCACAAAAAGAACATCACACCTACGGTCAAGCATGGTGGTGGCAGTGTGATGGTGTGGGGATGCTTTGCTGCTTCAGGGCCTGGGCAACTTGCAATAATTGAGGGAAACATGAATTCTGCTCTGTACCAGAAAATCCTAAAGGAGAATGTCCGGTCTTCAGTCTGTAAGTTGAAACTCAAGTGCAAGTGGATTCTGCAGCAAGACAATGATCCAAAGCATAGGAGTAAGCCCTAGTCCTAGAAGTAAGTGAAAGACTTATCTCCAATTATTGGAAGCGTTTGGTTGCAGTTATTGCTGCTAAAGGTGGCACAACCAGATTTTATGTTTAAGGGGGCAATTCGTTTTTTCACATTGGTGTTTTTTTTTTGCTTCAATAAAAAAATTAAATTAAATAAACACTGTATTGTGTGTTTACTCAGGTTGCCTTTGTTTTATGTTGTATTTCATTTGAAGATCTAAAACTATTTAGTATGAGATATACACAAAAACAAGCCTTTTCACAGCACTGTAGATTGTTCTAGCCAATAATCAAGCCGAAGTTAGCAACATCGCCACAGCCTGCTACTGGTGATGTTGGGCTGGTGGAGAACAATGGAGAGCAAGTTGAGGGTGGCCAAGTCCAGGTGTCTGATATGTCAATGATCGCACAGGCAACTAATCTCCCGCACAACTGGCCCACTACTCAGTGGAGAGAATGAAAAAACCTCTTGCTATGAGCTCATTGCACAAATGAGTTTTAGTACTGCTCCTGCTTTTCTGCTTCTTTCACTATATGCACAATGGCAGTATTTTACAGATGGTCTCTCCAAGAGCAACAGAAAAAAAAGGAGATAGGTTGAAATACAGAAGAATGGCAAAAATTAAATTCTGTTTCCGATTAACGCTGTGCTATCACCACTGAGGTAACAATCATCATTGTTCTTATTTTTCTAAAATTTCTTGTTATTCGGTCAGATTTACTAAGCAGTCTGATCACATTTGCAAGGATATGCTCTTATAAAAAATTTAACTATCTATACATCTTTAATTACCAGCACAGAATTGTATTTGTTTTTTGTTTTTCTATGGAGCAAATATTCAAGACAGTGGTTCCAAGAAAGCTGGTCATTAATCTATACACAGTGAAGAAATTTGCATAATTTTCAACCATCCATCACAACCTCAAATGTCAAATGCCTTTATCACAATTAGATAATAACTAGATCTTATAAGAACAATGTGACCCTGCTGACTGGTGTGAAAAGAAATCATTACCATATTACATTTTGTGGGTAAACTAATATGAGAAGGTAGCTTGTATGAATAGATATGAATGCTTAATGTTAGAGCAAAAATACATGACAACAATGTTTGTAGAAACAGGCTGAAAGTGGAGAAAAAGCAATTTAATGACATCACTGGCAATATATTATGGGAACTTGTAAGAACTCATAAAATAAATCAGCCTTTATTGGTGCAACATTTCCAATTCCAGTTTCCTGTTGTGAGGCTTCTTCATATGCTGAATTCCTTTGCATAGCATACCCCCGTGTTATGTGTCTTTTTAGAATAGTCCTGGAGTTTCCATATAACAAACCCATGAGTATTTTGGGTTCTCTCACTGTTTATATTATTTATAATCATACTTCTTCCTGCCTTAAGGATAGCCACTGATTCATGCTATAATACAACCAGAGATATCAGAGCTGCTTGATTAACTCTCTTTGCTCTTATCTCTCAATCAGTGTACAAAGCCATGACATGTACATAGCAACCTCTCACCATGGTCAAGATTTATAATAATGATGATCTTTTACCACAGAGTGTAAAAGAATGTCATTCTTTTTACTCAAAAAAATTTTTTTTTTTTGGTGATGTACCAACAATATTATTAGGAAAACTGGTTTGTAATGTTGCTGCCTACCACATAAAGTGAAGCATTTCTTGCAATCTGAAAAAGATTAGTTAAACAAGTGGGTAATGACAGACACCAGATTTTTTTTTTTCTCCTTTGCTTTTCTTTGTCTTAATAGATGGTTTATGGTGGTTGCCATTTAATAAGGGGCTAACTTTATTTCCAACACCAAACCTAAATTGGGATAGCTATGCACTCAAAATGTGTTTTTATGTGCGTATATTTGCATGGGTTAATTGTTTAAATCTCTTTTGGGCTGGTGGAAAGCAGCCATGGAATTTTCCCATTCAAATGCAAGTTTACTTCAGCAAGTTTTGTCCCCACAGGCACTATAGGCATGACTGGCTTTTAAAATAAAATAAAAATAGCTGATTGCCAATCGAATATGCTTCAGTTGCTGTGAATAAATGGCATTAGCAGACATTTTGATTGCATAATAGAAGAATCTGAATTACAAACAGTTACAGATCTGGCTCAGAACCAAAAACAGACCACAAACATAACCAGCCAGACAACGGTGCTCGCCACATTCAGGACTCTTTTCACCCTTGCCCATTCACTGCTTCTTGGCTGCTGGAAACAACACGGGGTTTGTCATGTTAATTTGTCAGGATAAGCCTGTTACATAATTTCCCCCAAAATTTAGTTGAATGTTGGATAGGGTAAACTTAGCACATAGTTCAAATGTACAATATTAGTAAGATCTAAAAGCTTTAAACTAATAAAAAGCTAACGATAACATCTTAATCATCTGAATGCTCTAATTATTGTAGGAGTACATGAAACCAGTTAGGTGAAGTCTACTGAGTCATCTCTGTAGGCGTATGCAAAACTTGCAAGGTGCTGGAGACAAGGACAGGGGTGGCATGACAAAAAAAAAAAAAACTAGAATTATCAACGGCAAACAGCTTTACAGTGACAACTATGCTAGAAAATAGACTTGGACTACAATCATAATGTACTTTGTTACAAGTTCGCAAACTGGTTTTCTGTTTCTTTGAAGTATGAGGTTTTTATTTTTTTTTCTGACATGTTGGTGTTATATCTTTCACTTGGATGTTATAAGCTGCACTGAGTAAATACAGCTGGATAAAACAAAAACTGTGTCCATCTTCATTTCAGGCTGAAAAGCAACAAAATGTGATCATTTTAAAGGGGGGTGATTCTTTTCTATACCCACTGTAAATAACACTAAACACCAGGTAATGATGAAAGTATGTCTCTCATCCCAGTGTTGGACAAAGTTCTTCAGCAAAGTCAGCTGAGAGAGAAATGAGAAAACGTAGGACAAGTGGGGGAGACAAATGTGGTGAGATGGTGGTACACAGAAGATTGATATGTACATCTAATGTGAAACCACAAGGAGACCCTTTGTTTGAACCTGCTTGTGATATTTAGTTGGTTCCACTTATAAACAAACTAGTAGTCTAATTTAAACCACCATGACCCTGACCAAGCAGTGACTAAAGATGAATGAATGAACACTGTAAATGCATTTTAATGAACAATATCATTGATTGTCCTGCAAGCTTCAGGTCTGACCACATGCTTCCACCTCCACATGAAAGTAAAAACCTCCTGCTCACGTAATTTTTTTGTTGCATCCTGTGGGATCCCAATCTCTTAAATGTTGATGTAAATTAAATAAAGCTGTCATGGTATAAAGTGTGGTATAAACACAGCACTGTTGAATTCTAGAATCTGATTTTCTATGACAGCAGTTTTCACAGTAGTTCCTGATGCAGTTCAAATGACAGGTTTATATTAATGCGCTCATTCTAATACAGGTGCATCTCAATAAATTAGAATGTCATGGAAAAGTTCATTTATTTCAGTAATTCAACTCAAATTGTGAAACTCGTGTATTAAATAAATTCAGTGCACACAGACTGAAGTAGTTTAAGTCTTTGGTTCTTTTAATTGTGATGATTTTGGTTTACATTTAACAAAAACCCACCAATTCACTATCTCAACAAATTAGAATATGGTGACCTGCCAATCAGCTAATCAACTCAAAACACCTGCAAAGGTTTCCTGAGCCTTCAAAATGGTCTCTCAGTTTGGTTCACTAGGTAAGCCACAAACATTCATTGCCAAAGAAGCTGGCTGTTCACAGAGTGCTGTATCCAAGCATGTTAACAGAAAGTTGAGTGGAAGGAAAAAGTGTGGAAGAAAAAGATGCACAACCAACCGAGAGAACCGCAGCCTTATGAGTATTGTCAAGCAAAATCGATTCAAGAATTTGAGTGAACTTCACAAGGAATGGACTGAGGCTGGGGTCAAGGCATCAAGAGCCACCACACACAGACGTGTCAAGGAATTTCGCTACAGTTGTCGTATCCCTCTTGTTAAGCCTCTCCTGAACCACAGACAACGTCAGAGGCGTCTTACCTGGGCTAAGGAGAAGAAGAACTGGACTGTTGCCCAGTGGTCCAAAGTCCAAAGAGGAAGGGTGGAGAAGCTCATAGCCCAAGTTGCTTGAAGTCCAGTGTTAAGTTTCCACAGTCTGTGATGATTTGGGGTGCAATGTCATCTGCTGGTGTTGGTCCATTGTGTTTTTTGAAAACTAAAGTCACTGCACCCATTTACCAAGAAATTTTGGAGCACTTCATGCTTCCTTCTGCTGAAGATGCTGATTTCATTTTCCAGCAGGATTTGGCACCTGCCCACACTGCCAAAAGCACCAAAAGTTGGTTAAATGACCATGGTGTAGGTGTGCTTGACTGGCCAGCAAACTCACCACACCTGAACCCCATAGAGAATCTATGGGGTATTGTCAAGAGGAAAATGAGAAACAAGAGACCAAAAAATGCAGATGAGCTGAAGGCCACTGTCAAAGAAACCTGGGCTTCCATACCACCTCAGCAGTGCCACAAACTGATCACCTCCATGTCACGCCAAATTGAGGCAGCAATTAAAGCAAAAGGAGCCCCTACCACGTATTGAGTACATGTACAGTAAATGAACATACTTTCTAGAAGGCCAACAATTCACTAAAAATGTTTTTTTTTATTGGTCTTATGAAGTATTCTAATTTGTTGAGATAGTGAATTGGTGGGTTTTTGTTAAATGTGAGCCAAAATCATCACAATTAAAAGAACCAAAGACTTAAACTACTTCAGTCTGTGTGCACTGAATTCATTTAATACACGAGTTTCACAATTTGAGTTGAATTACTGAAATAAATGAACTTTTCCATGACATTCTAATTTATTGAGATGCACCTGTACATTATCATTTCCGTAGTAACAGCAATTGACAGGGCTTGGTCAATGATCCACGCAATCTAAGATTGATAATAAATGGATTAAATTATGTTTTTTTTTTAACAAAGAAGACATGACAAGACAATAGGCTACCTCAACAATAGACTGTGCAAACAAAAAGACAATCATAAATGTGAACACATTCTGAAGTGACTTTATGCGCTTAATCAGTGCATGCATCTTAGCTTTAAGCTTTATTCTTCTTTCTATAACCTATTAAATACCTACTAAATTCTTTTAATGTGTATACAGTCTGACCTCTTAAAAAAATGTATGCTCGTCATGTCATGTGTCTATAAAAACCATGTGAAAGGCATTGCTGACCACTTCAGTGGAACCAGGACTCAAGCAAAGCTTTTATTGATTGGCTTTTCTTCAGCTTTTAATACAACTCAGCAAGCTAATAATGTTTTTTAAAACTTGATTTGTTTCTTGTGATGTGGATTGTCGACTTTTTAATAGACAGGCCGCAAAGGGTAAGGGTATACTGTCTAAGAAGTTATTATCTTCAACTGGTTCTCCACAACGTTGTGTCCTGTCTGCCTTGATGGACATCCTGCATACCAATTACTCCAGAAGTAGGTATGGGGACAAGCACATCATAAATTTGCAGTTGATTCTGTCCCTTAAGCAGGTCGCTCCAGTCCGTTCCAGCAACCACATTAAGCTGCAACTTATTTTCAGTTTAAGGCGGAATCCAAACAAGGTTCACGATATAGCAGATTGAAGATATAGCGATATGGAGGTGAAAGAGTATGGAGTATATTTGTTGCATAATTTATTTATTATATTAGAATTTATTTAAGGTTCACAAAAATAAAAAAATAAGATCAACAAATAAACAGAAAGTGTTTCACAAATTATAAAATGAGATCCACAAATCAATAAAACGAGATGCATAAATATTTTTTAAACGCACAACCTCACGCCTGTTATTTATTTGTGGAATAGGCTGCATTTATTTGTGAATTTCTCAGGTCGACTCGTGCAGGCGGGTGTTCCACAAATTGAGCTAATAAAGCGGGGCTTATTTGACATGTCCTTGCTTGCTTTAGCGTAACAGACCAATCCAGGCTCAGAGCGTTCCATCAATGTAATTATGGTGCAACTTATTTCCGCTGATTCAAATCAAGTAACGTTCACGCACGTGAAGACGATAAGCAAGCAAGATGTAGTGATATGGTAGCCAATGAGAGAGCCGTCCATCTACACAAACAGCCGAGGAAACTGCCTCCCATGTCTTTTCTTTTGCATTTAAATCTTTATACAAGAAATCCTGCGGGTCATACGCATCTTTCCCCGATCATGAGCCTGTCACGTGATTGCCGCTTTCTTTCCGCTTTCTGCTGAGATGCGAGTGTCCCTCCCCGCCCAGCCCCGCCCAGCCCCGCCCACATAATATAACGTGTTGTGTAATGTATTTCACATTAAAGAAATATACTTTAGATATCATTTTGACCGCATTAATTATTTTTGCAACTTCGGGTAAGTGTTTTGGTTGTCTTTACTTCACCCCGGGCTTAAAATAATAAGATGACTGTGAAAAACAGTAGTACACTTTAATTATATGCATTTTTGGTGAAATGACTACATTTTCGTGTCAATCCGTGTTCATTTTGACCACAATCACTTCAGTTCAGCGCGTGCAGCACAGCAAAAACAGACTAATTTCATACAATGAGTATAAAACAGCAGCATAAATAACATGATTTAAATCGGCTCTGTAGGCTAGTCAAACATAACATGCTTAATAGAAACTTTTTAAACTTGAAAAGTTGAAAAAGTACAAATAATAGATTCAGACAAAGTCACAGCTTTTTTTTTTTTTTTTTTGCAATTTGAATAATTTAAGGTCAGATTTTTATTTAGTGTACTGTGTTGATATAATTATATATACATATATTTAAATCCTGTGTTTTGCCGAAATAAATTATACACCGTCAATGTGTGTGTGTGTTTATTGTTACTTTTACTTAATCTTTTGAAAGTTTAGTAGACATCAGGATCAAACACTCACCTGTGTGTAAAGTAGTGCCAAAGAAGCACGCTGCTGAAGGAGACGAAAAAGAAGACGGACAGCAGCCTTATCATAAAACCCTTCATACCTGTGCTGTCACTCTATTTCACTGGTCTCAACCGCTGATCTATCTATCATATATATATATATATATATATATATATATATATATATATATATATATATAAAAGTTAGTGTTCTCACAAACACATGCTCTCCCTCCCAGTCAAAAGTGATTTCCATGAGCTAATTCAGTCCTAAGCACTAATGGTACGTTATATATACACACACATCAGTGTTCTCAACACACAGGGGTGTACGCTCGCTCATAAATCTGCATACACTGAGTCAAAGTCTGTCTTGCGTTTCTTCATTCCTTAATGTCCTTTCTGTAACAACCAACCCATTAAAAAAAAAAAAAAAAAAAACTTTTTTGTCTTTCATGTCTGAAGCGTCTCTCCCTCCCTCTCTCCCTCTTTGCACAGTTCTGTCCTACTCTCCACTGTGCACCGTCACTTTAAAGCATGCTCTTTTTTTCCCAGCTTGCCTGCCTGATCTATTCCCCGTTTTTGTTCCTCCTTTATTCTCTAACAGAGTCTCTATTCTTCCTGTTTTATGGCTTGGCCTGCCTTACTATTTTGGTGTATTCCTGTTGAAATCGTAAACTGTTGCTCCCTCGACCCCATTTTAGCCTACTACTCCATCTCCAGTAACATGAGTGCTTAGAACTGAATTAGCTCATGGAAGTCACTTTTGACTGGGAGGGGGAGCATGTGTTTGTGAGAACACTATCTTCTACCTAAAGTAACCAATAAGGGGCAGCAAACAGCCTGGGCTAGGAGCCCCAGCCAATCAAGGTCAAGTCTGCTGTTAGGGGATCCCACGTCAACACGAGGATTTCTGTAGTAAAGTAGCCATGTACATGTACATACTTTTACCTGAATAAAACCCACCAACAAATATCACAAAGCAGCCCAACGAACCCTTTCATAAATAATTTATTTACATAAAAAACACATTTTTATTTATTTCCCCCCTAAATATCACTTGTATTGTGTAGGAATACTATGAGTAAAAAAAAAAAGGATAAAACCTAAAATTATACCTGAAATTATTTATATACAGGTGCATCTCAATAAATTAGAATGTCGTGGAAAAGTTCATTTATTTCAGTAATTCAGCTCAAATTGTGAAACTCGTGTATTAAATAAATTCAATGCCACAGACTGAAGTAGTTTAAGTCTTTGGTTCTTTTAATTGTGATGATTTTGGCTCACATTTAACAAAAACACACCAATTCACTATCTCAACAAATTAGAATACTTCATAAGACCAATAAAAAACATTTTTAGTGAATTGTTGGTCTTCTGGAAAGTATGTTCATTTACTGTACATGTACTCAATACTTGGTAGGGGCTCCTTTTGCTTTAATTACTGCCTCAATTCGGCGTGACATGGAGGTGATCAGTTTGTGGCACTGCTGAGGTGGTATGGAAGCCCAGGTTTCTTTGACAGTGGCCTTCAGCTCATCTGCATTTCTTGGTCTCTTGTTTCTCAGTTTCCTCTTGACAATACCCCATAGATTCTCTATGGGGTTCAGGTCTGGTGAGTTTGCTGGCCAGTCAAGTACACCAACACCATGGTCATTTAACCAACTTTTGGTGCTTTTGGCAGTGTGGGCAGGTGCCAAATCCTGCTGGAAAATGAAATCAACATCTTCAAAAAGCTGGTCAGCAGAAGGAAGCATGAAGTGCTCCAAAATTTCTTGGTAAACGGGTGCAGTGACTTTGGTTTTCAAAAAACACAATGGACCAACACCAGCAGATGACATTGCACCCCAAATCATCACAGACTGTGGAAACTTAACACTGGACTTCAAGCAACTTGGGCTATGAGCTTCTCCACCCTTCCTCCAGACTCTAGGACCTTGGTTTCCAAATGAAATACAAAACTTGCTCTCATCTGAAAAGAGGACTTTGGACCACTGGGCAACAGTCCAGTTCTTCTTCTCCTTAGCCCAGGTAAGACGCCTCTGACGTTGTCTGTGGTTCAGGAGTGGTTTAACAAGAGGAATACGACAACTGTAGCCAAATTCCTTGGCACGTCTGTGTGTGGTGGCTCTTGATGCCTTGACCCCAGCCTCAGTCCATTCCTTGTGAAGTTCACTCAAATTCTTGAATCGATTTTGCTTGACAATCCTCATAAGGCTGCGGTTCTCTCGGTTGGTTGTGCATCTTTTTCTTCCACACTTTTTCCTTCCACTCAACTTTCTGTTAACATGCTTGGATACAGCACTCTGTGAACAGCCAGCTTCTGGCAACATTTATTATGGATTACTGGCAACAGATTGTTACTTCATCTTAATAATCATGAAGAAAAAATGAACGTGCAGGCAGTAAAGTACATACAAAGTAAACATAAATCAAAATGAAAGTTGAATGAGTTACTAGAGCACATCAGCACAAGTAAGCAGTCAGATATAAAGCTTGCAGGATAAACAAAGGCCATTAACATGAATGTACGTAACTGTACAATGTATTTACAGCATCCTTAGCAACTACCAGGTCAGGGTTGTGGTGGTTTAAATTAGGCTAGTAGTTTGTTTATATTTTGGGCAATCGAAACAACCAAATTTGTTAGAGTTTTTCTAGCATTAAACAGATACAGATACAAATACAAATAGTCATTGCATTATACCTACTAGAAAGTCTAAACCATCATCTTATTTTTTTATGTTTACCTCTGATGATATTGCATTTTTATATTTTATTAAGTCCCATCAGAGTATTATACACACTCTAATTTGTATCTGCTCATAAAAAAAAATAAAATAATAAAAATTAAAAAAAAAACAGCGTACACTATATGTTACATTACTGTATACTGTAAGTTGTATGACCTGCTAGAGGGGGAAAATGTGGGCCTTATAGTGCAGAAGAAAATAAGTTTGTTCCAGCAGGAAGATATTAATTTCATGGGGTGACATCCTGTGTAGGTAAATATGCCATATCCTTATTATGGATGCTGTTGTATTTTATATTTGTATTGTTGTATTGTTGTATCTATATTTATAAGGTTTACTGAACAGGTAAGAGGAAGGGCACAGCAAATGCTTGTATGGCAGAGAAGTTGTGCTGGATGAGACAGATGCGAATTCTGCATTGGCTGCTCACACTTTACAGAGACGGCAAGAAGAATGACAGACACGTGAGACTAATTTTTGCTTATCTGTCTTTATATCAGGACAACAGTACAATGTCTTGTACCTGAGATTGGATTCATCACTCCAAGACAGATCTGTAGAAATATGATAAATGGCACAGTTTACAGAGTAGTGGGAGTGATGACATGTTTAAGGCAACATGGTAACAGTTGACACCATTTGACATGACAAGTTAAAGTTAAAGTACATTAAGGTTAAAGGTGAGTTTAGCATTAATAAATAGTTTTGCAACTTTACAACCAAATCCAATGACATCACAAGTGCTTGTTTGAATTTGTATACATTTTTGTGCAATCAGGTTCATTAAAGACTACATAAAGGAAAAATAAAATGGCTAAAGGGAGTGTTATTCTGACAGTCATTATAGTAATCGAAACATTTTTAGTAAAACCAAGCACATTACATTCATTCTCTAAATATACAATTTATTCTGTAGTGTATTTGTGTCTAGGTAGAGTAATATTAAGGAACTGTGTATTCACTATAAATGCAGAGACCCAAAAACCATAAGAAGGAATTTGTCTAAAATAACAGTTAACATTACTTTCAGAAGAACATATATCATATCATTCTGAAAAGTCCCAGCCCTTTCTGTTCCATAGTGTCTATAGGCCTTCTTTAAATTTAAGAAAGCCAGTAACTAACTAGCAAATGTTTTATACAGTAATGACTGCTCCAATACTGCTTCAGCACAGAAAACCCTGCTGAGTGATGTATCATGGTCTTCTAGGTTTTGAATTCAATACCATTATGTCCTACCATCTGTAAGAAGAAGGTACGCTGAAAGTCAGCATAGAGCAGAGTAGTGCACCTCTCTTAAATAATTTAAATAAGATAAGATAAGATAAGATATTAATTTATTCACTAGTGACCCTTCAAGTTACAATGCACTGAATTTCAAGTATACCTATTGCAGTTTCTGTTTCGTAGTGACTGTAGTGCTGCCAAGTGCAGTACAGTGCAAAAGTTGTTGAGTGTCTGTAGTGGAGCCAAAAATAAAAAATAAAAAAAATAAACCACCCTTGGCCAGGCTCTACACTCCAGCTCACTCCAACAGAAACCATTGTCTATGATGTCTAGTAGTTTGTTTGTACAGATGTTTAAGGACCTTAACCACTTGAGAAAGTAAAGTCGACTCTGGACCTAAGAAGTACCTGCGCCAGCATTTGTTAATTAAGTAGATGTTCTATTCTTGCAAATTGCACTAATTTGATAAATTACATGAGTTTTTGGTACAGTTTGAGGAACAGTTTAATGGGGGCACTCCACATAGTTTAATTTGTGCACTCCTGTAGGTGCAGATTGATCACACCCTTGTTATGGAGATCCAGCAAGGCTTTAAACTCAGCTGGCATCGCATGCATTCTCTTGTTTACTGGTCGGTTATCATAATATTGGTTGGTGAGTTGCTGGCCGGTGTACGGGTGTATTCCAAAGGGCCAGAAGCCGTACAGGTGGATATTTTTGCAGAGCTCCAGTGCCATGCTTAAAACCTATACTTAAAAGTAATTTTTTTTTTTCAAAAAGTTACTCAAGTGTGTTGGAGAAAATGCTCCATGATACTATGAGGGATTTTTATTCTGTAGACTGCAAAGCAGACTTATACTTTTTCTACAAAGTTTGAAACATATGTTTATATTTTTAATTTGTAACTACGGTGATGCAACGTTCAACAAGATGTAACAAATCTGTTATGCTGAGTAGAATGATGAAGCTTATGGACTAGCTGCTAGTTTACAAAATTGGCAAAATGTATTTTTTCTGCTCTTCTATAATAACAATATTGTTACTTTGTTTTATAGCAGCAGCCACAAATGGAATTGTTTTTGCAGAGGAAAAATGGGCCATTATTAAATATAAAATGTATAGTTTCTTTGCTTGACCTTTTTTCTTTAATTTGTAAACTGCTCTCCTCAGTTTTAGTCTAATTTACCTCAAAATAACTAATTCTACCTTTTATTTTATTTTATAAATGTTCTTAAGTATAATGCCTCTCCTCATGCACTACATTCTGTATCTGAACATAAAGTGAAATGTGTTCAAGAACAAGTGGATCTTCATGGAACATATTCACAATCTCAAAGCAGATTTGGCTCATTGCATAAGTGTCAATTACATTCACTTTCTGTGGAGCAAGAAACCTCTGTATAGTGTCCAGTGTGTAATTTTTAAAGCAATCAATTAGAGACGGATTTATTTCAGCTTCACCATATTGTTTGTCTTTAAGGGCCTACCTTTAGAGTCAGTGTGGACTTCCACAAGTCTGAGGCCTGTTTCATGAAGCGAGTTACAGAGTTTAAGTTTTGAGTTGACAAAATCAAACAAATCCAACCTGGGTTAACAGGTTTCATGATGCTGGTTATCAACTTTCTCAGTCAACCCAGGTTTTAACTGGTTTCTCAGCATGCGCGTGCACATAAAAAACAGACGTTTGCAGCAAACAGTCAATCGCATCTAACATGGAAAAAAGTAGGTCTGCATAATTCCGGTTGAAGAGCAAGAAATTATTTTGCGGAAATATGAGGAATTTAAACATACACTAAGCGCAAAAAGCATTGCAGCTGCAAAAGCTCGGAAAATTGCTGATTGTGTACATGCATAAGCTTACTTTTATAGGCTCACAATGAGAATAAATGGATTGAAAACTTATAACCCCAACATATTTTATGTAATTTCATTTAAAAAAATGTAAATAGTTTTAATGAAATATTAATAAAATAAATACCAATTTGTGAAAATATATTAGGACAGGAATAATGCCACCACATGAAATGTACCACTCACAAAGAACCGCAAAGCAACACATATGGTACAGTAAGAGCATGTCATTGGTGTGTCAGATTTTTAGTGCGCGGCTCAAGAAGCCAGCATGATAAACTATACCATCTGCTGAAAATCAATATCTTTAATACAGATGGTCATCAGGAAAAGCCAGGGGATTGTGGCTGTCCCTAAAAGTTCTTTCCCTTCGAAATGCCCTTCTTATTATTTGCCCTCCACAGGATTCTCCACAAACGGTGAAACGGTGTCGCTACAAACACTAAAGGGTTAACTTTCATGCGTCAGATTTATATCACTTTGCTTACAGCTGATTGGTCCAATATGGCTTTGAGTTCTTAGAATAAAACCTGCTCCGGAGTAGGTTAGCTGTGTATCGTACGTTACCATTGTGATGAAACCCGCTAAAAACCAATCCACCTTGTTGAGACCAAAAAAACAGAGTTTACTCAAACTAAACGCAAACTTACCTGGGTAGCCACCGAAACCGGCTTCATGAAACATGCCTCTAGTTCCTCCTTAGGAGCAATTTCCAAACAACTGAAGATACCACGAACATCTGTACAAAAATTGTATGCAAACATATAAAAGTCTAGGGCCCACACAGACACTATATTGTTCAGGAAGGAGGCACAACTTAACTTCCAGGGATGAACAAACTTTGATCTGAAAAGGTTCAACTGAACCCCAAGACAACAACAAAGGAACTGCTGAATGAGTTAATTGGAGGCATCATGTACCAAAGTACTTTACGGTATTTTTTTTAGAAAATGTATAAACATTTAATTTCATTATTTTAAGGCATCTTTGCTCTACAGCATTTCTTTGCATGTGCCTAAAACTTTTGCACAGTACTGTATGTACATCTACCATTAAGAGAGTCCTACATCACCATGTCCTGAAAGGCTGTCACTCAAGGAAGAAGCCCCTACTCCAAGACTGTCGAAAATGTTTTGAGTTTTGAAATAAAATCTGTCAATGTACGTTCAGTGTAGCTAGCATTAGATAAATATAGTTAACATCAGTTAAATATAGGCTATTTATTAGGTTACTCATTGAACATATTTGACTTATATATAATAGCATTATTGTTATAGTGTTTAATGTTAGGCTTCAGTGATCATTTATCTTATCATTTAACAGTGATCAAAATGCTCGGAATGTGGCTGAAACCTCATTCTTATATCAGAACATGCCATTTCTGTGGAGGAGCTGTGGACTACCTCCAAATATTTTCTCCATTATGGTAGACTGAGCTGGGAGATTAAAATAATAAAGCTCAAATCAAATCAAATCAAATTTTGTTTGTCACATACATAACCATACATAGTATGACACGCAGTGAAGTGCTTTTTATGACTGCACTGATATATAAAGAGAATAAAAAATAAATAATAGATAAAAATATAATAAAAAGTACAATAAAAAAGAGAATATAATATAATAGAGAATAAACCTAGAATATATGAATAGAAAAATTTGAAAATTTAGAATATAATACAAAAATTACAATTATATGTACTAAATGGAGAAGAAAAACTGTACAGGTGCAAATAGGATCTTCAAATTGTAGGGAGTGCAAAATGTGATGTGAGTGAGTGTAATGATGTAAAAATGTAATAACAGAGGTATGAGGATGTTGTATGTGTGAGTCCAGTCCAGTCCTAGTCCTAGTCCTTGGTGTTCCCCTGGTTGAGGGCCCGAATCGCCTGCGAGAAAAAGCTCCTCCTCATTCTCTCTATTCTCCTACAGGTTATACCGGTTGCACATATGAAGTCACTTCAGATTGTCTTTCATCAATGTACTTTGTGTTCTGCAGTTTATTGTTGTGATATTATCATGTATCTTGTCATGGAATGCATTTGTGTGTATATCCGAGGTGCATTCCCTTTACTCATGGTTGAGTCTCCACTTTTCCAGTAACTCAAGACTTGCTAACTCAGGATTTCAGTTTCCTAATACAGTACCCTCCACTAACATTGGCACCCTTGGTAAATATGACCAAAGAAGGCTCTGAAAAATTGCCTTTATTGTTTAACCTCTTGATAGTTTGCTCAAAAAATTCACAAAAATACTCTGCTCTCATTGATATCAAACAATTGCAAACAAATCACAGGTTTATATATATATATATATATATATATATATATATATATATATATATATATATATATATATATATATATATATATATATATATATATATATATATATATATAAACTTGTGTGTAACAATTATTGGCACCCTTTTAGTCAATACTTTGTGCTACCTCGCTTTGCCTAGATAACAGCTCTGAGTCTTCTCCTTAATGCCAGATGAGGTTGGAGAATACATGGCAAGGGATCTGAGACCATTCCTCCATACAGAATCTCTCCAGATCCTTCAAATTTCAAGAACCATGCTGTTGGGCTCTCTTCCCCAGTTCACCCCTCAGGTTTTCTATGGGTTTCAAGTCAGGGGACTGGGATGGCCATGGCAGGACCTTGATTTTGTGGTCAGTAAACCATTTTTGTGTTGATTTTGATGTATGTTTTGGATCATTGTCCTGTTGGAAGATCCAACCACGGCCCATTTTAAGCTTTCTGGCAGAGGCAGTCAGGTTTTCATTTAATATCTGTTGATATTTTTTAGAGTCCATGATGCCATGTATCCTAACAAAATGTCCAGGTCCTCTGGCAGAAAACAGCCCCAAAACATTAAAGAGCCGCCACCATATTTAACTGTGGGCATGAGGTACTTTTCCATATAGCTACCTCTCTGTGTGCGCCAAAACCACCTCTGGTGTTTATTGCCAAAAAGCTCTATTTTGGTTTCATCTGACCATAGAACCTGATCCCATTTGAAGTTCCAGTAGTGTCTGGCAAACTGAAGACGCTTGAGTTTTGGAGACTTTCTGACCCAAAGATGCAACTAACTTCTGCAATTCTCCAGCTGTGATCCTTGAAGATTTTTTGGCCTCTCGAACCATCCTCTTCACAGTGCGTTGAGACAGTGTAGATAAACGTCCAGTTTCAGGCTGATTCATAACATTTTCAGTTGACTGGAAATTCTTAATTATTGCCCTGATGGTGGAAATGGATCCTGCAGGATTTTGTTCAAGAAAGAAAGAGACTGTTCAGTAAAAGTTAATTTTTAGATAATTGTTTTAGATTAAAGAAAATATATTACTGGATGTTTATAATTCTTTTATTCATTTTTTCTTGTTCTCTTTTTTTATATTCTACATCTTGTTAAAATGGCTTGTTGGTTAGCGACTTTTTGAGCAGTGTTGATAAAAAGGACCTGAAGGAGTCAGGTCTTTAAATTAATGTTTAAGATGGTTACAGTTAAAAACATAATATGTTAATTGTTTGGCAATTGACAGTGATTATTCAAGATGTTTCTCATCTACAGTTCGTTCTCTTGTTGAACCATAAAACAATAAAGACTGAATTATTTACTGCAATATTTAATATCTGTTTTTTTTTTTTTTTAATGGAAAACAACAACTGGTTACTTTAGAACAGAGAACATACTCTGAAGTAATATTGCCTTAATGTGCATTTATTAGTGAGAAATGTGCTTGTTACCCATGAATAAATTCAGGGAATGTTTCAGTTATAAATAATTTGTTAGTATAGAACAACTACTAGAAAAAATTTGCTTTTGTGTAACATAGTGCTTTTCTGCTAATTTAAATGTCTGTGTTGAAATGCCCATTCTATATTTATTTCATACTTATAAGCTACACATTCACACAGTGTACTGAGAACCTATGAAGTGTGTATTTTGCACAGTACAAGCTATTAGTTTATTTTATTTTTAGCTAAAAGTTTATTGTTAGGACAGAAACAAGTGTAAAGGGACTATAAGACAAAAATAAGATAACAACCAATAAGGACCTTCTAAATAGCTTGTAATGGCATACAAGTCCATAACTAGTCACTTACAAATGCAGTTATTAGTCATTAATTACTATCTAATTTCTGATAATTAAAAAAATCATTATAGATGGGGAGAGCATATGATAAGTTTTGAATAAGGCATGTGTATCTTAAATGGAGCAGGGAATATTTTTGCCAGATGTAGAAAGCAGCAACTATAAATGATAAATTAGTGTTATTGATAATAAAGCATGAGTTGTGTATAAAGAGAAGCAATAATGAATCAGTAATCACCTACAGGCTGCTCTGCTGTATGTGAACTGTATTTTATTCCTATTTGTATGCATGTAAAGGCTATTTTAGGGTTTCAAATTTCAGAGGCCTACTATAAAATGATATAGAAATATTAGGGGAAATATATATATTCCTTCTAGGATCCTCAATCCTGAAATTCATTCAAGTCTACTATTTAAGCCTGCATTATACAGTGGGGGAAAAAAGTATTTGATCCCCTGCTGATTTTGTACGTTTGCCCACTGACAAAGAAATGATCAGTCTATAATTTTAATGGTAGGTGTATTTTAACAGTGAGAGACAGAATAACAACAAAAAAAATCGAGAAAAACACATTTAAAAAAAGATATAAATTGATTTGCATTTTAATGAGGGAAATAAGTATTTGACCCCTTCGACTTAGTACTTGGTGGCAAAACCCTTGTTGACAATCACAGAGGTCAGATGTTTCTTATAGTTGGCCACCAGGTTTGCACACATCTCAGGAGGGATTTTGTCCCACTCCTCTTTGCAGATCCTCTCCATGTCATTAAGGTCATTTTCAATGCCCTGGATAAGGGAAGAAGGTTCTCACCCAAGATTTGACGGTACATGGCCCCGTCCATTGTTCCTTTGATGCGGTGCAGTTGTCCTGTCCCCTTAGCAGAAAAACACCCCCAAAGCATAATGTTCCCACGTCCATGTTTGATGGTGGGGATGGTGTTATGACTTGGGGTCATAGGCAGCATTCCTGCTCCTCCAAACACGGCGAGTTAAGTTGATGCCAAAGAGATCTGACCACATCTGACCACAACACTTTCACCCAGTTCTTCTCTGAATCATTCAGGCAAACTTCAGATGGGCCTGTACATGTGCTTTCTTGAGCAGGGGGACCATGCGGGCGCTGCAGGATTTCAGTCCTTCACGATCGTAGTGTGTTACCAATTGTTTTCTTGGTGACTATGGTCCCAGCTGCCTTGAGATCATTAACAAGATCCTCCCGTGTAGTTCTGGGCTGATTCCTCACCGTTCTCATGATCATTGAAACTCCACGAGGTGAGATCTTGCATGGAGCCCCAGACCGAGGGAGACTGACAGTTTCTTCCATTTGTGAATAATCGCACCAACTGTTGTCACCTTCTCACCAAGCTGCTTGGCGATGGTCTTGTAGTCCATTCCAGCCTTGTGTAGGTTTACAATCTTGTCCCTGACATTCTTGGACAGCTCTTTGGTCTTGGCCATGGTGGAGATTTTGGAATCTGATTGATTGATTGCTTCTGTGGACAGGTGTCTTTTTACAGGTACCAAACTGAGATTAGGAGCACTCCCTTTAAGAGAGTGCTTCTAATCTCAGCTCGTTACCTGTGTAAAAGACACCTGGGAGCCAGAAATCTTGTTGATTGATAGGGGATCAAATACTTATTTCCCTCATTAAAATGTAAATCAATTTATAACTTTTTTGAAATGCGTTTTTCTGGATTTTTTTGTTGTTATTCTGTCTCTCACTGTTAAAATTCACCTATCATTAAAATTATAGACTCACCATTTCTTTGTCAGTGGGCAAACATACAAAATCAGCAGTTTTTTTTATAGTTCGTGCTAAACAAAGTAGATGTTACACTGACAAGATTGGTCTTATATTCAGGCATGGCAAAGTTGATGACAGGTTGTAGATGTTGTAAGTGTTACACCATGCACTTGTATTTTATTGTCTTACCTGCACATAACACAGAACGCCTAAATAATATCAGTTCCATCAACAAGCACTTCATGACAATACCGGAAACTTTTTAATTCTCTCTCTGATTCTTTGCAGGTACCATGCATTAAATGAGCACCGGAGGTCATTTGTGGAGGATATGCAGTTGTTTGAGGACGCTCTACTCTTGCTGCCTTCCTTCTCATTTCAGCGGAACATGGATGTGTCCCTGCGTGCCGTCTACTCACTGGAGGACTTCAGCAGACATGGCCCGCGGCCCATCTTCTTTCACCCGAAGTACCTGATCAGCCTGGCAGAATTTTGGCATGAAAGGGGAATTAACTCATTACGCCTCAGTACTGGTATCATGATGGCCAGTTTAGCACTGGAGCTCTGCAACAATGTCCATCTGTACGGCTTCTGGCCCTTTGGAACACATCCATACACTGGCCAGCAACTCAACAGCCACTATTATGATAACTGACCAGTAAACAAGAGAATGCATGCGATGCCAGCTGAGTTTAAAGCCTTGCTGGATCTCCATAATGAGGGTGTTATCCATCTGCACCTAGGGGAGTGCACAAATTAAACTATGTGGAGTGCCCTCTATCAAACTGTCCCTCAATAAACTTAAGTTTAGTTCTAGTTAAGGCAATGTGTTCATTACATTGATAAAACATAAGATGATTGACTGTTACTTTAAAGATTTTGGATAACAGGAAGTGACGTTGACACTAAAAATATTTTTTTTTACTATGTCTGTTCAGTGTGGTGCAAAGGTTGAATAAAAGAAACATTAGCTCAAGTACACTCAGCGCGACTCATTTAGTGTGTGTAGTTATTTAAGTGAGGTGTACTGCTGGAATGAAAAGTGTAGCAGGGCATAATGAAGTATAATTTAATGAATAATTCAATCTTTTGCCAGTTATTTTTTTTTTCTACATTGCCAGTCAGCTCAGTGTTGGAGCAGTCATAACTGCATAAAATATTTGTTAGTTAGTGAGTGGATTTCTCTGACTGAAGGAGGCCTATGCATGCACAATAATATGGAAAGGGTCAGTATTTTTCAGAGAGAGTATATACTTAATGTCATGATAACTGTGAAATACACTAAAATATTGCATTTGGCTGCACGTTATTGCGAATGGCCTCTAATGCACTTCTTACGAGAGTTGTTTTGGGTTTATGGTAAATGCACAGTTCCTCACTATTACACAAAAACACACAAATACACTATAACATAAATTTTATTTTTTTAAATTTATATTTAAATATTTAAATATTTTATTTATATTTTTTTTATAGAAAGAATGTGTTTTCCTTGGATGTTTTACTAAAATGTTTTAATTACTGTCATGAATCCAATGACCCCTTTAGGTTTTTTTTTTATTATTATTTATTTTGTGCTATTATTATTAGTATTATTATTATTATTATTATTATTATTATTATTATTATTATTATTATTATTATTATTATATTTATTATTATTATTTTTTTTTTTTACATTTTTCCCTTTAGGTAGCCTCACAAAATAAATTGTACAAATTCGAACATACAAGGGTGATGTCTGATTTTGTTTCCATTCACATGAACAAGTTGTAAAATTATGTATTAATGCTAAACTCTTCTTTAACCTTAATGAAAACCTTTTTTTTAACTTTCAAAAAATTGTGTCACTTGTTACTCTGTTGCCTTAAAGATTTCATCACTCCCACTGCTCTGTAAATTGTGCAATTTATTATATTTCTACAGATCTGTAGAGTCATGAATCCAATCTCAACTGTTGTGCTAATATCCAGATAGTATGTGCATTCCACTGTTACCTAAAGCTTACAAATGTAAGAGCAGTAACATATTTACTAGCAAACAAAACTTTGATTCTGATTTTGATCTTTGAATCCTGTCTCGGAAAAATATCTCCTGTGCTTTAAACATATGTGAATAAAGTATGAAAATTCCACATATGTTTTTACATAATTGCTTACAAATTAGAGGGGCATGGTGGCTTAGCGGTTGGCATCTACGATTCCCGCTGCGACCGTGTGTGTGTGTGGAGTTTGCATGTCCTCCCCGTGCTTTGGGGGTCTCCCCCAGGTACTCAGGTTTCCTCCCCCAGTCCAAAGACATGCATTGTAGGCTGATTGGCATGTTCAAAATGTGTCCGTAGTGTGTGAATATGTGTGTGATTGTGCCCTGCGATGGACTGGCACCCTATCCCATCCCTGGAATAGTCTCCAGGTTCCCCGCGACCCAGTAAGGATAAGCGGTATAGAAAATGGATGGATGGATGGGTGCTTACAAATAGTCTTTTGAGTGCATTTATGTTTCCTCATAAAAGTCAGAGCGAAGTTGATCCTTTTGATTCATTTGATATTTTGGTTTTGTTTCACACTGCGTGTTAAAGTTCTGTTCTGGTTGGGTTGCACTACAAATACATTCCATTTGGTGAAGTATTTCAAGTGCCATTCTAGACAAACACACACACACACACACACACACACACACACACACACACACACACACACACACACACACACACACACACACACACACACACACACATGCTTTTTGAGATTTGCCTTCCAAAGACAGCCATTCCAATTAAATATTCATTGGTGTGAAGACAGCGAATGCTAGCTACCCTGTCACTGCAATGCATGGAACTAAGAGGCTTTGAGAAGTGGGTCATCAGTGGATCAACAGGCAGTATCTTCATCTCAGCAAGGGCCACCTGCTCTAACTCTTATGATTAACCCTAAATAAAGTTTTTTCTGTAGGATTTTCTTGACTTCTTCTTGGTTTCTGCTGAAGTCCATGGTCCACAACGAGCATGCAGGATCTCATTGTCGATGGGTATCAAGCAGGAGAAGGGTACAAAAGAATCCAGTCCAAAACATTAGCTACACCATGGAATGCCATGAAGGCCATCATCAACAAGTGGAGAAAATGGGGCACCACAATGACATAATTATGTATAGGATGTCCTTCCAAAACTGATGAAAGTTCAAGATGAAAACATACCAGGGAGTAAGGAACACAAGTCCAACCCTGTGTTCCAGACCACCGCTTACAGCGTTTCCTTTGGCTCATTACTCTCCATCATCCCAGGAGTACTTAAGAAGACACAGTTTGGACTTTTCAGCTTTGTGCTCACACAGTTCACTGTTTTTGGTGCTATTAGTTCTGACTGATTCTGTTAGATGTTACTAGTTGTGATTGATTGATTATGACTCCAAACTTGTTTGTGTATATATCAGTCCATACAGGATTGCGCAGAGGTTTATTTTGTAATTGTTGTGGCCAAAAACGCATTGATTTTGCGGCAACTTTTAAAAAAATTTTTAATGCAATTTGTGGAGTTTTTTGTGCTTTTTTTTTCAGAAAACTACTTGAACTGGCAAAATTGCAATTGCACCAAATTGTTTGTTATTTTTGTTTTGTTTGTCTTTCACAGTGATGTTTGTTGGTAAATGAGACCTTTTAGCTGTGCTCATGTTCGACGCACGTGAATCGAAGTGGGCTAATGTGTGTTGTGATGATGTCACATGGCACATCTTGGCCCAAATCTGTGGACAGCTATATGATTTCAATTCATAAGGAAAGAATTCGGTATTTGATGATTCCACTGAATGTACTAAAATACGATATGACATGATTTAGAAATTCAAAAATTATGATATTGTAGAAAAGGACTACTTTAAGTATCAGAGTTACGGCCAAATGACTTTGCTAGTCTGTTAACACATCTCTCCCATATTGACACTTGAAGAACTTTGCTGTTTTCTTACATATCTCATTATTTACTGATACCTTTCTCATAGATCTAAATGCAGATAAGGCATCAGGCACTGTCCTACTGAAAACTGAGACATTAAGCAGTCTTTGTGACTGAAGCCCCAGTTATTATTTTCCCAATAATAAACCCTCTGTCAAAGACATTCAAACTGGAGGTCAACTCAACCTGTGTTTGTCGTTGATTCAGCTTGTTCCTAATGGTCTCAGAACTCGGTTTGTCCAGGATGTCTCATTGAGAAGAAAATCATTCCCCAAAGCCATTTAAATATTGTTATCATATATATATATATATATATATATACATATATATATATATATATATATATATATATATATATATATATATATATATATATATATATATATATATATATATATATACATATATAATGGAGCATTCAGTGGACTACAAAGACTGCTTCTGTATTCAGAATGGTGGAAGTAGGCAGTGGTAGCTCAAATGTTAACCTTCATAGATATTGACTGCTAGACTATGTGTTCCAGCCATAAACTGTTTAGATACATACTATGCGTCAAATGTTTAGAAGCAACACTAACTTTGTATACAAAAATGAACTTTTCCTTATTTTTATTATTTGCCGTTTGTTTCTGCAGTGTTGTGTTTGTATTTATTCATTCATTCATCTTCAATAACTGCTTTCTCTGGTCAGGGTCATTTTTGATTTGGAGCCTATGCTGGTAACACTGGGCATAATACAGGATATGTCACCCCAGATGGGACACCAGTCATTCACACCTATGAGCAACCTAGCATAGCAAATCACCTTAGCTGCATGTTTTTGAACAGTGAGAGCAAACCGGAAATCCAGGAGGAATCCCACGTGAACACAGGGAGAGTATGAAAAACTCTGCATAGACAGTAACCCGAGCTCAGGATTGAACCCAGGACCAGGAGGTGACAATGCTATCCATTGCGGCGTAGTGCTGCCCACAGAAAGATTTGTTCATTCAAAAGCTAATCCACTGAACAACAGAGGAACATATCTTGGTTCTGACAAAAAGTAGTCACTGTAGATCAGTTTGGGCACACACACGACCTTGATGAAAAATCCAGCTTGGTCAAAACGACTAGCACAACACAGACCAAGCTGGTCAAGGTAGTAAAACATCTTTGACCTCTGGTAAACTATCTTCCAGCTTCCTTATTACTTGTCTAATCCAATCAAGAAATGGCTGAGATATTCTAATTGCATTACTGTTGTCTTATGATGTCTTATGATGTTGTTATGAAATCACAAACATGACTTACACTATGCACAGATAGTTGTTAAAAAAACAACGCAGTTAGATAAACATATAATGTTACCCAATGTAAAATCTCACCAGAGAGTGCGGGCTGTTATTGGAGTAACTCATCCCACACTGGACCATATTAAACTGAAAAACTTACTCATTCATTTTCCATGTTTATTAACAAAATAGCTCTGGGCATGCATTTTCATGAAATCCAAAAAACGTGTTTCCAAAATTGGAAATAATTGTACTTTACTGGGCATTACAGCTTGGCACATTAAGAAAAGAATTTAAAATTAAGATTTTTTTTCCCTTTTAAGTACAATAGATGTATTTCCTCTTTTATTTAATTTACAAAGGAGAGATTAAAAAAAAAAAAAAAGTCAGAAAAAGGGCAACAAGACGTAAGGAGAAAAGTTCTAGAGATATCTTACATTTTAAATTCCATTTCCTAATTCACTGGAAGGAAATACACTCACACGAATATACACTCTTCAGATTAATCAGAGTATACAGCGCCATCAGTTGTTGTGACCCTGCTGAGAAGATGTGCTGGCCAAGCACTGTGCCAGTAGCCTTCACACAAAGAGCAAGGAGAATCTTTAAGGAGTTCATCCTGATCCAGGTCAAAGCATAAATACAAACTTAAGTCCCCATATATGGGACACAATGGTGTCATATGTGTCTTTCCTTGGAGCTCTTAATAAAACAACTGTTCTAAAAATGGTTTAGCGGCCATTTCCGTCCCTGCTCTGTCTGTCATATGAGCCCGAACGTACACAGTTAAATGTCTTTTTCTGCAGCTGCAGTTGGATTTTCTCCAGTAATGTTTGGATATTTGCCACCATCATTTCTTCACATTATTTCCCCCCAAAGTGCAAATTCAGATTTATCTCTGTACCAATCCTGTTTTACTACAAGATTTCAAGATCTTAAGATATTGTGGAATACTGTCAGTCAAATGGCCCTAACATTGCACACTGTGAAAAGTATGTTTCATATGTAGCTTCATACAAAAATGAGCTTAGTTTTTGTTACAAAATTGAATGCAATGAAATAAACCCTACAAAACTGTCTTAACCAAAAAAAAAAAATCCATGATAAATACTGAATGGAAGTCCACATACAAAAACACCAATATTTAAAAAAAAAAAAAAAACTGAAATATTTGAATACAACAAACAAGCCAAATCTTTTCTATATTAATAATTTCACCCAAATCCACAATCATCATTACAGAAAAGTATTGCTGAAATATAAAGGGCTTGTCCTCTCCATCTCTCATGTGTAATACAGAATTTATATATGGCCTTTTCTGCGCCGTTAGCATGACGGCATAGCAGCAGGATGAATCCATGCCAACAAACAGTATTTGGTCTCACAGAGCATTCAGGTTTTGCCATCAAACTGGTGCAGAAAAAGGCAAAAAAAAAAAGTCTTGGAATGTGGCCCTACAAGGCAAAATGGAAGACTTCACACAATGCACAGGCATTTCAAGCATGAGTGCACGTGTGGGCATTTAAAGATACCAGTGACATCACAGTGGCTGGATATTAGGTGCCTGTAATCCATAGAGACTGAGTAAATATATCTGAACCTGGCAATAATTACTACAGTACAAAGACAATTGTAACAAACTACACCACTCAACTGCTTTCTTACAGCTCTCTGCTGCTGGTTGACTGAAATGACTACTGTTAAGCAGAAGGGGGCAGTATGACAAAACAATCAGCCTTTTCACAGACTGTACAAAGGGGTCGGGCTCTATGACAGTTTACTATGTGAAGACTCTGTGATAATAACAGGGAATGGTAGGATGACAGCATTGACCTGTACTCTGCCCTGTCATGATTCAATAAGCAAGAAAAAGAGCTGATGTAGGGTAAAAGAGTTTTGTGCATGCATATGTAGGCATTTCTATATACGTGTCGGTATTTTTAAACAAGATCCATCCTCCATTCTGGAAGGAAAAAATGAACACAGTGTGACGTCATTGCGGTGCGATGTCACAGCATTAGAAATCATTGTGAAATCTGACAGTGCAATGTCATTAGGGATGTACAGATCTGATACTAATTATTGGCCTAAAACACCTGATTAGTATTGGATCAGATTTGATATATTTTTCCGATTCGATCCACTGATGTATTTTATGCCGTTAAAAGAAGTTCTGTGGAATGACACAGCACAGATTTTGGACATGAACACAGACCGTACATTGTCCTAAAGCATGTCACCATAACACATCTGGTGTTTCGCATAACTTGGCACTGTATAGCAGCCGATACCCCAAGCTCTGATATTATATGGCAAATGGAAAACGTGGGATCGGTGCATCTACAGATGTTGCAGCCACAGTTTGAAGAAATATTTTGGTTTGGGATTACCCTGCCAAATCCCAGAAAGACTCAGGAGCTTCTCACACCAGTATCATCAAAGTCCTTTTATCAAATACATTTCTTAAAAAATGTTATGGTCAAGCACTGATATAGAAATGAATTAGTTCAAACAACAGGAAGACCAGAAGATCAGTCAAAAGTATACTTTCACTCTTCCAGAATTCTCTGGATCGTAAGGCACAAAAGATATTTAAAAACTACAACATGCTATGCCAATAAATATACAGTGTATACAGTATACCTAAAAATTGTGCATGTGCGTGTATGTGTGGGGGTATGTACGTAAACGGCAAGGTTTTGCAAAATGGAACTGTCTACAGATAGTGTCAGATCCACACAGATGGTTTGCCCTCCCCAGATTTGCTACTGCTGCTGCTCCCAGCACTGCCTGCTTTGCCATGTTTCAACCGATGTTTCCTCTCTTTCTGAGGAACACTGGGGATGTTACTTTGCGGCTTATCATCATTATTATGGTTGTCATGCATCTCATTATGGCTATTGCTGGCACTGTGTTGGAGGGCATAGGCCTGAATAGCCGCCTCTAACTGGACAGCATCTTCGTTGATTGGTGGTGGCCGAGCATCACTCGCCGAAGGGAAGTTGTCCTCGTTTGATCCAAACTGCTGCTGCTCCTCTTGTGCGATGTTGGCACGGTTCTGCTTGCATGCCATCTTGGCATTGCTTAGGTCCGTGTAAGGCAGGGCTTCAGGCTTCATCACGATGTTATAGCCTGGTGGTGCAGATGGGGTGCTCCAAGAGAACGGATAACCCACGTAGTCTGCCTCCCTGACTCTGTTCCCGACATCGTCCACCATTTCTCCTTCGCTGAGCGCTGGCCCGCTTACTCTGTCAGACATGTCCCCAGCCCCCAGCAGGCCCAGTTGATATTCTTCTTCAGCTGTGGCAGCATGACGTTTTTGCAGTGTATCTTTGATGGTGCCCACTCCAAGATGAATCATTTCCCACACGTTGAGTAAGAGGCAGAGGCAGCTGACGCCATACATAATGCGCAAGAAGATGGTCTTCTCTGTGGGGCGTGAAACAAAGCAGTCCACACGGTGCGGGCAAGGCTCGCCTGTACACACGAAGATCGGTGCCACATGAAAGCCATACAGCAGATACTGGCCAGCCAGGAAGGCCGCTTCCAGAGCTGAACGTGTCAGTAGCTGCAGTACATACACTCGCATCAGGCCATCGTCCCGAATGCGCCGCCGCCCGTCATGCCGCTCTTTGGGCTTGGGGCGTGGTGGAACAAGCTCCCTTCGAGTGTTATCTATCTCAGGCACCTCATAGATCATTGGGTCATCCTCTCTCTCCTCGCCTGAATTCTCGTGCCCTGCCCTATGCTGACGTGCCCCAAAGTAAAGCTTCCTTGGCCTCCGATGTGTGTACCCACCTTCTGCTCCACCCCCTGCTGGATCTCCATCCCCAGTCCCTGGCATCTCCTTGGTGCGGGAGATCTTATTGGCCGCATAACCCATATAGAGGAGTGATGGCATGGCAGAGAAGATGATCTGGAAGACCCAGAACCGGACATGTGAGAGCGGTGCAAAGGAGTCATAGCAGACGTTTTCACACCCAGGCTGGCCTGAGTTGCACACAAACTTGCTCTGTTCGTCATAGTAGATGGACTCTCCGCCCACTGCCGTCAACACAATGCGGAATACGACCAATGCTGTCAGCCAGAGTTTCCCCACCGGTGTGGAATGGTTTTGGATCTCCTCCAGCAGACGCGTCAGGAAGCTCCAGCTCATGGCGTCGGACGACAGTGTCCCAGATGGCAAAGTTCACAGACTCTACAAAAGAGAAAGTGGAAAGTGAATGAACAAGAGTGAATCTTAAGTTAAACATAGCTTTTGAATAAATTGTTGATGTATCGGGTTTAGTATTAGTGTTAATGACATTGAAAACGATAGTTCGGTCATGCTATAAGACATGGCTTGACATTAATTATCAGTTAATTTAGTTAAATATGTCATAGAGTTACAATATGTGTTATACAGTGCAGAAATTACAAACAATATCACAAGTTTCTGAAAGTTTGAAATGTTTGTGAATGTGATATACACTGATATATAGCTGCAACTGTTATTATTTAACAAGACTGGAATGATTATAATAAGGACAATAAAATTGCATGAATACATGCATGCTTCAAATTGATTAGAACCAGCATGATCCTACAATGATGTGAGCAATGTGATGAATAGGTTACTTATAATAGGGACAAATCAGTGCAGGTCTGCAGTAGTAGATGACTTCCTGATTGAAATGAATATTGTGTTAACCCGTGTCTGTGTTTTTAAGCATTATTAAGCGCATATACTCATACCAAAAGTCTTACTTTGAAAGGCAGCAGTCACCCACTTCTCTCTCTCTCTCTCTCTCTCTCTGTCTCACACACACACACACACACACACACACACACACAGACCTCATACCTCTGTTAGAAATACAGACTTTGCCGCTGCTCTGTGCTATGTTTACAGAGTCTCTGGATTCTCTCCACTCATTTTTCCAAGCTAAATGTTTACATTTTGCCTCACAATAAAACATTTAAGGTATTGATTGTTATGGCTATATAAGGACAAAGAAATATCAGGGCATTCAGGCTACAGATATCATTTTGGTGGGGAGAGAGAGAGAGAGAGAGAGAGAGCGAGAGAGAGAGAGAGAGAATTGTCACTCATCTGCAGTGGAGTTCCTGTATTTTAGTAACCATTACCCTCACGTGCACTTAAAGAGCTTGGCCTATCAGGCCGGAACAGAGAATCCTGTGGCTTTCCTAATGTCTTCTGCCGAAAGTAGAGCTTTGAATCTGGGCATGGCGCTGCCATTCTTCCCAGCGCTTCCCTTCCAGCAGGCCCTGCTATCCCTTCACCTCTCATCTGTGTCTAAGAGTGCTAGTAGTAGCACTGAAGGTGACGAAAGGCCTAGCAAATGATGAGTGAGTGAGTGAATCATGCACACACACATACACACACAATATAGCTTCAAACACCCTGTCGTTCATCTACAAACATAAACAATCACTTTAGTGTCTGGAGTCACGTTATAAGCTACACATTGAGAAAAAAAAGAGTCCGAGTCCAAATAAGTGGTCCCCAATCCATCCATAAACTCATGGACATATACGCACACAAAACAGACTGTAATGAATAGTACGGACACAGTTTTTGTTTTATCCAGCTGTATTTACTCAGTGCAACTTATAACATCCAAGTGAAAGATATAACACCAACATGCCAGAAAAAACAAATAAAAAAAACAACAAAAAAAAACAGAATCACTGAGTTGGAAAAAGGATCACCCCCTTCCTAAAAATGACACGTAAACTCAATCAGGTGTAGCTTCACTTTCTGAATGGCACACAAAGCCATTTGACATTCAACTGTGATCAGCTGTGGTCATTTTGATTAGCTCAGCATGAAAAGAGCTTTCCTGGAGCATTTCAGTCCTTGATAGTGCAACTAAAGCAAACAATCAACTATGGGTGGCAAGGCACTGTCAAAAGATCTCCAGGATAAAGTTGTGGACAGGCACAAGTCAGGAGATGGATTCAAAAAAATTTTAAAGGCTTTATCAATGCCTAGAAGCACAGTGAAGTCTATTATTAAGAAATGGAAGGTATTCTTAATATACCGACGTATATCTTAATCTTAATATACCGACGTCCAGATCCTCCCTGGATCTGGATGTCACTCCAAACTGGATGTAAGAGCCAGGAGGAAACTGGTCAGAGAGGCTACCAAGAGGCCTACAGCAACTCTGAAGCAGTTGCAGGAATTTATAACAAAGAGTGGTCATTGTGTGCATATGACAACAATATCACAAATTCTCCACAAATGTGGCTTGTATGGGAGGGTTGCAAGAAAAAAAGCCACCCACGACTGAGCTTTGCCAAAAGGCACCTTGAAGATTCAGGTCAGATGACAGTAAAATTGAATTATTTGGACTCAACACCAAACGATATGTCTGGCAGAAATCCAATACAGCTCTCCATCCAAATAACACCATTCCTACAGTAAAGCATGGAGGTGGTAATATCCTGTTATGGGGGTGTTTCTCTGCAGCAAGGACTGGAGCACTTGTCAGGATAGAAGGAAAATGGATGTGGCAAAATACCGTCAAATTCCTGAGGAAAATCTGCTGCCCTCTGCCAGAAAGTTGTCAATGGGAAGAAGATTTACCTTCCAACATGACAATGACCCAAAGCATACAGCAAAACTGACCACACAGTGGTTGAAGGAGAAAAAGGTGAATGTCCTTGCATGGCCTAGTCAGAGCCCAGACTTAAACCCCATTGAAAATCTGTGGAATGACTTGAAGACTGCAGTCCACAAACGGTCACCATCAAATTTAACTGAACTTGAGCAGTTCTGCAAAGAAGAGTGGGCAAATATTGCAAAGTCTAGATGTGCAAAGTTAGTAGAGACATATCCCAACAGACTAAAGGCTGTAATTAAAGCAAAAGGTGGTTCAACAAAATGGGGGATGATCCTTTTTCCAACTCAGTGATTCTGTTTTTAAATTTAAAAAAAAAAAATTCTGACATGTTGGTGTTATATCTTTCACTTGGATGTTATAAGCTGCACTGAGTAAATACAGATGGATAAAACAAAAACTGTGTCCGTCTTCATTTCAGGCTGAAAAGCAACAAAATGTGATTATTTTAAACGGGGTGATTCTTTTCTATACCCACTGTAATTCATGGGTACCAGGTTAAAATGTTTAATCATATATATTGTACTCTGTAAGGAATAGAGCACTTGGGGGCATGCTTAATAGAAAAATAATCAATAACAATGTGGTGTTATACGTCCCAATGAGAAAAGTTACTTTTGCCAACCCAAAGTTGATTATTTTCCGATAACAGAATGTTTTATTCCCCTTATTCCACAGCAGTTCACAAATGCTATTCACATTACACAATTTACAGTTGTTTTCATTTATATTCAAGTTTGTGGAACATCCACAAGACAAGTTAGTTCCTGTTATCCCTTACGTTATATCAGATTTTTCTCTCATCAGCTTCTCTTTTTTTCTCTCTATTGATTTTAATGAAAAAAAAAAATACAGCTTGTCATGTCCTCTATAAGACTTTCCAAGCTGAAAATTTAAGGTTACAGTTAATGTTTACTCTGATATAAAACACTGACACTGGAGACTCCTTTCAAAAAATGCTATATATGCTATAAACACAGTAACATATTAGAACAAGTGCAGTAATGATAAACATTGCTGCTGGAACTATTGTCAAAATTACTGTTAAAGAACATTAGCCAACACCTTTTGACCAAACAGTTACCAGGTTTAGTAGGTGTGTTAGAGCAGGGAAATCATCAAACTCTGTATAACTCCTGATAACACTTTATTTATCCCAGAGGATTTTTTTGAACAAAAAAAAAAAAAAAAGAGTAAAGTGTCTGTAAAAATGTATGTTAAAGACGGGTGTGAAAGATCCGAGAGAAACAGAGTAAACAACCTAACCTGTTCGACCACACATATAACATTTGACATCTGGGTCACGCCATGAAAACTGCAGTCAATCTGTGACATGAGGGTAAAATTCCAGACAAAGAAATTTTGAAGAACACACCCTTATGCTGGCATTACCATCAGACATAATGGCATAATGGGTCCAAAGATAACATCTCCACTTAAACATGAGTTATGAGGCATCACATTTACTGTCTTAGGCATATAACAAGGAAACTAAAATAACAATAAAATTTATCAATAAAAATTTGATTAAAAAATGGGAAAACATTTCACAAGTCTATAAATAACATATAATAGAAAATAATTGAAAATAATCTACAATTTGGACCGATCTCAAGATCTGTTAACTTGAATATTTCAAGATAATTCTTCAGTCTATTTTCGATCCAATCAAAAAGAAGGATTCAGAACACTGAAGTCGAGATTTTCTTGTGTACAGATTGCATCACTAGGAAGTTAAGCTGAGAGCATATTAGTTCTTTTGTTTTTTATGACACTGTAGTTGCAATATATATCAACTGAGCGACTTCACTGAACGTTGCAATCACAGATTGTCAAAACGCTTGCGATCCGCCAAGTTGAATGATCATCGTAGGAGATCTGTAAGTACTCTCGGGTGATACACATCATGCCTGAACGTGGGATCCAACTGGAAATTTGAAGCATAGGAATAAGGAGTGGGGAGTGAAACATTCCAAAAACAGGACACGATAAAACTACAAACTTTAAAATGTTGATTTTTATCTATAATCTTAAGCTCTGGTCATTTTCCTCCATTTAAAAAAAAAAAATTCTATAAATATTGCTTGACTGACTGACAGAGAAATATTGTTGTTACTAATGGAAACCTTGTTTTTATTAAAACAGTTTGAAAGTAACCCATGCAGACACCAACGCTTACATTTGCAACAACTTTTAAAGTTGTTTAAAGCTGGGTGCTATACTGCATATCTGGCATTGATATTAACAAAGTATAGATCTTCTTAGTGCACCTGAGCTACAGTACATTGTAGGGCAGAATGTGAGCGTACAATCCTTCATGCAGTGTTATAAAATTTGCAGCCAGCACTGTGAATTCAAAATTGCTGAGTCCATTTAGTGACTTTGTGTTCTTGTAGTTGGCCCTGCCACGTGTCTGAAGCACACACACACACACACACATACGCACACACACACACACACACACACACACAGTTGTCTCATCACTTGTGCCCTCCCCTTGGGCAGTGGAGAACGGCAGAACGAGCACATGTTCAGCAGAACGCTCATCAGGGCTAACCTGCTTTCATAAGCCGTCTTCACCTCTCTCACAGCCTCCCTCTCTCTCTCTGGAAATGGAGGTGTGCTGATTCTTGAAAAGTGAATAGACCAAAGTCACTGCTAATTACTAGTGGTGCACGCAAAGTCATGTACAGTTTTGTGTAACCGGCTTACCCCTGCCAAGCAGCACACTAACCATCACACACCACTAATGTCACTAGAGAGGGACAAGCTTTTGTCGTTCCAACTGCATTGTGCATGGAGTCTTAATGCTCCTCATTTCCAAATTAGCTACATTACCCTCTTCCAAAAGAGCATCACAGCTTCAGTATTATAAATTGGATTCATTTTGGCCTGTATTACAAATATCCTAACCAAGTGCATATCAAAAATGAAAATGACTGTGTTCCTCTAGAGAAATGAAAAGAAAAAAAGAAAAAAACGCAGATCGCCTGCATCACAAATCACCACTGTATATTTGAATTATACGACTTTCTGCTAGATTACTTTTACTTACTGGCTTAACGAGCACAACATTCCAGGGTCTATAAAACCGTAGAATGTTAATTGTAAATAAAACAATAGTTAGTTTTTAGTTGATTCCTTTTAGTATTTAGTTGATCCCTTTGAGCTTAGAGTAAACAAACAAACAAACAAAAAAACACGGAGTGTATACATTTCTATGTAGTAGATTGCAGGAAAACACGGTCAAAACCTCATTATGATCTATGATTGTTCATCTTTTTCAAGGAATGTTATGAAAGGAAGAGAGACAGAGAGAGAGAGAGAGAGAGAGAGAGAGAGAGAGAGAGAGAGAGAGAGAGAGAGAGAGAGAAAGAAAGAAACCATCTCACCTCAACTGAACTGGAATATTCTTTGCATTGTTTATTTTTATTTATTTATTTTTCCCTCTACAGGTCTGAAGAGGTGGGAGAGAAGAATGAACAGATCTTGTTGTGTTAAACAGAATGGACTAAAAATAGAATTCCTGACCATTTACGGAAATCGTGCAGTGCTAAGAATGAAAAAAGAAAAAAAAAATGAGGCAACATATGTGCTCTCTCTCTCTCTGTGTGTGTGTGTGTGTGTGTGTATACACATACTATAAAACTTGATGTGTGTGTATGTGTTTGTGTGTGTGTTATGAATGGGTTTGGATAACGGAATGCTCAATGCAATCAAACAGAGTAATATTTCATCCAGAAGCCTGTAACATATGGCACTTACTAACACACACACAACTTAAATGAACACACACATATACATACACAGACGTGCACCAACACACACACACACACACACACACACACCAAACTATGTACTTACATACACTCGGGTGTCCCTGCTTTCTCTCCTCTTTGTGTCTGCCTCTCCACCCCTTTTCCTCTCATCTCCCTGCTCTTCTTTCTTTCCCTTTCCTTTTCATTCTTTTACAAGATCATTAGCCATTGCCCTTAAAACCAGGAAGCAAACGGACCCCCACATTTATACGCACGATCTGACAACCATGTGGGACTGCAGTGTGTGTGTGTGTGTGTGTGTGTGTGTGTGTGCGCGGCGTGTACAATGAAGTGGGTGGGGGGTTGCATGTCTTTTCGTTTCCTCCTCTTCTCTCTCTTCTGTGGAACACGCACAATGGACCCCTCTTACCCCTCATTCCCAAAAAATTGGGTCAGAGATGGGAGGGAGGTTTGTGTGAGGGGTTAATGTCCTTACAGGCAGGGTGATAGGTGAAAAGGGGGTGAAATATGAAATTTTCTCATACAAATGATTGGAGGCGTGCGTGTGGCGATGGGGGGATGGGATGGATTAAATGCAGACCCTTTAAGGGTTTTCCCGTCTACAGCCTGCGACACAGAGAATAAAATATTTCCCTTCCTCAACCTTATCTGCTCCTCAAAGCCCCTTCTGTCTCCTTTTATATTCTCAGAGTGCAGTGCTCCAAGGAACATCACATCCTAATATCTGGTTTTCAATTCATCTTGCCATCTTTGGTGAGGGTTAAAAATTCAAGCTTTCAGCTATCTCTCTTTGTCTATTCTTTCTTTTAAAATCATTTTCTCTCACAGTTTCCGCTGAAGCCAGATTACAATCAGAGGATTTTTCCAGCTAAAGCCACATACAAGCTGTAAGTTAAAACTGACTAGGAGTCTGTACTGAAAGTGTCTTACTCAATCCTTCCAAACGTCAAGGTTTCAAACGTAATATGATTTTGTTAAATGGATGAGATACTTGCCTGAACTTTTGGGGATTATGTAAACATTAGAGAGTAAGCGATAAAAGGAAATTGTACCATGTGCGCCTTCATGATAAATGTCCCGGAGACGGAAGGAATATATACTGCTTTCGCTTAAAAATACATATATATCGTTATGACAAGATCAGACTTTTCTATAAATCGCCCCCACTAATGCAAGACCTTGCGTGTCACCGGAAAACTTCCAGCAAGCGACAAAATACCTTAAAATTTGAAAAGTCTCTTTATTACAGTATCTCTATAACTTCTCCTAGACAGTAATGAAATCAGATGAATGGAAAAGGGAGACGTTGTCTGCTTAAGGTTTTGCTCCTGAGAAAAAACACCCCAATAATCTTATATCTTATATCTCCTCTTAAGTTTCATTAGAGATCTCAGCAAAGATGTGCAACTCAGAGAGATGAAATAACCAGTGAAAAATACACAGGAAAATGTTTTAGTATCAACTAACAAGTTCCCAGGTGATACCGTGAAAAAGTGTTCACCCTGTGCTCAGGATATGTGTGTTTAAATCCTACTGATGTCTCCTTTAATCTCAGAAAAATCTCTTGTTTTTTTTTCCCAATCGCATTATTTCTCCTATAGAATTGTGACATATTGTGACAAAGCTGATACCTAAATGAACACAAGAGAGAATCACTATTAAATGTATGTACAGTATATGGAAAATATCAAAATATCAAACAGAAATGTATAATAATAATAATAATAATAATAATGTGTGAGTGTGTGTGATTGAGCCCTGTGATGGGTTGGTTACTACAACCAATTACTACACCACACGTTACCCTGTTAAGATCAAATTCTTGCCAGGTATTATGAAAGAGAGACAGTTAAATATATTAAATATATATCTTATATTTAATAAGATATATTAAGATATATGACAAGATATACATAGTCTTTAAAACTTTATTAAACCATATATATATATATATATATATATATATATATATATATATATATATATATATATATATATATATATATATATATATATATATATATATGGTTTAATAAAATTATATATATATATATATATATATATATATATATATATATATATATATATATATATATATATATATATATATATATATATATGGTTTAATAAGATTTTAAAGAAATGAGAGGACAGGATGGGGACAGGATGTTCAAAACTATTGCAAAGGTCAGAGAGAGTGTGTATGAGAGAGAAAGAGTAAGAGAAAGTGCAGTTACTAAATGTAATTTTCTGTGGTGAGGGAGCATCTGCAAAGTTTATGTAATGATGGGGATTTAAGGGACACAATGAATCCATAGGGGAATTTTGTTTTACACTATCACACACTTGCTCCACAACATGAAACACTATTGTGTGTTTACCACATTAAGCCCCTTAAAAGAATCTGAACATATAGGAGTCTATAAAAAGCTTAGCTACCATCTGGAAAAGGACAACTGACCTAAAATTTGAATCACACCAACATCTGTTAACATCTGTATCCTAAAATTGGTACATCCACAAATCGCTTTTTCCCCAATCATTACCAAGTCCTAATCTAAATATGTATATTAATCAGTCCCTCCAGGATTTTGCAATTGCAGAAATTAATGCAAAATCAAGTAAACTCTGCAATATTCGGAGGAGCTTGCAATTTCTCAAAATTACCGCAGATTTTCCAGAGATTTGGGCCAAGATGCGTCATGTGATGTCATCACAATGCACATTCAGCCAAAGCCCTCTTTGAGTCACGTGTGTCGAGCATGAGTACAGCTAAAAGGCTGCATTTGTCAACAAATATCACTGTGAAAGACTGTGCAAAACAATTTCGTGCAATTGCAATTTCTCCATTTCAAGTAGTTTTCTGCAAAAAAAGCACAAGAAACTCCACAAATTGCATTGCAAATTTTGAAAAAAGCCGCAGCAAAATCAAGCATTTTCCACCACAACAGTCACAAAAAAACCTCCTGCACAGACTGATTAAAATCACATTCTATATAAAACCAATTTTTTTTCTTTCACAGGAGTCAGACTGGAGGAATCTGATTAGAGCCAATGTGCTAGTCGTGAACTAGCAAGCACAGGAACATCTCAACATCCTCAGATGACCTCTTAATCTCCCGCTTTGTCTTCCTCTTGCACTAGAGAATAGGCAAAAATTTGTGGCTTTGAGAGGTATGAGTTTGGCTTCTTAATTTAGATCTGAAGACCCACAGCTATAGTTTCCTATTATTCCCATGTTATCTCACATTCCCACAGTCATAAGTACCTTCTGGCTTCTCAGATTGTACTGTAATGTTGTCTGCAAACCACAGTATGATTAAACCTTTGTGAGTAAGCTTGGTTCGGCCATTGTGTTCCTCATGCTTTTTCATGCAAAATGTTTCAGTATGATCAACCGCCTGAGCAAATACTCCACTTGTTCATCAACATGCATACACAACCATAACTGGACTGTTTAGGGTTTTTTTTTTTCGTATAGGACTAACAGTTTAAATCTAGAGAGAAATAAGAGAAAACCAAGGAACTACTATTCTAGCATTGTATTCAGCAATGTACATATGAATGATGAAAATACTGCATTACAACATGGCAACATTTTTCAAATGGAGACAACAGAATAAACTCTCTCTCTCTCTCTCTCTCTCTCTCTCTCTCTCTCTCTCACACACACACACACACACACACACACACACACACACCCACTCACAGAGGACAAATGTGTCACAGGACACATGTACAAATTGAAAATGCCCTGCGGTGAAACAGACTCAAGCTTACTGCAAACACACACACACACACACACACACACACACACACACACACACACACACACACACACACACACACACACACACACACAAATAAATACCTCCACACCAAACCTATTATCTCATGTGTGTTCTCATCTTCTGTACCCTTCACCTTAAGCCTCTCTTCCATTAAACGAGATTTTCAGTGGTCCACATCATCGATCAAGTGCACGTCTGATTGAATTAAAAGATTAAAAAAATCTAATATACATTATTGATATCAGACACCATGTTTGTGAAATGCGGCACATTCCTAGCCCATATGTAATTACAGTATGCCATTAATAAATGAATGAAAAAACTGAATAAGTAGAGATGAAGAGAGATGGAGAAATCAGACTAAACCCTGCCTCTTTCACCTCTATCACGTTTGGGGTAATATACAGTAACTGAACCTATAGCTGTATGTACTTTGTATGCAAGCAGTGTGTTCACACTGGAAAAGTCAGTGAGATGTAGTGTGCTATTACTGCCCGCATCACTGAAAAACGAAGTGTGGAACGCATGTCACTGTCGCAACATGCATTACGTAGTGGAATGGGAAAAACCACCAGAAACCACAGCACTTTGAATTTTTCTAAAAGGTTCAGTGAGTAAACTAGAACACTAATATGTCACAAAAGCAGAATGTTAAGATCAGGAATTTTGTGTTTTCACAATTATCGATTACTCCTTTAGAAAATTGAGATAATTTGCTATTTCTATTTAGATCTAAAACCTAGTGTTCGATTTTCCATTTTCCAAGGGCAAGGTGTATAGTGTAAGAATATAGTGCAGACACAGCTTGTCTGTTTGCATTGTGTCTGCTTTCTGGTTTTCCCCTCTTTCTGCGTTCTGTCTTCCTTCAGCTGTAGATCTTTTGATTAGAAAAAGGAAACGGGAGGATGATAACTAATATACAGCACATCCTCCCGGCTGTGAGCTTTCAAATCAATATCATCATTCGTCAACCTGACAAGCCGTGTATTTCCCCCCATCTATACCTTTTTACCAGATTTCTATTGTTCTCCAGTTTTCGATGTTGACCGGTTTAACGTTGCTGAGCCCTAATCTGATGCACTCGTACATACACGCACAGACTAGGCATGCATTCATCTAGAGGTTGCACATAAGGAATGAATATGAGGTGGAAAAATTGCCTTAGGACACAGAGGCAGAAACATAGTCAGTACACACACACACACACACACACACACACACACACACACACACACACACACACTCACACTCACACATGCCTGCATGCTCTTACTCAATGCAATTACTGTATCGATTGGAGTGATTTGTTGCCCATTTGACTTCCTTAGTCAGCTGGTTACAGAGCCAAACCCTGAACTGATACATTTTGTCTCAGAAAGCTGAAGCCACATGGGAAAATATGAACACGACACCTTTCCATTTTTCCACACGATTTCCATTCTTGTTTGATTTCTGTAGGTATCTGTAGGGCGACTTGTGATGACAGGTCTGATAGCTGTTTGACCTGTAATTTATCCACAGCAGCTCTGAGATAGATTATTTAAAGTATATCATACGCCCCTTTTCATGGATTTCAACTGAACAACATACACCACAGTATGTGATACCCACACATTCATCTAGAAGTGAATGCTTTCTAAAGCTAAAACTTAAAAGCAGTACCAAAAATTTGGACCAATTTCAAATACAAAGCAAAAGTTTGCACTGAATTTCAGTGTAAATGTGTTTGTAAAATATCTACACATACGTTGGTGACGTTTTTTTTTTGTTTGCCTTTCAGTTGTTGTTAGCTGGTAATAGACTCAAATTATCAGCTATGGCCTTATGAGCATTTCATGGAGGACATCATAAAAAGTGGTAACCCTTTACTGCATGATGTTGCCATATGGCAACAATTAATTTAGATTTAAAAAAATTAAAAATAAATAAATAAATAAAACAAAACTATTATTTTCCTATGTAACTGGAAAAAATGCGCTGTAACTTTGACCAAAAAAAAAAAAAAGCCATGTCACATGACCAGGAGGTGCCGTTTGCACTTCCTTTTCTGCAGTCACATGGCATGGTGTAGGTCATCATCGGAGGGCTCTCAAAATGTGATTAATTTTTCAATATTTAGGAAATACTACTTATAGGGAAAAAATGTAACCAATATCTGATATAAATAAACATTTATTTTTTATTTTTTGTCATTTAAACAACTTTATATATTTTGAGTATTCTGTTAAATGCTAAAATGTAATTGTTGGCAATAACGTGATAATGGAACTGTGGTATGGGCATTCGTGAATTTAAACAAGCCTACATAGCAAAAAAGACACTAGGCTTCTCTAATAGTATATTTACATTTTTTTCACATTCAAAGTAAGAAAAACTGCTGTAATTTCAGACATTTTTCAATTGCACCTCATTTAACTTTTATGTTTCAAGAGAAAGAATTAAGAATTCAACAGAAAGAATTAAAAAGATACTTCACCCAAAACATGTTTGAGTAAATCCATCCACATACTTTTTACAACTGTAATTCCTTTTTAGAAGATATAACTTTTACATGGTTACTATGTGGCAAAAACGCAGCAACTTATAGTCTGGAGAATGCAGTAATTGGAATTGTAATCTCATACATTTTGTGTTATTTTTGACTATATGATACTTTCCACCATTGCACATTGTTGCCATACGGCAACAATCTACCAACTACCTCCTAAACATTTTTTTCCAAGTTTTTAAATATATTTTTATTACCTGAACAAACTCAAATAATAAAAATCCATTAAAAACTTTTTTTTTTAATGTAAATGTAATAATTTATGCAGTAGAGGGCTTAAAAAGTATCTTAAAATTATCCAGTTTGGCATTTATTTTTCTGATGTTGTAGGTTTTCTATTTGGAAAATGTATAGCCACTCCTGAAAATGATTAATGGTAGAAAATACAGATTGAAACAGAAACAGAAAACTCTTATACTATAGAGTACTGGGTCACTCCATGAAAACTGCAGCCTTTCTAATGTACAGTACTGTGCAAAGGTTTTAGGCACATGCAAAGAAATGCTGTAGAGCAAAGATACTTTCAAAATAATGAAATGAAATGTTTCTACATTTAAAAAAAAAATACAGTAAAGAGCAGTAAACAGTAGTAAATGAAACAAAGTCAATATTAGGGTGCCTAAAAGTTTTGCACAGTACTGTATATAAATCATTGACAATAATGATGTGTATCACCCGAGAGTACTTACAGATCTCCTACAATAATCAGTCAACATGGCGGATCACAAGCGTTTTGACAATCTGTGATGTTTGTGTCCAGGTAAGTTACACCATGTTACACTCATGACGTTTCGTGCAGCGTACAGTGAAGTCACTCAAATATATTGCACCTACATACTAGAATAAACCTACTAGAACTAATATGGTCTTAGCTTAACTTCCTAGTGATGCACTCTGTGCCCAAGAAAATCTCGACTTCAGTGTTCTGAATCCTTCTTTTTCACTGGATTGAAAATAGATTGAAGAATCTTGAGATCGCTCGAAATTGTAGATTATTTTCAAACTTCTATTAATGTTATTTATTGACTTGTCATATGTTTTCTTATTTTTTAAATCAAATTTTTATTGATAAATTCATTGTTATTTTCATGTCACTGTTACATGCACAACGCAGTAAATGTGATGCCTCATTACTCATGTTTAAGTGGAGATGTTATCTTTTGACCCATATGCCATTATGTCTGCATAAGGGTGAGAGAGAGTTCTTCAAAATTCCTTTGCCTGGAATTTCACCCTAATGTCACAGATTGGCTGCAGTTTTCATGGAGTGACCCAACTATTTAAATAATTAAAAACACAGTATAAATCTGACAGTTGGTTCTAACCCATATACTGAAATGTGCATTGGCTGAAACATGCAATGTGTCAAACTTCAGCATTTGCGCATTAAGATTTTCTGGCATTATGTCTTGCTTTACTATGGCCACCCCACCCTAGCTATGAGGCCTGCCTTGGCCAACCCAGTCACAATGTTCTGGATCTGCCACTGTGTGAACCTTTGCAAAAAAAAAACAAAAAAAAAGTGTGTAAGGAGTTTGGAATGTGTGCAGTACATTAGAGCCCAGTGAGGAAAAAGAAGGGAGAAGAGAATTGTGCTTTGATTATCGAGAATCAGTGGGCCAGGGTGCTACAACAGCGTTAGCTATCATATTTAAGATTGGTTAGGAATGAGTTTAGGTGGAAAAGGAAAGGGAAGAGAAATGCAACCATTGTTAACATTGACGCTGTAAGGTGAAGTCTAAATAAATACATTCTGAGCAGGATAAAGCGGCTGCTGCCGATGAATGAACAAATGAATGAAACTAACAAATAAATTTTAAAAAAGCACATTCTGTGTTTAAATTATTCATTCAATCATTTGTTCATCTTCAGTAACCACTTAATCCAATTAGAATTACAAAAAAAAAAAAAAAAAAAAAAATCCAAAATATAAAGAGCTAAATATATTTCAGAAAAAATTAAACATATATGGCTCTATAGTTATGACTGGCAATTTGAATTGTTCTTTTGAAATAATTGTGCACCACAAAATCTTTATAAACTAATCCCTGCTTTATGGCGCAGTCAGAAGCGTATCGCTGTGCAGCTAGAAAAAATATTTACATGACCTGCTCTCTCCATTCTGATTCATGACTTTCAAAGTCTCAGAACTCGGTTTCTCGGACTCTCTCCTTCTCACCCATTATAAATACACTCACCACAGACGCACACAGCTGATGGGGGGAGTCACAATCTTTTGACTGTCTAAACATAATGAGTTATTACTTGTTTGTCTGAGGTACGTTTTTTTTTTTCTTTCTCTTGCTCTGTCCATCTGTACACTCTCATTATTAATGCCTTGCCTATAGAGAGGGAAAAAAGCAACAAAAGAGAACACATTACAAAAACCTGGGCTGCGTAAAACACCAAACAAGTAAAAAGGGCAACAGAGAGTACGCAGCAGGTCTCAGTGAAAGAGAGAGGGGGAAGTAATGGAACACAAGGAGGAAAAAGATGCTGTGTTCGTTTTAGAGTGCTACTATGTGTAGGTCGCCTGTGGCCTCTGTTCCTCGTCCGGAGCACATGGCCATCCTGCGCTCTGATTGGCACAATCCTTGTGGCCATGGAAACCCAGCCATGGGTGAACGAACATCTTAAAACATGACTTGAGGAAAAGACACAGAGGAAAGGCACGAGTAAATATATAGACAGTCATGTACACTCATGTCTCTCTAATGCTGATTCCTTCATGTTCTGTCATTGTTCTCAATGGAGGAGAGAGCTAGAAAACTATAAAGAGGAAAAGCTAGCTGTGAATTCCATTTATTTTAATATTACAATCAATGTTCCCAATTAAGAGCTACCAATTATTATTACAATTATCTCTCATACTTTGCTTTAAACTAGTTTTACACTGTGCAGTTCCAGTTTCTGTCATTTCGTTTTACATTCCATTATTGCCACTACCAGTACTGCATCCCAATTCGCCTACTTATACTATTCCCCATAAATATGTACTCTTTTTGAAAAGAAAAAGTACATACTTTTGAGTGTGTAGCAAAAGAGTACGTATGTACTGGGACATACTAACTAACACGTCATGTAACAGAAGAGAATGTTGTTGCCTTGTTACGCACACCGTCATTATAAACACACTCCTCGTTGCATTTCAGCTTTTCTTCTTTCATTATTCCTTATATAACTTATACTATATAGTTGAATTTACCATTCCCTTGATTTATTTTTCCAACATTTCATTTACACCTGTCTGAAATACGCTTCACCGGCATTACACTCGTCCACTGTGTTTGCAGGTTGAATTCGGCGAAGCAAACCGTCACAAAACTCCTCCTCCATCGCGCAAGGAGTCGTGAGCAATATTAGCTGAAAGTGTCCACGGATCCATACTTTGAAAATCTACCATCCGGGTACCTTTGGGATACTCATTTCAACATACTATGATTTGGGACACACTAATTCTAATCTCGGATACTATTTAGGACAGATAATAGGTGAATAGGGGACGCAACACATGTTTCTAACTGCCCCATGAGTTTCGCATCATCCTGTGGTGCCTCCTATTGGTGGCTGTTAGACAAGCGTTGGAGCAGCAGTCACACTCTGAGATTAGGCTCTGCAATAACTTTGTCGTCGACTGGCTCTGGTCACAGTGGCACTGAATCTCAATTGATGACCTAAGAGTTCTTTTACCATACATGTTTTTTGTCTGCGACAGCAAAATTGGGAAGAAAATTGCACAGTGTAAGACCAGCTCTACAGTTTATTATGGTGACAGCTAACAAGGTCTTGGAAGAATTCACACAAGCTAAATAGTATGAAAAATTACCAATGGTACTTCCAGCTCCCTGACCTGGAAGTAGAGACTTCAGTGGAGCAAATTTTGCAGAGCGTTCTGGATGCAGTTCTCTGTATAGTTATAGTGTTTGTACTTTGTAGTGGAAATTACTTACTTAGTCAGTATATTAGTTCCTAATTAATATTTGAGGTTTGGGTAGTCTCATACAACTATTTTGAGCTCTCAGGAGCGGCACAGAGTAGCGTCATCATCATCATCATCCTCCCTTTCAGCTAGACACTCAAGCTGTTGATCCAAATCTCACTAGCCAATGAGAGTAAATCGCTGTTAAGCCCCACCCACACGTAGGGTTTGTGCTGTTTGTTTGAAGACCATGTTAAATTTTTGCTCCTGAGTTCACTGTTTTCAGTTTCAGAGTGTTTTTCTTCTTTCTCATTGTATATTTTTGTTCGTTTCTTGAAAACTTATGTTCAATACTTTTGGCACAAATTTAATTCCATACACGTCTAAGACTTCTTTTGGGAAAATAAACTAGTAAAAGAAGTTTACTTTGTTTTCAGTTTCAGAGTGTTTTTCTTCTTTCTCATTGTGTATTTTTGTTTCTTTGGTTTGTGCCAGAATGGCGAACGTAGACTTGTGTAGCGTAAACGAAAACTGTCAGCGCATTCATAAACCATGATTAGCGAAAACGAAGCTTAGAAAACTGTTAACAAAGAATGCTGTTTATTGAAGACCATGTTACATTGTTGCCAGTGAGTTCACTGTTTTCACTTTCAGAGTGTTTTCCTTCTTTCTCATTGTATATTTTTGTTAGTTTCTTGAAAAGTTACGTTCAATACATTTGGCACAAATTTAGTTCCATACTAACTGCACTAGCATTTAGCTCGGTGAAGGAGGATTAAGGCTGGGAATATGGCTCTACAGCAAGGATGCCAAACACTAACTCTACCCGGACCACACCGGCATTTTTATGAGCCCTTGACAGGCCATAAACTAAGGCTATTAATGTTTTAACATATTATCTATTCCATTGATTGATAACAGTTCCCCGGGCTCTGAAATAGAATGGGATGTTTCTGAGTCATTTTTAGATTTTTTTATATTGATTTTAACCAGTGTTTCTGCCCTGTGAGATGAGAATCCACAATGTGCTCTACAATGGTGGATGCATGTGCTAAAGGTACTATCTACTATCTAGGATCGCACGGGCCAAATGAAATGAGGCAGTGGGCTATCACTGGTTTGTGGGCCTTGAGTTCGATACCTGTGCTCTACAGCCCTTGAGTATTTTGTACATCTTGATTTGACACTGACGTGAAGCTTTTACAGCATGTGACGCAGGAACATAAACATGTCATATAATGCACTTGTTCTGTAAAGTACATTTATGTATATTGTCTCTCTTGTCATCTTCTTGTTCCTCTACTTCATGCTGTTTGCTGCTGGCTCCAGCCGTGTCCCATCAACCGTGTGCACTGCAATGTGACACAGATATTATGTCATAAGAAATCAGGTTTTGTGTGTGTATGTGTGTGTGTGTGTGTGTGTGTGTGTGTGTGTGTGTGTGTGTGTGTGTGTGTGTGTGTGTGTGTATGTGTGTATGTGTGTGTGTGTGTGTATGTCTGTGTGTGACAGGAGACAGAACAAGTGTGTGTATGTGTTTTAAGGAAGATGATGTTAGGCAGGCATGGGAAACATGGGAAAGAAAGCTGTGTGTGTGTGTGTGTGTGTGTGTGTGTGTGTGTGTGTGTGTGTGTGTGTGTGTGTGTGTGTGTGTGTGTGTGTGTGTGTGCGTGCATGCGTGATCTGAATCTTTCACCGCATCCTGCTTCTCTATTGTCTTCTGCTGTCACAAACAATTAAAACATTCTGCGACTGCATCTATAACCATGTGTGTGTGTGTGTGTGTGTGTGTGTGTGTGTGTGTGTGTGTGGTGTGCAATGAGCAAATCTTTACTCAGTGGGAGTAAAGAATCACATGAGACTCCTACCCACTGGGAATGTCACTAAGGATTCACATACATCTGTGTGTGTGTGTGTGTGTGTGTGTGTGTGTGTGTGCGCGTGTGCAGTATAGTCCCAATCATGACCACTTTCATTTTCTAATCAAATGCATAGTCTGTGATTTTCACAGAACCTTGAGCAAGAATGTGAACTTCCTTAAACATCTTAAACACTTCCTTGGCTCCTGGGTGATGCAACACAAAATAGTTTACTGTATATTTGGGAGATTGTGAGTTCAAATCCAAGTCATCATACCACAGCCATCTGGAGTCCCAGAGAGTAAAACTGCCCAAGCTCTCTGGGTGGGAGGGATCTTATTACTCTCTCTCTCACCTGTCAATGAGTGCGATACTAACCAGTTGTGGTTGTGAATTCATGATTGATGAAGAGGGCAGATAGTGCTTTCCTGCTGTGTGATGTAGCACGTGCAGAAATTAAAAAAGATGCAGTGTCAGGCTTCACGTCTTGGATTAAGCATGTGCTAGCCTTCACCCTTCCAGATTAGAAGCTGAGAGCTAGCTAGTGGGTGGGAATTGGCAAATGGGTGAACATTGGTGTTAAAAAAAAAATCCATCCATCCATTTTTTGTACCACTTATCCTACACAGGGTCGCGGGGAACCTGGAGCCTATTCCAGGGAGCTTGGGGCACAAGGTCGGGGGACACCCTGGACGGAGTGGCAACCCATTGCAGGGCACAATCGCACATACATTCACACACTATAGACAATTTAGAGATGCCAATCAGCCTACAACGCTTGTCTTTGGACTGTGGGAGGAAACCGGAGTACCCGGAGGAAACCCCCGAAGCACGGGGAGAACATGCAAACTCCACACACACACAGGGCGGAGGTGGAATTCGAGCTCCCAACCCCAGAGGTGAGAGGCAAATTACTACCCACTTTCTAGCATTAGCACTGTCGTTCAGTTCATTGCCAAGGAAACGCCACTGCTAATCCTGTGATCGACCACACCCACACCACTCTGATCAGGAAGTAAATAAGATTTTGTAGCCTTTATCAATATTTAAATTGTAGCTAGGTATATCTATTCATTGAATCTACCATGGCAGATTGTTTAGTGACAGATCTTTCAAATTACAATTTTTTTTTTTTAATAGTTGAACCCACGTTGCCAGAAGATCCTACTCAGTGTACTTTAATGGGGAGGTATATACAGTATGATTGAATAATTTCAAATGTATCTTTCTTACATGTCATACACTTTAATTGTTTAATATTTAGTGTCAATCAAAGACTCAATACAAATTTCAATATGAATCTTGAATTTCATTTCAATTTTGAAATAAAAAATAGCGTGAGAAGCCACGCCTCCTTCACCGAGACTCAATCCACAATTCTACCATTCTGCATTTCTAACACTAGTAATGGAAAATGACATGTATTACTGGCACAGATATGCCTATATCACATGCCATACTACCTCGACACACTACATGGTAATTTATGTACTTATAGTAGATAATAGAACACAAATTAATTTACTACAGGGCATCACAATCTCCACAGTGGGGGTTAATTACTCAGCTGGATTTCTCCTAGACTAGAGGTGGTCCAAACTGGTCTTAACCAACTGGAACCAAGCTGTCTGTCCTCCTTCTGTATGTATGTGCACGCATGCATGTCTTCGTGTGTGTGTGTGTGTGTGTGTGTGTGTGTGTGTGTGTGTGTGTGTGTGTGTGTGTGTGTGTTATTGCCTGACAGACCAAATCTGCTCCTTATGTCTCTCTTTATCAGACTACAGGCACATTTTTTGCTCCCTTTCCCTTTCTTGTCCTCCTTCTCTGTTCACTGACTCTAAAGGAAACATTACAGGATCATACTCTTATCCTCCCTGTGGGTTTGAGATAGACGACTATTGAAATGTAAAAAAGGATCGAATGAAAAAGGGCAGCAAGGCTGCAAGGGAATAACTGTAGTCATCCATCAAGACAACACACTGTGAATAAATGAATACTTATGAACACTGAGACAGAAGCACACGGAGAGTGAATAAATAGATGAATATGTACATACACAAATGCACAAGACATAAAACGCACATATAGCACATTCTGTGGAAACGCTAATGTCTCATGCACACACACACGCAGCTGCTAGTTAAACTGCTGATAGAATGCCTGTAAATTACCTTTGAACCACAACAGTGACGTGCACAGCATTTTAATTTACCTGAAAATCCCTATTACATTCAGTTGTTCAACCATCTATCCATCCTGCAAAGGGTCATAGAGAGCCTGGAGCCAGGGAACTAGGGGCACAAGGCAGGGGACACCCTGGAAGGGTGCCAACTATGGGGGGCACACTTTGGCCAATTTGGAAATGCCAATCATCCTACAACACATATCTTTGGACTGGGGGAGGAAACCGATAACATGCAGGCTCTGTGCACACAGGGCAGAGGCGGGATTTGAACCCCCAAACCTGGAGGTGCAAGGCAAACATGCTAACCACTAAACCACCGTGCTCCCCTATTATTATTACAGGGCCAAGCACCAAAGGTGCATAGGCACCCTATTGTTATTCAACTTTTTATTATTATTATTATTATTATTCGGCTTCTTCTTCTGGCTATGGTGTCTATGGCAGCCCAATGAACCGTCTGGCAAAAAGTTGTGATATTTGGCACACAGATTGGGGAGGGTCTAAGGAACATTCTGACCAAATTTGGACCAAGTGCTGCCAAACCTCTAGCGCCACCATCAGGGCCTTCCAATTTGGGCCTAATTTGGAAGTACATTTATGGTCATAACTTTTGAACTGTGTGTCCAAAATTTAAAAGCCAGGTATCCATGTATATACTATACAGTATATATAGTTATGGCCCTGCTTTCCTACAATTGTAGCTCATCTATGAAAGTCCGCCTCACCGAGTCTGGGCGCATGGCCCCCAAAAATGCTTCATTATTATTATTATTATTATTATTATTATTATTATTATTATTATTAAATTCTTTCATTGGGTTAGCTGTACGAGGTCAGATAATGAATAAGTGGACATGCAGACAGATGAAACTTTCCTCTTGTGTAACCAACCAACAACATGAAGCTTGCGCACTCAGGCATAATAATATTCTTTCCAGCTTTATAATATTGTTTCCGCTGTAATTCAGATAAACTGTGCGTCAACAAGCACTTCAGGACATTTACCATATACACGCTGTCTCAGTAAGGCAGCCCAGTCCTCCACTGTTCTCCCTCAGGAAGAAGGTACAAATCCATCAGCATCCAGACCACAAAATTCAAGAACAGCTTCTAGCAACAAGCCACCAGGAGCCCCAAACAACTATTGCTATTGCACTGCACTGTTGGAACCATACACCTGCACCTTGAGTCTCACAATGTGCATCTTCAGTAGTGGATGCTATATGAAAAATGTTGGATGCAAGTAAGAATTTATTGTACTTTCTGTTCACATGACAGTAGAGAGCTTCGACTTTGGAGCTGTACATTATTAAAACAAAATGTTTGTTAAAATTAGGCTATATTAAACACAATCGTCACAAAAACTCCAACAAAAACCCTTATTAGACAACAAGATAGCATGCACAATGCAAACAAATGCCTTCTTCAATAATATCAGTAGTATCCTTTCAGTGGCATCCTTAACTCTGCAAATATTTGTACATGCACGTGCGCAGTTAGTCTTTAACACATACAAGCATAAAGGTTAGCAGAGTGTGCCTCATAAAACCATCGTTTATAGGGCATCTTACCGCTTTGCGAGTCTGTGGAGATTATTAAGAGAAGAAGTTCAGCCCGACTCGTATGACCGACCGCTTTCACCGCGTCAGCGTCGCCAAACTGCTTCATTAACGCCGTTTCTCGATGGAAATCCGCTTTACGCGCTTTTGGAGACTGTCTGCAAATCAGACAGACACATACTGTATGCACCCTTATCCTTCAGCTGTAAGTCTATACTAGAAAAATGGGCTGCTGTATATAATGATAAGTGATCATCCAGGATGACAAGCACAAGCTCTCCAGTCTTATTAGTCTCGCGCGGATATATCCACGATTAAACGGTTCCGCACTGTAACCATGGCAACCATTACATTCCAGTGTACTGCCCAACATGCTAAAGGACATCTTTACTGAGGGGGAAAAAAAAAAAAGGAACACCAAGAAGAAGAAAGAAAATAAAAAGTGTGGCCCCAAACTATATATCTACTTTTCTCGACTACGCCACTCCCAATTATTATAATAAGTGTATGAGACCCCTGCGTCATATGCGTTTTTTATGTTACCTAAAAACTTCTTATTGATTTTTGTGTGTGTGTGTGTGTGAACTGTCCACGTACTGTATGTGGACACTATGAGTTAAAAAACATACACACAATGTGTTTCTAAGCATGTCTGTAGACCTATCATAGATTAACTCTATAGACTGATCATATTACAGAACTAATATTTAATACTACAAAGAATTCTGAGCTCAAATGCAAAACATTTTAACATTTGTCACGATTCATAATCTTTTCATTAAAACAAGACATGTCTGTTTCGTTAAAATAATCCCGAGATTATATAATCCAAGAGAACAATACACAGCTGATGCCAACATCCATCCATTTTCCATTTTCCACCACTGCGCCTCCGAAGCCAATGTCATAATCCATTAAATTGTAGGTGTTTAATCCAAGGGTGTCAGAATAATGGACCTCAAAGTAATCCTCTCCTTTAAGATAGCTTAAGATAAACTTTGTCTAGTTACAAAGCTACTCATACCATGACAGTTCGTGTTCTCAGTAAAGCACTTGTGATTACTACAGAAAAAAAGACTAGTGGAACACTCAAGACTCAAAACATGGACAGTGCTACTGACAGCATTGTGTTTTATACAGAATATCTGTGCATTATTCTTCTTTCCTACTCACAGTGCAATAGTTACACTATATGGCCAAAAGAATGTGGACACCTGACCATCACACTCATATGTGGGTCTTCCCCAAACTGTTGCCACAAACGTGGAAGCATATAATTGCCTAGAATGTCTTTATATGCTGTAGTATTGCAATTTCCCTTCACTGGAACTAAGAGGCCCAAACCTGTTCCAGCATGACAATGCCCCTGTGTGCAAAGCGAGCTCCATGAAGACATGGTTTGCCACGTTTGGAGTGGAAGATCTCGAGTGTTCTGCACAGAGCCCTGACCTCAACCCCTCTGAACACCTTTGAGATGAACTGGAACGCTGACTGCACCCCAGACATCCTCACCCAACATCAGTGCCTGACCTCACTAATGGTCTTGTGGCTGAATGAGTACAGATCCCCACAGCCATACTCCAAAATCTAATGGAAAGCCTTCCCAGAAGAGGTATATATAGGTGTGATTGGTCAAGTGTCCACATACTTTTGGCAATATATTTATATAATATCCACTTCTGTTCATTGCATATGTGTTATATTACCAGCGTTGTCTATGTCTTTGTGTTATTGTACTGTTTAATGTCTACAAACAGAAACAAAACAGAATGAGAGCTCAAAAACTGAGCCAAGTTCCTTGTATACCTTAGTGTTTGTCACCAATAAAGCTCGATTCTTAATCTGAAATTCTGAAGGGAAAAAAAAAGAACAATTCTAATATTCACCCACAATTCTCGCACTCATTCATTTTCAGTACTCACTTTATCCTGGTCAGGGTTGTGATGAATCCAGAGGTTTGTGAGGTGGGAATAAACCCTGGATGTATTGACAGTGGATTGCAGGGCACCACACTCATTCACACACTCATTCACTCCTGAAGGGCAATGTGTCAAAGCCAATCCACCAACTGGCATGTTCATGTTTTAGGGAGGTTGGAGGAAATGTATATTCAAAGTAGGCCTAAATCTGGATGAGCGTTAAACCATGTTCCACAAATCTGAAAACCTATCATGTACTGTAGGCATAGACAAGAGATTCATCATCTGTCCATCTGCCATCAGTCAAGACGCCGGCACTCTTGACACAAAGTGCAACTGGTAGACAGGGACCAACAGAGTGGCTGATGTATTACACCACTATAAATTAGTTATAGACTGGAAATGGAGTCCCTTTCATTTTTCTTCTGAGAAAATCAGAGATTCTCAGTCCTGTCCTTGGGAATCTCCTGCCAGTCCACATTTTTTTCTGTTCCTAAAACACCTGAGTCACAAACACATCAGCATTTTACTTGTGGGACTTGGATTGAAACAGATTAAAAGATTTGGACCATCCAAAAGACTCTGAAGACTGGAGTTGGAAACCTAGGCTTAGGTTGAGTCTATGAAGAACAAAATGATCGTTGCTCAAACGAAACCCGCCCCATGTCAGACCGCTCTCCCATTTTGAGCCATAAGGCAGTACGAGGACAGCTCTCTAGTGACACTTCTGAAGACTTCCTATTGGTTATCAAACTAAAATGCTCTAAGCATTCTTCCCAAGCTTGTTTGGGACATATGGCAACCAGAGGCACCCCTGGGCACCACACAGTCCTGTTAAGTGTCTCTGTTTCCATGCCTCTCATGATCTCTACATAGAACAAATATCTCTGGCATTGCTCCCTTCATCACTTACTCCCTCATGCAAACATGCCATCTCAGGGTGACAGAGGGAGAGTGGATGGAGAGAAGAGGTATGAAGAAGAACAGAGATGCGAGACTTGAGTGGGCAGGAAGGGGACATTGTCAAATGAAATCAATCAGTTAATCAGTTAGACTATTAAGGGAAATGGTTCCTCTGACAGCATAGAGCCTCGCAGTCTGTTGTCTGAGATTACCTGATTGAATTGGTTAATAAAAACATATTTAACATCTAAAAAGGTAAACATGTTCAACCCAAATGATTTGAAAATTTTTAGAAAATGGAAAACAAACAAACAAAAGCCTACATGTGAATTTGTGAATTTTTGCAATTTTTAGAGCTATGCTTTGGGGGTTTCCTCCGGGTACTCCTGTTTCTTCCCCAGTTGAAAGACATGCATTGTAAGCTGATTGGCATGTCTAAATTGTCTGGAGTGTGTGCGCGATTGTGCCCTGCGATGGGTTGGCACCCCTTCCAGGGTGTCCCCCGCCTTGTGCCCTGAGCCCCTGGGATAGGCTCCAGGCTCCCTGCAACCCTGAGTAGGATAAGCAGTACAGAAAATGGATGGTTGGTTCTCCTAATGTATTGTTAGGATTTGGATGGTTACTCTATTTGCCCTGTACATATTAATGCCATACAAAGAATACTAGAACAGTTAACCATTCAAATTTTCGCTGACTTTTGATTGCACCATTGTAGCCAAAGCTACATCTAGGCATTTAGAATCCCAAGAATAAACCTAGTGATGCTAGAAAGCAGAGATCATGTCTCATGTAGAATGAATGAATGCAAAAATACAGCCTTTCACTGGTGACAGCCTATGAGACATGTTGAGTCTTATGCAGTAGGATTGCTGGGAAGCTGTCAGCAAATCTTCTTAAATGTTTTAAAGTAGTTGAATGATTGATTCTGGAAACCACATTTAGATGTCATACTCATCGATCGTACTAATTAGCCATCATTCATTTGACTCATTTTGATATATTGCACTGCAATTTGATCCACTGCTTCATGCCGTCTCCTGACAGTCTGCCAGGAACGGATTACGATATTTAATCAGCGGAAAGTGACTCAAAATGTTTGTGGATTGCTTTATACTGCAGTCTTCTCGTGTTCTCCCAACACAGCTGTATTAGGAACTGTCGCAAATAAATCTGTAGATAGACATGATAACATTTGAGCTCTGACTTGAACCTGCAGCTAAATGTATTTGCCAAATATGGAAGGCTTATCCTCTGTCTTTTGCCTTGTTTCTTCTGCTGGCATTGTTGAACCAAGATGTATGCATACTTTTCCTCTCTCATCCTCCAGACTGGCATAGCTTTCTAATATTGCATTTTTCCTCTCTGGAAGGAGGAGAAAGAAACAAGTGTAAAGGTACAGTCACACATACAGGGGCTCATAGCGACAAAGCGACCATTGATTTCAATGAGAGTTGGCGACTTCTGGCAACATGAGCCACAGCAACTGTTGGCGACTAGATGTGGGTGTGTCCAGTGACGCAACAAAGTTGAGAAAAGTTTAACTTTATGTAAATTTGGAGCAACTTGGTGCCAATGGGAGTGAAGACAGTAGAGCACATGTGATCCGTGATTCGCCATGCTGCCTACAAGTCCGAATTGTTTCCTGGACCCAGACAATCCAACACTTGCACTTTCACTGCAGATAGATTGGCACAGTTGCAAAGAGCAACTTCTTCATATTATAGGATATGTTGCATATATACACTGGTGAATTTTATATACAAATGCCCTGCCCTTTATTCCAGGTTTGATTTTAGCGGCAAGAAAATTGGTTTGTTGTCAAGTGGAATGCTAGTTGCAAGACCCACTGATAAATGTTACTATGGCAACCAGTAGTAGGAACACCTACTGACAACTTAGTAGTGAAAGTGACATGTGAAGGCCAATGTATGGTAACCCATACTCGGAATTCTCCTCTGGAGAAGTGGGCAGCCTTTTTTGCTGCGGCGCCCGGGGAGTAGTTAAAGGCCTTGCTCAGGTGCCCAACAGTGGCAGCTTGGCGGTGCCGGGATTTGAACTCACGACCACGTTCAGTAGCCCAACTTCTTAACCACTGAGCTACCACCGCCTCAGTACATAGTAAAGTGATTGGCGACTTGCAACTATAAAATTGCTGTAAGTGTGAATGTACCTTAAATGTAAAAAGCTACAAAATCCAGAAGGTACCTTATCAGAAGGATAATATTTGAAGAGAAATTACAGCGTATTACAGCAGAATTGGCATTTTTATTGTTCAACATACTGCATGAGGATCTTATGAAATGATCAGTCAACATCTAGTAAACTGAAGAAGAAGAAAAAGAAGAAGAAACCGGGAAACTGAAAAATAAGGAAAAAGGCAAAAGAATACAAGTGGAAAAAAAAGAAGAAAAATGTCAACAAGGATGCCTCCACCACAAGTCTAGTCCTTTTGGTTACTAATTTGTATGCCAGTAATACCCTTAAAACATACTTCAAACAGAAAGGAAGCTACTGAAGAAAAAGGAAGCTATTGAGATATCTATGAATCATGATTTTTCAGCCTTCAGGTGCCTCAGTGTCCTGGTACTGTGTATGTTGATGTAGCATCACCCTACTTTGAGTAAGAGTGCCTTCATGTGGCTTCTCACCTAGGAAAACTCTGATAAGTAAGTTATAAAACAAGAAAAGTGGTGGCGTTATAAGAAAATAACACATAACAGCAAGCTCCAAAGTGTTTTATTCCTCTTACACTACAGCAAAATGCCAACACTATCGACGTCTTACTTATTAAAGAATGGCATCTCATACTTTTAACGTTTTTATAGTTACGTTTGTGAAACACCCGTGAAACAAGTTAGTTCTTGTTGTCACTTATAACTGCTATAAGCAGTTGTTTCTTCACCCCTAAGACAAAAAATACAGCTTGTCAAGTTAGCAAGAAACCACAACATTCTGAAGAAATTCCCATGTCAGAAATCCTAAAGCTTTACCTCTTACTGTTACAAAGCGCTGACAATGGAGATGCCCTTCATAAACGCTAAATAAACATCCCCTCAGAAAACAGCACTATACCAATGATTACATGTTTTTAAATTGTGAAGCATCCACCGTAATCTTGTGCAAATTGTTACTGAAATGATAACTTAGAAGGAGTGCGTTTATATAAACCTCGCAGCATGGTCAGATTAATGATCATGGTCAGGCACTACTGTCAGATTAATATTTTAGTACAAATTTAGGTCAATTAAAGGTTAGATTGTTCACCAAAGGTGCCAATAATTCATGAACTTACTGTATATATTTTTTATTTATTTAAGCATGACAATCACATGGGAAAGCCCATGTGTCAGTCCCTAATAGATATTCCTATAAAATTATCTAAGAACACATTTAACTTAATTTACTTTAGCACTTATAATCATCTGTTCTATAAAAAGACAAAAAGACACACAGCCGTTTCTCATCATTTTACTGTACAAAACATTCTTGTACTGAGATATAAAAAATATAAACACGGTTATCAGTGTGACACGAACTGATTTTTGCTGGGGGAACTGTTCTTCCCTTACACACACACAAAAAAAAGATACAAGCATAATGAAAATGAATGGTCCACAATCATACCTTACGTAATTCATAACTTGTCAAGCTAAGCTTAAAAAAACAAACAAATGAGTCTCTCAAACAAACGAGTCTCACTGCCAAGTGATTGGGGGACAGATACTGCTATGATGTAGCTGGGTGAAAAGTGAAGGCAATAATTGAACCTGCTCTTTTCCATCACATGGGGTAGTTCAACACGACATCCTGCTTAGCCAGCTCCAACAACATAGGATCGTCGAAGAACTTGCTGATACTGACGTCCTCGCTCAAACCCTGCGGACAACATACAGAGGGAGGAGAAATAAAGAGGTGTAAATGTAAAAGCTACAAAATCCAGAAGGTACTGTATAACTGATAACGGTCGCAGGGAAATAACAGTCTATCACAGCTTAATTTTGATTTTTTTTTTTATTGTTCAACATATTGCTGCTTTATAAAACCAAAATCTTGTGAAATGATCTACCAACATCTAGTAAACCGAAGGAGAAAAATAAGAAAAGTTAAAAAAAAAAACAAAAAAAAGAAAGAAGTAGAAAAAGGGATGCAAGACATGTTTAACTTGACACCAAGTGCGTTAAGGGGTATACCTCGACCACGAGTCTAGTCCTTTTTGTTACTAATTTGTATGTCAGAAATACCCTTAAAATATACTTCAAATAGGAAGGAAGCTATTCAGTCCCTCCAGGATATTGCGATCGCAAAAATTAACACAAAATTAAGGAAGCTCTGCAATATTTGCAGGAGTTTGCATTTTTTCAAAACTACCACAGATTTTCTGCAGATTTGGGCCAAGACACATCATGTGACATCATCACAATGCACATTCGGCCAAAGCCCTCTTCGATTCACGTGCATCGAACATGAGTACAGCTAAAGGGTCTCATTTATCAACAAACATCACTGCAAATGTGTGCAAAACAATTCTGTGCAATTGCAAATTTCACCAATTCAAGTAGTTTTCCGCAAAAAACTGCAAGTTGCATTGCAAATTTTGAAAAAAGCCGCAGCAAAATCAAGCATTTTTGGCCGCAACAATAAAAAAAACTCCACTAAATCTTCTACAGACTGGCTATTGAAGAAAAAGGAAGCTATTGAGATATCGCTCCAACAAAAATCTCAGACAGACGCACAGACCGACGGACACACAGACTGACAGACTGATGATATAATGAGTGTAAAGATGTAAAATTCGCCTGCGAGAAAAAGCTCCTCCTCATTGTGTGCGCGCCTTCAGGGAACGAAGACGTAGCTTAAAGCTACAGTGTGTACTCTCCTACAGGTTATACCGGTTGCACACACACACACACACACACACACACACACACACACACACATATATATATATATATATATAAACATAAACTTGTATGCAACAATTATTGGCACCCTTTTAGTCAATACTTTGTGCTACCTCCCTTTGCCAGGATAACAGCTCTGAGTCTTCTCCTATAATGCCTGATGAGGTTGGAGAATACATGGCAAGGGATCTGAGACCATTCCTCCATACAGAATCTCTCCAGATCCTTAAAATTTCGAGGTCCTTCAAATTATGAACTTCTTAATTATTACCCTGATGGTGGAAATCGGCATTTTCAATGCTTGTGCTATTTTCTTATAGCCACTTCCCATTTTGTGAAGCTCAACAACCTTTTGCCGCACATCACAGCTATATTCCTTGGTCTTACCCGTTGTTATGAACGACTAAGGGAATTTGGCCTATGCGTTACCTCATATTTATACCCGTGTGAAACAGGAAGTCATGGTTGAACAATTTCCTGTTCCTAGTCACCCAGGTGTAGTTAAAAAAATGTAAAATATCAATGGGAATATACTTCAAATATATTTTTCTTATATTAATTGAAAGGGGTGCCAATAATTGTTGCACACCTATATTTAACAAAGATTTTTTGGGATAATTATGTGTTGTGTTTGCAACTGTTTGATATCCAAGAGAGCAGAGTATTTCTGAGAAATCTTCTGAACAAAAGATCAAAAGGTTAAACAATAAAGACAATTTTTCCACAGCCTTCTTTGCTCATATTTACCAAGGGTGCCAGTATTAGTGGAGGGAACTGTACTTGCATTATGATGCCATTATATTATCATTATATCAGTGGCATAAAATGGTCTTAAAAAAACAATACATCATCCAACAAATGTAGTTATTGTGACAGGCCTATAAATCCTACAAACATTCTACCACTCCTTGAGATATTGCACTAACGAGAAGGATGCACGGACAACCCAAAAACAGAAAAAAGAAGACGATGGATAAAAAAAAAAAAAGAAGTGAAAGAAAAAGGGGTCTAAAAATGGCAAAACCCTTCCAGGCATTTGTGTGTTGTGTTTGTTTACAGGAAATATGATGACTCAGAAGCTTTCCTAAAAGAGCCAAGCTTACAGCAGGACTGCTCCAATGACATCATTGATATGTTCATCAGTTGCTGGCAATGAATTTCTTTATTGATTAGTTAAGCAGCTGTTTAGCTAGCAGCGCCACTTCATTAAGTGAGGAAAGCATTTAAATGATGGAGAATAGACCAGTGGATAGAGCTGCACCATAACAAGACAGTTAAGAATATGTATGGGTACAGAAACACAGTGCAGGATCATGGCAAAAAGGCAGCTAATTGATTTTTGCTTGTTTTCATCATGCCTTTGAAAACAATTAGTGAGCATGACCACAGAAAACTCCAAACCAATAATTCTTTTTTTTTGACGAGAGGCTGGTTTTCCTTTGGAGTTTCAGAACTACGATAATTTCCTACAAACATCCACTTTAGATTTCCTGACGCAGCATCTTAAAAGTTTCTCTACTGTTTTGTGTCTAGAACATCCACAATGTCAAAATCATGTGGTCTGTTCTAGCAGAATAAGATTTACTTTGGAGGCGTTTCTAATATTTATACAGAGGTCCGTCAAGGTGAAGGTCCGTTACACTGGTGGAAGGCTAACCAGGCTAAAATATTTATACTATATAATATTTATGGTATTGTCCTTCTGATGTGTAGCATAGACATTAATTTTTTCCCCTTATACGATCACCTTAGGATATGTTAAATCTTAAAATATTGCTTGATATATCATAAAATTGGTGAACTATTTAGATGAGCTGAGTATACAGTATATACACATTAAATATACAGGCAGAGCTGATTTGATTTCTGACAAAATAACATTTTTAACTGCAATGTGGAATAACCTAAAGGAACACACACACACACACACACACAGATTTTAGCCCTGGTACTAAGAAGCCTCTCAGAAGGAGTGCGAGTGTGAGAATGTGAGAGACTGAGAACATCTCACCTTGCGTCTACGAGTTTTGATCATGAACTCTCTGGCTAGATGAGGAGCGGGCTGAGGCTCTAATGGCCGAATCACGATGCTCTTGTCCAGAGGATCACCAGGAACAATCTATAGAAATAAGGACAATAAAAAAGAGGCAGTAAGACAGAAATGAAAAATTATGATTCGCACCAGTTTCCACTTTAAACGAGAGAACTTCTAATACTTTGGCAGGTTACTAATTACTAAGACACAATCTGCTGATTCAGTGCTTCACAATGCAACATCAAAACACATTCAGTGTCAAAGCAAACACACACACCCCCTGAGGTGGACCTCTTGCGTGTGTGTATGTGCGTGGGAGTATGTGCTTCTTAAGCCATTTTCTCTTCATAAGACTGAATTCCGCTGCGGAAGATTAAGAGTTGACATGACAGGGCTGACAGAGAGCCGCTGAACTACTCAGCTCTATGCTTGGATGAGATTCTGCCACACTTGTAAGTAAAAGTATACTGTGAATAAAAGTATTTGCCCAACCCATGCATGTAAAAGATAAAAGTAATTATGATCCCACACCACAGATCTATTTCCCCCCATTATATTTCAAATTGCAAAAGGCTCCAAGTGTTCTTTTTTTTCTCCTCTTGCCTTTCATACTAAATATGTAATTTTATTGCACAATAACAAATGCATCATGTTTATACTAACTACACTAATACATGTTTTACTAACTAAACTAATACTAAATCAGATTTTACAGTGAGATGCTCAGCTCTCAGGCTACAATGCCAATGTTTACACTTTGACCAGTATGTGCGTTCAAATCAATTCTCACGAAACATGCTTTGCTAAAAAAAAAAATTTAAATGATACAGTGATGCACTTTTATATCTCAGCACTGCTCAATGTTCAGTTCGGATTCAAATCTCTAACAGCACGACTCCGACAGCAATGCAGTATCGTTTCTATAGTAACAACTAATTCACAGGGACTTGAATGGCGAATGCTCCACATCAAACGCACCGGATTAAAAGCGTGTGAAATTGTTGATGTGGTGAAGTTTTCTGTGAGGAGACATTCATGTAAGGGATATTCCACGACTAGGTGTGCATTACACAATTTTAATGCACGTGGAGTGCATTAAAATCCTGTGACTCGCACCAAGCTGTGGATTATCTCGCTTATACCATGGTCACTTGCCAGCATTGACAAGTTAAAGCTGTCATTGATGTTCGCAGTGCAAAATTTGACTGAAAGGATAAAAATAATGGTTGCTTTTCATTAGTTTTCATTCGTTATTTTATATACGGGTCGTTAGATCTAGAATTCTGCCCGCTCTAAATCATACACAGATATAAATTAGTCTGATGAGATTACATTTATTTGAATGAACTATAATAAATGGTTATTAGAGAGAGAGAGAGAGAGAGAGAGAGATGTGCGTGTGTGAATTACCTGCATCTGTACTAACAATGATGCTGTGAGTTTAACTGTATGTTTCAATGGTTACAGTAGTTTATAGGCAGCGAATTAATTTAGAACGGTGATTAAACTGACTGGAACTACCTGTGCATTATACGGTTTGAATGTACACCTTCCAGCCAATCAGAATCGAGTATTCAGACAGACCACGTTATAAATAGTATTTATGGAATGAGTGTGTCAACGCTTTGCATCAGTCAGAGGAAAATTAAAGGTCAACTTAAAGCTAACTTTATGTTTTCCAGCACAGGAAAGTCTTCAGGACGGAGGGTTTTCCAGTTTTGCATGAATTATTTAAATTTCGTACATAAAAGTTCCGAACTATGAAAGCTTCTGTGATAGTTAAGACCATGCAGTGTTTTCTAGATGAAAGGTTATGGCAGTTCAGAATAAACACTGAAGAGATCAGCTCTTGAAATTTTGGCTTTTATTTTAAGCTCCTAAACACCCATCACCTAATGCATATTCAAAACTGCATCATTAAAATAACACTCAGTAATTGTGAAATATTTTATTCAAAAAAATCCTTACTTTTATATGTATATAGTGTGTGTGTGTTTGTGTGTACCTGCCAGTGGTGGAACACACTGAGTGCGAAGGCCTGTCCCTGTGTGTGCGTACGCAGATCAGTCTCAAACCCAAATGAGTCGATTGCAGGAATGAAAGCCTTGATGGTGTACAGAGGCGAACCGGGGATTGGTGCATCCTGTGTCACATGACCTCTGAAAGACAAAGTATTATTAATTTCATTAGAACTATGACAGCTCTCAATCAGTTACTATAAAAGTGAGTCATTTACTCGCAATTTAAGAGAGTGCTGTAAGTAATGTTGCTGATGCTGTGTGACAGTCAGCAGAGTCAGCAGCAGCCTAATTATCTTTCCCATCCATCCATGTGTGTGTGTGTGTATGACGTGTTACCTCCTGCGTGCCAGTACAGTGTAAACAGCAGATACACAATCAGCAGGAGCTTGAACCTCCACAAAGTAATACGGCTCCATCAGCCTGGGTGTAGCCTGAAACCAACCAATCAGAGCAAAGAGCTGGGTCTTGGCACAAAATCAAGAGTAACAGAGAGCTCAAGCTCATCAATTAGGATATTGGTTAGAAAGATTCCAAAACACTTCAATACGACTAATGGAAGCAGCGATTACTCTGCAGGAAGAATGATAGAGTAACACAAGGAGAAAAACAGAGACTGCTCACCATGAGGAAGGCGGAATACACGACTCTTCTGGCGGTGGGAATGACCTGCCCGCCTCCTCTGTGTAACGGCTCCTGAGCAATGACCGCATCCAGAATCTTAAACTTCACATTACGAATGGCTGCAGCAAAAAACACACGGTACAATATTACCAGGTCACCATCATTTCGGACGGTCATTTATTACTGATTATTTAGTTTAATATGCTTGATGAAATAATCACGGCTTTGGAAGGATATTTTTAAATGATAAATATGTTATCAAGTTGGGCAGTATCTGCTGATAACTGATTAATCAACTGATAGTTTTTCAAAACTGATACTGAATGAAAACATAAGACTCAAATTAAAATATCGCTGAACCTTATTACAAAAACTAACAGTACTGACTGAGTACTGACTGTACCTTAATAATGTACTGTACTTTTTTAAATAAAAGAAATATATGAATATTAATATTACTATTAATAAATACGGAAGTTAAATGATATATATCCAAACTGAACCAAAAAGTAACACTTCAAATAACAAATAAAAATAGAGACATCCAAAATGAATCAAAAAACACTTCAAATAACAAAACAAAATTTGTCAGTTTTTATTTCGCCTCTAGAGCCCGCTCTCGTACTGTATAATGACAGCGGACCCTTCTCAGCCGCTCCCACTACAGACGCAACAGGGAATAATTATCGTTGTGGATTTACGCCGATAACCGATAGTTCCAGCAATCGGTTATCGGTGCTTATTAATTGGCAAAACCGATCAATCGGTCGACCTCTAGTAAACAGGCCAAAATTGTGATGTTAGCAAGCCATCTGAAAGAAGACTGCCATATTAATGCAATTCCAATCTGAAAAGTACAGAGTTACTGTATATAATGATTTCTAATAATCTTTCAATATCAGTTGCTGGTTTTATATCAAATAATATAAGTCATGGATGGGACTTCTGAACATAGTTTAATAGTCACATTTATAATTTGTATATCTTAATTATTACATATTAAATTAAATACAAATTAACTCAATAAACAGTGTATGCTTTCAGACAATCAATGTGTAGAATCAGAATGAAATCTAAATACATTTTTTTTTCCCTTCATCACTTTAGGGTGGGACCAGACTAATGCTAGAACTTTACGTCTGTTTAAGATACATGAAAAAGAGAAACCAATTACAGTTCAGAAAAATATGGAATATTCCCCAATGAGAAGGGTTTCCCAGGGCACCACACAAATATACTTGATTCTGTGTTGATGACTGATTGTAATTTGAGTGACTTACGCTCATCACACAGAGGACCTTCTCTAGTTCCCCACTGGAACCCCTGAACGATGCTGTCCTTCACTGAGCCAAGCAGAGCTTTGTCCACCTACGCGCACGCACACACACACACACACACACACACACACACACACACACACACACACAATACAAGCAGAATTAAACTTTACCCCATAGATGCCAACTTTTCAGATAAAACAAACAAACCTGACAGGTGATGCCAACACATTTTCACACTTCCTCTCCCACACACAAAGCAATGCAAAACATCTGCATGTAAAACACTACACCGCATGCCAAAGTACATGAATACATAAATACACCCTCAGGCCTTTATCATACAAGTCTGCCAAAAGTTTCCCATACTACAGTCTAGTTATATAACAAATTACCCTGCTAATGTAGCAAATATTCATACCTCAGAGGGTAGTGTGTCATCTACTAAGATGTTGGGTCCAGTGGTGTCAGGTCCAAAAGCCCAGATAGAACGAGCTGCCAGCAAATCCCAGTCATACTTGGTCTGGAAGAACTCTCCCAACTTCTTTCTACAGACAGAGAAAGAAAACAGAGTTGACAGATTGGAAGGTTGTGCACTAAATGGTGTGTGACACATGCTGGTCCTCTTCAACTCCAGACTGCATAACAGCTGAGCTCCATTGCAAAAACACACACACACACACACACACACACACGAACACTCTCCGGATATCTAGTAGATCAATAAAAAATCCCAAACTAGTGTGAGAAATTACACAGTCTCTTATTAAAATACACTTTCCATTGCAAACTACTGGAACTTTTGGTAGAAATCTGAAACTGTGCATTTCCCCCCACTGGCCAGATATCAAGTACCAAAGGTTTCATTTGTATGATTTAATAGTAGGGCTAGAAATATTGTTTTTGCTGAGTGGTTAAGCATACTGCATCATGTGGAAAACAAAACAACAAAAAAAAACAAAAACAAAATCATGGAATAATCTTGTTCTTTGGTGCTGTGTATTCTGTCAAAAGCAACATTTTGTGTCTAGACAATTCAGATGATTATATGGGGTCAGGGGTGGACAAACTGGTAGCCTAATTTGGTACTGCCATAGCTTACCCAATTATGTTAGCTACCACTTTGTTAATTTAATCAAGGTGTTTGAGCTAGTTATACAAACAACTGATGAGACAAATGAACTTAAAGGTAAGTTTGACTTAACAAAGGATGGTTAGTGCGTAATGTATTATAATATTGATTGCGGCCAATTTTGCAATCATCACTACGTTTCGTTTCAGAAATCTGTGAGAAAATGGACTAAGACGAGCACCTGTTAATTCGTTTCTGTTCGGAGCAGGTACTGTTTCTCAATGTGCAGTGGAAAAATGCTCCAAATGACTTTATATTACCAAAGTTAAAGCAGAAATGTTCAGGGTCAAGAAGAGAAGAGTTTAATGAAGCCTGAGCCTTCGCACCTGTTCCATGTAATCTGTACCACCTCGCTCTCAATGTCTTCAGCAAGGCCTTTCTCCAGAGGTTCAGCAATCATCGTGATCTTGTTCCTGGAATTCAACACAGAATATGACAAGATCAACAAAAACACAAACAGCCAAAAAAAAAAATTGGTCAAAATTGAGTTTTACTGCTTATAATATACTTTGACACCTCAGTTTTAAGAAGCCATGAAAATATTTCAGTCAAATGAAATGGAAAACCTACATCTTCATGCAAAGATCATGTTGGGTAAGAAACCATTTTAACAAATGCTATGGAAAAAACTGTGCTTAAAAAATAAAGCTGTGCGCTATAGCAAAACAAACAAAAAGCTTAATCGACCCAGATCTATATCTTGTAGTAAATGTAAAGATTTTACCATGTCAAGTATTTTCCCATGCCTTCACATGTTTTGACTCAAAAATCACATTTCAACAAATCACTAGCACATCGGATAGCCCAAATTCTGATTGGCTGCTGTAGAACTGTGTCTAGTTTTCACATACTTTTTATTGGGTGTTTCAGCAAAGCACTTGAGAGAGGATGTTTCCACCACTGTCTCGCAAAAGGTCACTACAGGGTCAGCTACCTGGGGTGAAAAGTTAAAGTATCCTTTTTAGAATAGGACATCAATATCAGTGCACAAACAGAAGATTAGGAAACTGTAAAAAGTGCAAGAGACTATTGTGTAAGAAAGGAAGCAATACCTTGATGTCGATCTCCGAGTACATCTTTCTCAGGTCGTGCATGACGCAATCCAGGTAGAGCTCACCTGTACCCAGGATTACGTGCTCTCCAGACTCCTCCACCTGGACGCACACACGCACACATACAAAGACAGTGTCCTGGTTAAGGAGTCTGTAAATCAGCCAACATATCACAGCCCTGTTTATACTGCAGATGAGTAGAGTGCAGTACAGTAATGAGCATTTCTGTATGTGCATGTGTGTGGTTTACCTTTGTTGTAAGGGATGGGTAGCTCTTGTTAACTTTTCTCAGTCCATCCAACATCTTGGGCAGCTCAGAGGGATTTACAGGCTCCACAGCAATTTTGATGACGGAAGCAGTGTTGAACTTCAGCGGCCTGAAGATCTGAGCCTGAACACACAAACATGTCGCTTTGTGTGAATCTGTGGTACAAGTAAATTCTTCTCATGTTTCGGCAGACCACTTAACTGATATCGATACAGAGAGTGATTAGGACTGTAATAGGGGAAGAAATTAGAGTTTGCACTGGAGTTTTTGGCAGCTTGTGCTTTATGGCATACAGTCAGACCCCAAGAAAAGGGAAGAAATGAGGAAGTGGTGGGTGTCATGAAGAATAAAAAGTAGAGCTGCTAACCAGAAATCCTAACAGAGAGAAAAAACAGAATGACAAAAATCCTAAATGATAGGACTAAACCATATATGTTGGGACCTCTGCTAAATGTATGATTAGAATTTACATTCTACGATGAATGTGGAGTTTCAAGAATGGTCTTTCCGCCAAGTTCATGCGACGCTGTCATCTAGTGCACACCTTTACATAGACACCTTTGTAAAAGCTGGTACATGTTCACAGATTCTCAGAAGTATAATTCTATCCTCAGGTCTGATTGTTTTTCCAGTGTTCCCCTGGAGACTAATTTCTCAGTATCCGTCTCTTCACCTGTAGTCACACATACAGCCTGTCTCACCTCTTCATTGCCCCGAGGCTCTGTGATGGTGGCCGTTTTCACGATGGGCTGGTCACACCCTTCAATTAGCACCCAGTTGCCAGCAGGGACCCGATTCACCTCAATCTGATACCTACACACATACAAACACACACACACAGACACAGACACACACACACACACAAGGTCGAATCAGATGCAGGGCTTTACAGGCCTTTTTTGCATTACACGAAGTACAGTACAACCCATTTGGGGTGGGGGTGGGGGGGGGGTATTAGAAATCTGAAACTGTGCATTTTTCCCATTGGCCAGATATCCAGACTTTTTACCTCATCAGTCTCTTTCAAGAGAGGAATTTGACCCCCTCTTGTCTGCTCGGACATATAGGCACCCAAAGGCAAAGAGCAACAGATATACATTTTGGCCATGGGCATATAAATAGGCTGAATGAGCATAAAATATAAACTCACATCTTTTCTGTCTTGCATGTTTGCATTTTTTTATGGTTAATGGACCGTGCACTTGTTTTCCATTCTATTCCTATTGTTGTACATTCGTTGTCCTTGTGGTCACTGTTTCGTCTTCTGCTATTTTTATGTGTCATACTGCCAAGCAAACGTCTCATTGTAGGACAATAAAGAACTGTTTTAAATGCCACGAATGCAGCATGAGCAAATAGACACTTTCTTTTTCAGATGATTACGGTGTGCAGCATCACAGACGGCTTTTGTGCTGTGATATGCTTTTGAAAACATCAAAATCACTTTAGTAGTTTATCGAGGATTTTTCATATTCTTGTTGATATTATAGAAGAACTAGAAGAACTAATAGTTGTTGTAAACAAGCCCTTTTAAAGGCCAAGACAAGTGTTCCAAGAATGATGATAATTAAAGACAATAAATGATAATACTCCCGTCAACGTGTCTGCAGTCGGCTCTCAAATCAGTGCAAAATAAACCCCTCTGGATCGTTCAGACTTGTTCAAATTAATTTTCAATGTGCAGTGGAAAAACAGCCTACTGTGCTTCAAAATGTCTACCACAGTGAAACTTGTTCCAAGCATGGCTCCCATGGTGAAAAGGCATTTACCTGGCTACAGAGATCCAGAGGCGTCCGACAGTGCAGATCTGCGAGTCCTCTTCGTCCTCCAGTGTGTAATTCTCTCCAAGAACTTTCACCGGCTGCCCCGCCTGCAGCGTTCCGCTCAGAACCCGACCAAAGGCGTGGAACTGCACTCCGTCATCTGTGCTGTACATCTTAGTGGTGTGACACATTAACGGACCCTGACATGCAGAGAAAGATTTGTATAAAGTACACTGGTACTACTCTCACATGCACACAAACACACACAGAGTGTTGGGTACATACATCAGGGTCACACTCAGTCATCGCTTCCCCCAGGTCTGAGTCCAGTCCTCCGGTGTAGCTGTGCTCGATCTTGGCTCTGGCGCCCCCTTGAGGAGAGGGGATGTGCTGCACGCACATGTCCACAAACCCTGCGGAGAACATTTTGACACATGAGCAAATCGTGTTAAATATAGGATACATGACATGTAATGGCACGTCATGGGCCTCTCACTATTTTTAGGAAATCACAAACCTGTAAACTCCCCAAAGAAGCGGTTGCAGACGAGTCGCAGCAGAGGCCGGATGTTGAGTTTGAGCTCCTCTTTGGTCAGGTGGATCCCCAATTCATCCAGTACACGTGGCAGTGAAGTGTCCACATCCCCGACCACCTACAAAGAGGTTTGAGAAATTAAAACGTTTAACTGCTGTTCAAATAATAAAAATAAAATCTTCCATAACGTCCATGAGTGGGCCTCACCTGTGAGAGAATCTTGTAGAGTGGTTCCAGTACGAACTCGACAAAGCTCCGCTGCGAGTTACTGTTGGGGGCTTTTTTAGTAAACTTCCTCCTGATTGACAGACAGCACAACCAATCACATTAGAGAAAATATCTGAGACGCTTCTCACATTTAAAACAGCAGTTAAAGGGATTCTCACGTCTTGGGGTTGAAGTAGATGTCTCCCCAGAGTCTCTTTGCAAACTCGTTGTAGTTTATGTCACCTGGAAGAAGAAAATATATACTGTATATGTACACATCACTGCCAGGCAGTACAGGAATGCCAATTTATCTATGTGTGTATGTCCATGTGTATGTATGTGTGCGTGTGTGTGTGTGTGTTACCATAGGTATCAGAGTAGATCTTGGCGAAAGACCCGAGAGTAAAGCAGATGCTGTACTGTGAGGAAGCGAAACACACGTTGCCCAGTAGAGGAGACACCACTAGAGACTCGTCAGTTGTATATGTGCTAAGGGAGAATGAAATGGAGAGGGCAAAAGATTAAATGTTATGATCTCACAATGCTGTTGATGAAAAAAATTCAAATTTTCTTATATACAGTACTGTGCAAAAGTTTTAGGCACCCTATTTTTTTAGTGCATACTTTGTTATAGATTTTTTATTTTATGACTTCGACATTATCGAGTCAGTACAAAAAACATTTTAGATTCCCAAATATTAGTTTTCTAGCACAAAATTAAATGTTACAGAAAAATGTTTGTATGTCATTAAAGAAAGCAGCATATTATGTAAGAGACACTTTTCAGACAAAAAAACACAATGAAGGCTGCTGGGTTTTGCTGCAAAAATAAGAAGCAAGTGCGAAAGTCAAAGTCTCCAGAAGAACTATAGCTGGTTCTGCAAGATGCTCAATAAAACTTACCAGCTCATTTCCTTATAAAACTGCACACATTGTACCAGAGACTACTATTTTTAATTTTATGTCACACCAAATATTGGCTTTGTTTCATTTATTACTGTTTACAGTATTTTTTTTTATGTAGAAACATTTAATTTTATTATTTTGAAGGCATCTTTGCTCTACAGCATTTCTTTGCATGTGCCTAAAACTTTTGCACAGTACTATATATATATATATATATATATATATATATATATATATATATATATATATATATATATATATATATATATATAAAAAGCAGCTCACGTAACATGTACAGAGTAACTATGACTCTTGCCACCGAGTTCTGTCTTGTATCAAATTGTGCAGATTAACTATATACATTTTATCCATTAGTATTATTAATAAAAAAAGATTGGAATCAATCTTATCAATATATAGCTATTCTCGCGAGGATTCTGTATGCCTTATGTTTGGCTCTGAATCTAGTAAATCAAGTAAAGTATTGTAACTAGTTAAACTGCAATGCTATAATATTGCCATTACATCATTTCCAAAAGCTCTGTATATCCTCAGATTATTAGTGGTGATGTGATTGGCTGAATGACAAAATAACACCCAGAATATACGTTCCTAAAAAGCCTTCTGATTACCAGGAAACTGAAGGCTGAGTTGTGAATAGTCAAACTTAGTATAAACGTTGTATTGCATTTATTTTTGAAGCCAAACTACTACTAGTGTGTGGTCCAAACACACGTGGATGATACCTTAAACATAAATTATTTATATCAATTCTCCTCCGCAGTCTACTTCTTCAATCAAAATACCCTGGCCAATCCCAGCTCTGTAGCTCAGATAACACAGTGTAAAGAATGTTCACCATTTTGGGATGAAGTACCTGAGCATGCCATTGACCTCGTCAACAATATGGCGCAGTTTGTAGTAGGCGTCAGTGGGAGGAAGCTTGAGCTCTAAGATCAGCCGGTCTATTTTGTTGATGCAGATGGTTATGGCCAGCCGCTCCTGCACGGCATGTTTTATCAAACGCTCCGTGTTCAGCATCACCTATGTGTACGTGAAGAGCAAAACGTAAAATAAATATATACCGAGTGCAAACAGATAAGAGCAGAAACAAAAACTGTTGTGTACCCCACCAATTTGGTCACCTGCCAATTCCCACCCACCAGCAAGCTCTTTCCAACATACAATAACTACCAACCTGGGAGAGTGAAGACGAACACGTAGAGGTTGACTGTTAGTGGATTTTACTGATACCAATAACCAAGTTGGGCAGTACCTGCCGGTTACTGATCAATCAACCGATAGTTTATCGGTAAAATATTTTTGAACTTTATTACAAAAATAAACAGTACTGACTGTACCATGAAAATGTACTGTTCTTTTTTAAATAAAAAAAAAAAAAAAAAAAATATATATATATATATATATATATATATATATATATATATATATATATATACACACACACACACACACACACAGCCTTTGGATTATGGCTCCACTGCCTTGTGGATATCTTCGGGAGGAGAAAAGGCTATGAGAGTAAACCCAGAAACAAAATCCGGAGCGGAGCCCCTAAGGCAGTTGGATGTTGACTACGACTTCTCTCCGGCAGCTCCTGCAGCCAAACTGGTGCCAAATGTATCGCTCTGCTTTCCTTTGGGTAACATCAGCGAGGCCGAGAGGGGGATCCTGACGTCCGGGCAGCCCAGGATCTCCATACACTTCGCCCAGGCCTGCGCCCTGGAGAGGTCACTTCAGTGCTGTTGTTTACAGCGTCAGAAACAACACGGAAGACAGCAGTTACGAGTTATAAGCCAGGGCCGATTGGCGTAGGTCCAGGCGCTACGGGTTGTCTCTGACGGTGGGAGGGACCATCGCAGTCCCACTGGTCAGCTACCGCCCGCCTCAAGCTGGGCAGCTCCCAGCCAGAAAGGTGCTGACCCGCCACAGTCTGCCTGCTTCAATGGGTGCTTGGAGCTAGGGAAAAGACCGACAAGCAGACTGCAAACCTTGCACCAGGCAAAAACAGAAGAAAAGGAAGACCATCAACCTTGCGACTAGCAAGCTGGAATGTCAGAACAATGTGTCCTGGCCTCTCCGACGATCTACAACAGGTCAACGACTTCAGAAAAACAGCAATCATTGACCGTGAGCTCACGAGGCTCAACATCGACATCGCTGCATTGCAGGAAACCAGACTTGCATCAAACGGCAGCCTCAGAGAACAGAACTACACGTTCTTCTGGCAGGGCAAGGAACCCGAGGAACCAAGACTGCATGGCGTTGGATTCGCAGCGAAAAATCCTCTACTGTCCGCTGTAGAACCGCCACCCAGTGGCACAGCCCGCATCCTGTCTCTTCATCTGTCAACTTCCTCAGGCCCAGTGAACATCCTGAGCATCTACGCTCCCACACTCTGCTCTTCAGCCGAGACCAAGGACCAGTTCTATGAGGAGCTTGACACCGCCATCAGAGACATCCCGGTCACAGAACACCTGTACCTGCTTGGCGACTTCAATGCCCGAGTGGGTTCTGACCACGACTCCTGGCCCAGCTGCATCGGCCACTTCGGCATCGGCAAGCTGAATGAGAACGGACAGAGGCTCCTTGAGCTATGCTCCTACCATAACCTCTGCATTACCAACACGTTCTTCGCCACCAAGCCGCACCGCTGAGTATCCTGGCGGCACCCCAGATCCCGCCACTGGCACCAGCTGGACCTCGTCATCACACAGAGTCCCTCACTGAACTGCGTTCTCACCACACGCACTTACCACGGTGCCGACTGCGACACCGACCACTCCATGGTTGGCAGCAAAGTCCGTCTCCAGCCCATGCGGATCCATCGATCTAAGCAGAAAGGTCGCCCTCGGATCAACACTGCCAGAACGGCAATTCCAGATCTGTGTGAACGCTTCGCCAACTCCATCGAGGATGCCCTCAAGGACTGCCCTGCTGCTAATGCTGAAGAGAGATGGAGTCACATCCATGATGCCATCTATAACTCCACAATAGACACCTTTGGCAAGAGAGAGAGGCAAAACCCAGATTGGTTTGAAGCCAGCATCGCTGATCTAGAGCCAGCAATCGAGACCAAATGAGCAGCCCTGATCAACTACAAGAGGGAGCCTTCCGAGAAGACACTCACTGCACTCAGGAAGGCCAGGAACGACTCCCAACGGATCGCTCGGCGCTGCGCCAAAGGCTACTGGCTAACCTCTGTCAGAGCATCCAACTCTCTGCTGACTGTGGCAACATTCGCGGCATGTACGACGGCATGAAGAGGGCCTTCGGCCCAAATGTGAACAAGATCGTGCCTCTGAAGTCAGCTGCCGGTGAAATCATAACAGACCGCAGCAAGCAGATGGAGAGGTGGGCCGAACACTACCAGGAGCTCTATTCGCCCTCTGTAGAAGAACTGAGCAAGGCCATCGACTGCCTCGCCTGCGGGAAAGCTCCAGGAAAAGATGGCATCCCACCTGAAATCCTCAAGGTGGGAAAGAAGACTGCTCTCCTTCACCACCTACACCAGCTGTTGCAACAGTGCTGGGAAGAAGGGACAATGCCCCAAGAGATGCGCGACGCCAACATCGTCACTCTGTATAAGAACAAGGGTGACCGCAGCGACTGCAACAACTACCGTGGAATCTCCCTCCTCAGCATTGTTGGGAAGGCCTTCGCCCGAGTAGTCCTCATCAGATTGCAGTTGCTCGCGGAGCGTGTATACCCCGAGGCACAGTGCGGGTTTAGAGCTGGAAGATCAACCATCGACATGATCTGCTCCCTACGTCAGCTCCAAGAGAAATGCCGCGAACAGCGACGACCACTCTACATCGCATTCATCGACCTGACCAAGGCCTTTGACCTGGTCAGCAGGAAACGCCTCTTCACACTGCTGCAGAAGATTGGATGTCCCCCTAAGCTCCTGAGGATGATCATGTCTTTTCATGAAGACATGCAGGGCACTTTACAGTACGACGGCTCTTCCTCGGACCCATTCCCAATCAAGAGCGGCGTGAAACAGGGGTGCGTTCTTGCTCCGACACTCTTCGGCGTCTTCTTCTCCCTGATGCTGTCCTATGCTTTCAGCCAGTCAGAGGATGGAGTGTATCTCCACACCAGAAGCGATGGCAGCGTGTTCAACCTCGCCTGCCTTCGAGCTAAGACCAAAGTGCGGCAGGTTCTCATACGAGAGATGCTCTTCGCTGACGATGCAGCTCTGACGGCACACTCTGAAGAGGCACTGCAGCGACTCATCAACCGCTTTGCACATGCATGCAGAGAGTTCGGGTTGACCATCAGTTTGAAGAAGACAAACATCATGGGCCAAGATGTGGGCAACGCCCCAAGCATATCCATCGGCAACTTCACCCTTGAAGTCGTGGAAGACTTTACATACCTCGGCTCCACCATGTCCAGCAACCTCTCCCTGGACGCCGAACTCAACAAGAGAATCGGCAAGGCAGCAACAGCCATGGCCCGCTTGGCCAAAAGGGTCTGGGACAACCACACACTGACTACCAACACCAAGATGCAGGTGTACCAGGCCTGTGTGCTCAGTACACTAATTTACGGCAGCGAAACATGGACTCTGTACTCCCACCAAGAATGCAGGCTCAACACCTTCCACCTGCGCAAGCTCAGAAGAATTCTGGGGATCACCTGGCAGGACCACATCCCGAACAAGGTGGTTCTTGAGAAGGCGGGAACCCCAAGCATGTATGCACTGCTCACCCAGCGTCGCCTTCGGTGGCTCGGCCATGTCAGGCGGATGGAAGACGGGAGGATCCCCAAGGACATCCTGTACGGTGCCACTGGCTCCAGACCTGCAGGAAGACCTGTTCTACGCTTCAAGGATGTCTGTAAGCAAGATATGAGGGCAGGCGACATCGACCCAGCAGGCTGGGAGTCAGTGGCTGAAGACCGCAGCAGCTGGAGAAGTGCTGTGAAAGCATGCACAAAGAGGAGTGAGGAGAGGAGAGACCAGCAGTGGGAAGAGAGGAGGGAGCGCAGACGGCAGAGGGCAGCATCAGTGCCCTCAGAACCAGGCGCGGTTTTCACCTGTAGCAACTGCAACAGAGCCTGCCAATCCAGGATCGGACTGTTCAGCCACAGCAGGTTCTGCAACTCAACAACAGACTGAACCATGGCGCAGAGTTCCTTTGTCTCCCGAAACAGACGGATGCCAACAAAATATATATATATATATATATATATATATATATATATATATATATATATATATATATATATATATATATATATATATATATATATATATATATTAAAGTAAAAAGATATAAATCCAAACTGAACCAAAGAGTAACACTCCAAATAACAAATAAAATCGAGACATCCCAAATGAATCTTTTTTTTGCAGATAACTGATAACTTCAGCAATCAGTTATCGGTGCCGATTGATCGGTTTTGTCGACCTCTAACACATGCTTCCTCTGAGACACGTGAAGCCAGCCATTCACATCTTTTCAAACTGCTGCTCATGTTGAGTCACTGGGCAGCGTAACACAATCGAACAAAAGCGCTATCTGCCCTCTTACGCATACAGGAGTGCACAGATGCCCACGATTGACTAGTGTCGCTGTGACTGACAGGAAAGTGCGAGTATGCCATCCCTCCATTTAATCTAAAATGGTTTACAGTGTGCTGATGGGTTGAGTGAAACATTCTGCCCTGCACAAGACCCGGTTAGTGAGACCCAGCAGCAGCAGCAGCTGCAGCAGGACGACTCACCCCCTCAGCAGCGTCGATGAACAGCACAATCCCATCTGAAAGCCTGATTCCCGCTGTAACCTCATCCGAGAAGTTCACGTGACCTGAGTAACGAGAAAACTTTGGTATTACCAGCGTCCTCATTTCCGTGCATCTCACTGTACTTCAACATGTGGACTGCTTTAGCTGTGTATACCTGGAGTGTCCATAATATTGAACAGGTAGGATTTCCCTCTTGAGTCAGGAAGTACCATTGTCACAGGTGTGCTCTTAATACCGACTCCTCTCTGCAGAAACACACACACAACAACAACAACCAAATATTACACACAATTTTTGCACTCGTACAGAGAATTGAATGGAAGCAAGTTATTATGGTTAAAAAAAAAAGACTTACTTCTTGCTCGGTGAAAAGAATATCTGTATAGCGCAGCTAAAAGGCAGAGAGTAAAAAACAAAAATGTAACAATTTAACCACAAGCTTTCAGAATTGATCATCTTATTTGTGAATGCACGACG